>PPKO02000027.1:0-178597 GCA_003706155.2 Ogataea glucozyma
GTCATACGACGTTCTGAGCAGCCTCAAGAAGGCTACTTATGACGAGGTGGTGGCGAGCGAGCGCGCGCGGTACGCGCTGGAGCTGCGGCGAGGCAAGATCCACGAGTTTCTGCGGCGGCCCGAGCGGTCGCGGCGCATCTTCGAGGCGGTTGTGCCGGAGCTGGAGGCCCGAGTCGCGCGTGTCGACGCTGCGCGCGGGCAGACCTGGCAGGAGCTGCGCCCGTGGCAGGAGCTGCTGTACCAGGCGTACTTCCTGCTGGCGTCGGCGCATTACCAGCACTACCGGCCGATGCGGCCGCTGGCGGAGGAGCTGGCGCAGGACGAGCAGGGCCAGGCCGCGCAGGACGCCGCGGACGCTGCGGACGCCGCGCTGGCGATCGACGAGGCGCTGCTGGGCCCCGAGGAGCGCGCGCACCGCGAGCAGGAGATCCGGTACTACGGCCTGGCGGACGGGCTGCTGGTGCAGATGCTGGCCGAGCCGCTGGCGCGCGTGGCGGAGGCCGTGGCGCGGTTGGACGAACGGGCGCGCGCGGGCGAGTTTGTGTGCCGGCCCGCGGGCGCGGAGTGGCGGCAGTGCGAGAACTACGGCCGCACGGTGCCGGCGCAGGCACTTTTTGGCCGGGCGGCGCGGCTGCGCGGGCAGCTGGACCGGCAAGCGGGGCTGGTGGACGGGTGGGTGGCGCGGCTGGTGGCGCTGCTGCGGGAGCCCGTGCGGGCTGACGGCGCGGGTGGCGCGGAAGACACCACGGGCGACGAGTATGGAGCGTCGGTGGTGAGCCAGGAGCAGGCCCACACATACCTGGAGGAGCTGCAGCTGGTGCTGGAGGACCGGGAGAACGCGCTGGTGTCTGCCGGGGAGGACGGCACGGGGCGCAAGGCGAAGGAGAAGGTGATTGTGGACATCCACCGGCCGACCAACTACGAGCTCCACGTGGAGCTGGACGGGCTGCGGCGGGAGGTGCTGCCGGAGCTGTGTCTGCGGACGCTGCAGAAAGAGGCGCAGGACCTGGCGGTGGACCTGCAGCGGTACGACGAGGGCGACCACGAGTTTGTGGGGCGGCTGGCGGCGGTGCTGAAGCGGGAGCTGCAGCAGCAGCGGCGGAACGTTGCGCTGCTGCGCGGGCGTGTTTTCGAGACGCTGAGCGACACGTTCAACGCGCGGGTCGGCTACTTCAAGTCGCTGCAGATCCGGTCGGACGCGGTGGCGCGGTACCGTCCGGGTGTGGCGGTGCCGGTGGCTGGTGCCGAGGGGGTGGACGCGGCCGTGGAGCTGGCGGACAGCGACCTGCGGGCCGCGGAGCAGGAGATTGCGCGGCTGGACCGCGCGGTGGGCGTGGCGCGGGTCCGGCTGAACTACCTGGAGAGTCTGTCCGGCGCGGGCGACGACACGGGCGGCGCGGGCGCGGGCGACGACGCGGGCGACGACGCGGGCCACGAGAGGCTGTGTGTGATCTGCCGGTGCTCGATCATCGTGGGCACGCTGACGGCCTGCGGCCACCAGTTCTGCCGGGACTGTCTGGGCGAGTGGATGAGGGTGCACCCGACGTGTCCCGTGTGCAAGAAGCGGCTGCACGCGGGCGACCTGTACGCGTTCACGTTCACGCGCAGCGAGCTGAAGGGCGACAACGAGCGGGGCGAGCTGTCTGGGCGCGGGAAGCACGCGCTGGACGCGAGCGAACCGGGCCCTGGCTCGGGAGCGTTGCCGTCGGAGCCGTCGGAGCCGTCGGAGCCCGACGGCCTGTCGCGGCTGTACGCGTCGCTGGACCGCGAGCTGCTGGACCGAATCGTGTCGATACAGATCAAGCGGAACTACGGCGCGAAGGTGGACATGATTGTGCGGCAGGCGCTGTACCTGAAGCAGACGGAGCCGGACGTGCAAATTCTGGTGTACTCGCAGTGGTCCGAGCTGCTGAAGCTGCTGGGCCGGGCGCTGGGGCAGAACGACGTGGGGTACGTGTCGTCGCTGGAGGACCGCAAGAACGGCGGCGCGGACCCGATCGACCGGTTCAAGAAGGACCCGCGGGTCACGTGCTTCCTGCTGAACGCCAAGGCGCAGGCGGCCGGACTGACGCTGACG
This sequence comes from Ogataea glucozyma, assembly GCA_003706155.2. Taxonomy (NCBI): domain Eukaryota; kingdom Fungi; phylum Ascomycota; class Pichiomycetes; order Pichiales; family Pichiaceae; genus Ogataea; species Ogataea glucozyma. The sequence continues at coordinate 2,078 of PPKO02000027.1, forward strand.
AACGCTTCGCACGTGTTTCTGTGCGAGCCGCTGGTGAACCTGCCGCTGGAGCTGCAGGCGGTGAGTCGCGTCCACCGGATCGGGCAGCGCAAGGAGACGACGGTGTGGAGCTTTGTGATTGAGAGCTCTGTGGAGGAGTCGATTGCGGTTCTGTCGACGCGGAAGCGGCTGGAGCTGGTGCGCAAGAGGAGCGGCGGCAGCAGCAGCAGCAGCAGCGGCAGCAGCTCTGTGGCGGGCGCCGCGGGCGCCGCGGCGGTCGCCGCCGGGCGGGTGGACGACGACGCCGTGGACGCGTCCGAGCTGGCCAAGACGCTGACGGGGCTGGTGGAGCGCAAGTCTGGGGGCGGCGAGGTTGTGGCGAACGAGCAGCTGTGGGGCAGTTTTTTTGCGTCGCACACCACGCGAATCAACGGGCGAAGCGAGTAACGAGCAGAGAGCAACGAGCGAAGCGAGTTGCGAGTTGCGAGTTACGGGTTGCGAGTGAAATCCTCGAGTGAAATCCTCGCAACTCGCTTCGCGAGTTGAATTACAGGAATCACCGCGTATGGAATCACTGCGGCTATCTGGGCGTCACTCGGGGGCTCCAAGAGAGTCTAAAAACTATTGCGTTTCTCGCTTCTGACTTTAAGCCCCGCCACCATCTGCTCCTCCGTCATCGTATCTATCTCTGTTCCACTATCGCTAGCAAGCGAAGCAAAGTCAAAAGTCAACTCCCTTCACTCAACTCCCTTCACTCATCAACTCGCAAAGCGCAGCGAGCTGATTCGTAGTGAACCCTGACTCGAAGTGACTCCAACCGACTCCAACCGACTCCAACCGACTCCAACCGACTCCAACCGACTCCAACCGACTCCAACCGACTCCAACCGACACAAAACTCGAGCTCGAAAGACACTCAGCGAGTCGTTGACAGAACACAGCAGCCTGCGGGAGTTCAACGAGCGTAGCGAGTTGAACTCAACAGTTGCTCCACTCATCAACTCTCTTCGCTAATCAACTCGCTTCGCTCGTTGATTCGCGCTTCGCTGCCGCCGCTGGTCGGTGAGTCGAGCCGGTCACTACACTGATTACATTACCAAACAATTCATCCATTACATGGGCTCTTTTATTGTACGCTCGTGTTGTCGCTCGTCTACACAGCCAAGTAGTTTGTGTCCTCCGTTCCGTTGTAGATGCGGCCGTCGTCCACCAGCGAGGCCACGTTCACCTCGATCTCCTCGACCGGGAGACTCAGCTTCTCGGCAATGACCTGGATCGGAACACCCTCGGTCATCACCGAGCTGTGGTCTTGCACAAACTCGTAGATTCTCTCCAGCGTCGAGCTGGCGCCGCCGCCGGCAGAGCCGCTCGCGGGACCGTCCGAAACAAACAGAGAGTCGCCGCCGGCGGCGCCGGCACTCCCGGCGCCGGCGGCACTCCCGGCACCTCTGCCGTCCATGTAGATCTTGATTGCGCTCAGAAAATGGTATGCGATCTCGTTGTAGTCCGTCACCTTCTGCACGATCTGGGTCTGCAATTGCTTCTTGCCGCTGAACTCGCGGATCGTGGCCACGACACGGATGTACTCACCCGTGGCCAGCTCGCTCGCTCCGTCGGTCGACTCCTCGTCGTTCCACTTGCGGAACGAGATTGACCCGGTGCCGTCCTCCACCTTGATGTTGGTGGATTGTGCCTGGGACGCGTCAACCTCCCTGATGATGCCGACAAACGCCACGTAGTACAGCTCGAGCCCGTGCGACTGGTACGGCGCGTCCTGGCCCATCTGCTGCGCGTCGTTGATCTCCTTGATGGTCACGGGGATGATGGACTGCGTGGTTGCGGAACGCTGTTGCGACGACGAAGGGCCGTCGGACGTGAAGCCGCCGCCGCCGCCGCCGCCGCCGTTGGAATTGTAGTTCCCGTAGCCGGTGGTGTCCGCGTTGAAGTTGTTGTATGGCTGGTATCCGCTCATTTTGGTGGGCATCGATGATGCGGAAGAGGAAGGTGTCGTGAAGTTGGTGTTTGTGATGGCAAATTTGAGCGTGAAAAATTACGCGTCAGGGGTGGAGATTTTCGGGCGGTGCAAAAAAGTTGCGCAGCCAACAACAAACAACAAACCACCAAAAATCGAATAAACAATTCCATCATCAACGAATGTTACATCTACATCGTCATCAAGTCATCAACAAATGTCACATCTACATCTTCATCAACTCATCAACTCGCGTCGCTCGTTGATTCGTTGATTCAGACATGAGTTGTTGCAATTATCTATGTACAATCAAAAGCCGTTGATCAGACTCTCTCTCTTGAAAAATTCGGCATCGCTCCTCATTCGAGAATCTCCCTCACCCGCTCCCCACTCACCCTCTGCATGCCCCCGTACACCATGTCGAACCCACCCCTTCCCTTGGTCAGCGACCGCAACTTCGTCAGGTATCCAATCATCTCGCGTAGCGGAGCTTCGGCACTCACAACCTTCTTACCTCCCAGCTGGCCCTCCTTCATGTACTGCAACGTTGCGTCGTAGGGCACATACGTGTTCTCCGCCTGTTTTCTTGCCCAGATCAAGCTCTCGGCCGAGCCGGACCCCGTCTCGTCCTCGATCCCAGTAATCCGCGCGTTACGTCCGCTCATCAGGTCCTGGGTGACGACACCCAGGTCCTCGTCGCTCACAAACACACTGACGTTCATCACCGGCTCCAGAATCGTCGCCCCTCCCTCGGGAATCGACGCAAGTGCGTCTCTGATCGTGGTTCTCGTGATCGTGTTCAGCAAAGCCGTGGACCCAGCGTCCACGGCCACGTCCCACTTCTTCACGCGAACTACGATCGAATGCAGCGGCAGCCGTGCAACAAGCCCTCCCATCTGTAGCGCTCCGCGGGCTCCAGACACCACAGCGTTCAACAAAGCTTCGTGGGAGTACCTAAATGGCCACTGGTCGCTCTCTAGAGCTCTCTTGACAGCGTCAGGAGTGGAGCCCTCCTCGAAAACAACAACGTTATCGTCCTGGCCCAGAATATGGACGTCTGCGCCCAACTGCCCCACAAACTCCTGCAAGGGACCTTCAAAGGACTCCAGGCACAGCTCCACAGAGAATTGGGAGCTTGAACCTGCCTTTTCGCTCGCGCTAGAACGGAAACACTCGGTCGGTTGCAAGATCGTCTCCTTGTACGTCACGTTGACGGCACCAACGTCTGCGTTCACCTTCATCTCGTTCACCAAACGGTCCTTCACTATCTCCAAGTGCAACTCGCCCATACCAGACACCACAAGCTGAGCCGTTTCCTCGTCAAAGGCCACTTTCAAGCTCGGGTCCTCTTTCAGTAGCACCGCAAGAGCACTGTCAAGCTTGCGGCCATCTGCAACTGTGTTTGGCTCCACAGAAACGCTGAAAACAGGGGGTGGAACGTCAATTGGAAGCAGATTTAGACCTTTGTCAGTCTTCGACAACCGGTGAGCCTTCTGTGAAGCTCCGTGAGTCAGCAAGGTGTCTCCCGTCGCAACAGAATCCTTCAATATGAACACGCCGATGTCGCCAGCTTGGAGCTTGGAAACCTCGTGCGGAACGTCCGCGTGCATCACCATCATCTTCGTGATCGTCGTGGTTCCGATATTGGCGGAATGCCCAGAATGACCCGATTGTGCGTACTGAGAGGTGTTCACAACCGTCGCTCCCTTGCGGAACTGGCCACTGTACACTCTCACGTACACCATGGTGCCCCTAGTTGGGTGCACAGTGATCTTGAAAACCAGAGCAGCAGCCAAATTCGAAGCTGCTTTGCCAATCACAAGTCCTTGCTGGCGGTCAATCTTCACAGGAACGTTGCTGGTCACGGCACGGCCCTTCTTGTGCTCCTTCAACACCACTTCGGGCAATCTGGCCTCCAAAGGAGACGGCAAGTACTGCGTCACGGCGTCCAGAAGCGGCTGGACACCCATATTACGGAAACTGGCACCGCATAGAACGGGAACCGCATAGTTCTCCACCGTGGCCCGACGCAAAGCAGCACCGAGCACAGACGCAGGCACTTCCATGTAGTCCTCGGTCTCGAAGAAGCTGTTCACCACGTCCTCGTCAAACTCGCCTAGAAGCTCGACAGCAGCAGAACGACAACGCTCACACTCGTCGTACAACTCGGGATATTTCTCCCGGTCAGACACATCTTCCACAGAGACCTGTGTGCCATCCAAAGAATCCTTGGAGTTCCATCTCAGCAGCTTCTTTTCAAAAACGTCGATAACTCCTTCGAAAACCTGGCCCCCGGTACTCTCGTCTTTCACGAAATACGGGACGTTGACCAAGACAACACGGGTCCCGAGCCGCGACACAATCTCTTTGACAGTACGTCCATAACCAGCTCCGTCTCTGTCCATCTTGTTGATGTAAGCAACGATCGGAATCCCCAAATCACGAGCCTGTTTCCACACTTTCTCTGTTTGGGCCTCCACTCCTGCGACAGCGTCCAGGATTGTCACGGCTCCGTCCAGGACTCTCAGCGAGCGCGTGACTTCAAACGTGAAGTCTGCGTGGCCCGGGGTGTCGATCAAGTTGATCTTGTGGCCGTTCCAAGGCAATGTCACGGCTGCACTCTGGATCGTGATTCCTCGGTCTTTTTCCTGTGCCAGGAAGTCTGTGACTGTATCCCCTTCGTCAACGTTACCGATGCGGCCTGTTACACCACTGTAGTAGAGCATGCGCTCGGTGGTTGTGGTTTTGCCGGCATCGATGTGGGCGATGATGCCGATGTTGCGGACATCGGAGAAGTTGCGGCAAAAGCGACGTGCAATGTCAGTGGTTTTGCTAGCAGCATGGTGGCTCTTTTGCGTATGCACAGCGCTGTTGAGAATTCCCGTGCTCACGCACAGCCTTCGAAGTGGTAAGAGCATGTATAGTTGTGATATGTTGAGCGAAACAAGTGGACGGCGGGACAATAAATTCTGGTCGATATTGTGGGTACTGAGCTTCTCTCGTGGCGTTAGATCCAACTCGGTAAACACGGATCGGGCCTGTTGCTGGCTGTAATCTGACAGGCCAAAGTTGCACACTGGATGGAAATTTTTAGTTGAAAAATTATTGAGGTCTCGAAAGATCAAAATCTCGAAATCCTGAACACTCGAAATATTTTTGAGGGATCTTTGTTGGCGCCACTTGGGAAGGGTGGGAATTGCAGTTAAAGAGCAGGTGGCGAATGGGAAGATCAAAGACAAGCGATGCCAAAGAGCTTTGGCAGGCCTTATTTGCAATAGTCGGATGAGAAGACTGGTCAATTGCCCCCTATCGGGCCATGGAAAGAGGGACTGCTGATGCTTGTCCAGCCAAAAGCCCCTGGTGTGCAAAACATGGATCCGGTTAACTAACTCAAATACGTAGTGTTCATCCACACGTCGCCGCGTCTGTTAATGGCTGGGATTTCCCTCTGAATTTTTGGCTAAACACCTATTGATTCATCTCTTGCTGAGTTCGACTCTTAGCGTTCTTTCCCACAAGTCATTTTTTCCCACTTGATTTTTGAGGGATCTTCTTTGCTTTTATACAATTTTTTTTCGAGCTTTCCACTGCAAAACATTTGTCGCGGCGGTCTTCAAGTCGATGGGGAAAGGGGATCGGTCACGTGCGGCCTGGCTGGAAGTGGTGATCCAGATCAACCAGTCAACCACAATGCACCTTTCACTGACAGACTTTGTCGGATCGAGCTGGTCGGTTTAACGATCTTGTGGAATGGGACACCCAGCGAATTGGCAGCCACTCAGTTGAACACTCAAACAAGGTTCAGTTACAGGCAAATCGCGCTTGCGCGCCGAGATATCGGCACGGACGGACGTTCTTCCCGCTTCTTTCCCGACTGAACACGAACCAATCACAACTCCACGGCTTCTGTCGTGTCCAAACACTCGTTCTTCCAGGCTCTCAGCCTCCCAGATTTCTTACTCCTTGAATCTCGCGACTGAAATCTCCCTTTTCACTGATCGTGAAAAATTATTTCTCAAAAAATATTTCAAAAAGCTCTACAAATCACTTCTTCAATTCGCCGTTTTCTTCCCTCTCCCTGTCTCTTACCCCAGGTTTCCCACTGAAAGAAACCTTTCATCCCGGCATGACTGAAGGTGAGTCTCCTGAATATGCTCTGTCCTTCTTCCACTTATACTGACCCTCCTTCCCAGAATCCACCTTCGACATCACCAAAACCTACCTCAAGTTCCTCGAGGAGGACCCTGAGATCACGATGCCTGTCGCGGCCATCGAGGCTCTTGTGACCATGCTCAAGATCAAACAGCCTTCCACCTCGTCCGAGCTCATAAACCTGCTTTCAGACGCCACAACCCAGCTCAAAACGTCCATTCCCAATGCCATCTCTCTGTCCGCAGGATGTGACCTGTTCACGCGATTTGTGCTCCGAAACACCCACCTGTACTCTGACTGGGAGTCCTGCAGACTCCACCTTGTGGAGAACGGCCAGTTGTTTCTACAGAGAGCCAAAGAAAGCAGAGACATGATTGCGCAATTTGGTCTCAAGTTCGTCAGAGACGATGACACAGTTCTGGTGCACTCCTTTTCGAGAGTGGTGCTCAACCTGCTCGTGCACGCCAAATCCAAGTTCGTGAGGTTCCGCGTCTTTGTCACAGAAGCCCGTGTAGACCAGGATTCCAGCGACGGCATCAAAATGGCCAACGCACTCAAAGAGCATGGCATCCCAGTCTGTCTAGTGAACGACTCGCAAGTCGGATATGTGCTCAACAAAGTCGATAAAGTCTTCATGGGAGCTGAGGGAGTCTCGGAAAGTGGAGGTATAATCAACCGCGTTGGCTCCTACCAAATCGGTGTTCTCGCCAAAAACGCTAACAAGCCACTGTACGTGGTGTCTGAATCTCACAAGTTTGTCAGAATGTTCCCTCTTGCTCCGGACGACCTTCCCGTTCCAGCAGGAAGCCAGCTGAAGTTCTCCACGGATGCTGAGGACGGTTTCAACGGGAGCCACCACGTTGACTTCACTCCACATCAGTACGTGACTGCTTTGATCTCAGATCTGGGGGTCTTGACTCCGTCTGCAGTGAGTGAGGAGTTGATCAAGATGTGGTACGACTGATCGACGAGCGAAGCGGCTCGACTTGTTTCTCGACGAGTAAGAGCTCTGTCGGCGTCTCTCATGGTAAGTAAGATAGTGGTTAATATATGATATGACATCGTTTGACACTCTGGTTGTGGTCATTTGGTCAATTTCCTAGTGCTAGCTAGCAGATGGCTCCAATTCACGTCCAGCAGCCCTGAAACCACTCGGGTGGCTACTCTTGGCAGACATTCTCGGTGATACTTGGCTGTGCCTTTCGTGGCTTTGGGTGACTTTGGATGGGATTATTTGAGTGCCATCTCGGGGACTTCTCCAGAACCGATCCGTCCATGGATCGCTGTTTGAGACCGTGATTTTGTTCCGGTCTCCGTCACCAAATTTTACTGCTGGTTCTTCTACTGCTCTCCTCTTGATAATTTTCATCCATTCCGACAAATATACAAATAGAAATGACACACAGTAATGACTTGCAATGGCTCACGGTGGCTCGCTTCGCTAGCCCCGCTCTCTTTGCTCGCTTAATTTACATCAATTGAACTTGATCTTCTTTCCCTTGCTCTCCACAATTGCAGCACTCTGTCTTGGAGCGGTTGCAAGAGCAACAGAAGAGACCAATCTCTCACCCTTGGAAGCAGATCCTCCTCTTGAGCCGCTGCTGTTGTAGTTGCTGTAACTTCTCGAATCTCCTCCCTTTGGCTGGAAGCCTTTGGCCTGGAATCCCTTGGACCTTTCTCTTCCTTGTCCCGAAGACTCTCTGAAGGCGGGTTTCTCCTCGGTGATCGGTTGTGAATCGGTAGACTCTGGCCCAGGGACACGCTTGCCCACTTTTCTGGCAGATCTGTCCTCTCCGTACTCTAATCTCAAAGGTCTCTTGACCAGTCTGCGACAGGTTTTGTCTTTCAACGCAGCGGTTGGACCTTCCTCGTCGCGGAAATCAATGAACGCAAAACCTTTACACTTTCCACTGTCTTCGAAGGTAGCCATTCTGATCTTGACGATCTCTCCACAATGTCTGAAATGCTCTTCCAGAAGCTCCTGGGTCGTATCAAAGGACAAGTTTCCAACAAAAAGAACCCTGGATGGTGGATTCTTCGACAAAGCCTCATTCTCGGACTTCTCTGGTCGACCTTCAAACGAGTTGGCGTCTTTGATCAGTAGCTTTCTACCGTTGAGGTTCTCTTCAGACAGAGAAATAGCGGTCTGAACATGGTTCTGCGTGCTCAGGTCGATGTAAGCAAAACCTTTGATCTTGGTGGGACTCTTTTTAGGGATGTTGACACGCGAGATATCCGACTCGGCAATCTTCACAAGCTCGCCAGCACCAGTCTCGGCAGTGTACTGCGGGTGATCAGCAGACTTGGCAGTGAGGAAACTGATCAGATCCTCTTTTGTGGTATCGTAGGACAAATTTCCAACCCAGACACCCAAACGGACCTTTGGTTTCGTCTCGGCAGCATCAGTGTCAGGTTTATCTTCCTTCTCAGTGGCAGGCTTGACAGGTTTGGTCTCGCCAGTTTCTTTTCTTTCCTTGATCTCCTCTAGAGTGAGCTTTCCCTTCTTCAACTTTCTGAGCTCTTTCTTCGAGAGCGGAGGCTGTTCCTCAAGATTGATCTCAATCTCTTCCAAGTCCTCAGCCTTCCGTTTCTTTGACTTCTTCTCTTCTGACGATGCCATTGCTGATTGTGTTGGCGTTAGAGTGACGGACCTTTGATAGGGCTTCTCTTTCCCATTTCTAGTGAAAAATTTCTCCAAAAAAAAAAAAAAAAAACTTTTGAATTTTACACAATTTTTTTTTTCACCTGCACAGCCGACAAACTGATAAGATCTCAAGCGCGACATGTGGGTAGTGGTACTTGCACTTACCCTGCCAGATGATTCTGCTGACTTTTCTAGATCTCAGGCTGTGCTTTTTCGCCTTCCGCATTCGGCGATCTTAAAAATAACTTGGATGGGGGAGGCTTTGTACACATTGATCTAGATCAAAGCCTGGAAATTTGAGCTTGGGCCCGAGACGTCCGGAGCTGGACCCTAAGAAAGCGAAAAGTCTTTCTCAAATACTCTAAACATTTTGAAGACGCTCTTCTGCCGCAGTGAGAGACCGTTCACTTGTCTACATGCTGCAACTCCTCGTCTTTGAGCAGACTCGTCCCAACATTCTCGCTCGCTTCTATTTTTAACCTGCAACTGCGCGGCATCGACGGCTCTCCCCCATAAAAAATTCCCCCGCGCGCAGGACGCCGCCCGCCCCCTCGGCGCCCACCACCGCCAGCTCGTTTGATTCGCCCATTACAGGGCCCGACTACTTGTTTTTTTTTCAATCTCTGTTGTTTTGGTTTCCTGAGTGTGTGCGATTCTTGTTTGATTTATCCTTCTGTTATATAAACACCTGGTTTCTCTCGTTCGCCTTTTCAGAGTTCAACCACTTCCGTTAAACACTGATAACGTTCATTAACTGCCATGAAACTTTCCATCAGTCTTCTTACCTCTCTTTTCCTGGCTGTGGCTAGAACTAACGCCGAGGCTAGCGTAAGTTTATCTATTCGCTCTACGTTTTCTTAGGCCGACTTACTAACATCTTTTGGTTCTTCCAGTTGGGCTTCAACCTCGGTGTCAAAACCACCTCTGGCGAGTGCAAAACGGCTTCTGATTACGAAAGTGATCTGGACACTCTTTCCGGTCAGTCCTCCACCATCAAGACCTATGCTGTTGATTCTTGCAATACTCTTCAGATTCTAGGTCCTGTCGCCGAAGACAAGGGCTTCACCATCACTCTCGGAATCTGGCCAACTCCAGATGCCACCATGACCGCTGAAAAAGAAGCTTTGCAATCGTACTTGCCAAACATCTCCAAGTCCACCATCAAAGCCTTCACTGTTGGTTCTGAAGCTCTTTACAGAGGTGATCTGACCGCTTCCGAACTTGCCAGCGCCATCTCGGACATCAAAGACCTTCTTGCTGGCATCAACGATAAAAATGGCGAGTCCTACTCTGATGTCCCAGTTGGAACGGTTGACTCTTGGAACATCCTCGTTGACGGTGCCAACTCGGCAGTCGTCAAGGCTGCCGACGTCATCTATGCCAACGCTTTCTCTTACTGGCAGGGACAAGCTATGAACAACGCTTCGTTCTCTTTCTTTGATGATATCATGCAAGCTTTGCAAACCGTCCAGACCACTAAAGGCTCCACCGACATCGAATTCTGGGTTGGCGAGACCGGATGGCCAACCGAAGGTTCTAACTACGAATCTGCCACTCCTTCTACGAGCAACGCTAAGGAGTTCTGGAAAGAAGCCATTTGCGCCATTAGAGCCTGGGGAATCAACACTTATGTTTTCGAAGCCTTTGACGAGCCATGGAAGCCAGACTCCTCTGGCTCTTCCGCAGAGACTCACTGGGGTGTCTGGAACTCAGACAGATCGTCTAAGTACGATTTGAGTTGTGATTTCACCTCCTAATTTGATCAAAATCTGCATTTTTGGTTGGTCCGTCGTGGAACTATCGATAACTCTGTGATATCCTTCTTGGTTTAAATTATTATTTTATTTTTGTCTACTTCTTTCGTTTACCGTTGGTCCCTCATTAAAATCCTTATGGGGACAACAATAACAATGTTATCATGACTTGGGAACTATACACTAGAGAACGTTGACGTAGCTCAGCTTTGTACACAGATTGCTTTGTCTCGCTAGCAAGTAAATGGAAACTTAGAAAAAGCCAGGCTTTTTGGTGTTTTTTTTTTTGGTAGTGATGATTCTTCAACTTAGTAGAGCTTCTTCTTTTCATCCACAGATAGCTCTCCAGCACCGGTGTTGACAATCAACAGTAACCCACCCACAATACTCAGGGTCTGGAAAAACTCGTATCTCAGGTAGTCTCTTCTGGTGTCTCTGTAGCCATAAGTCCAGTAGTGGTTAGTGATGACGTTATGCACGGTGAGCAAGAAAGTGAGGAACGAGGCACTGAACTTGGTCTTGTAGCCCACCACGATCGACAAGCACGACACCAAACCAACCAGGATCAGCAAAAAGTTCAGCAGCGTCCACTTGATGGTCATAGTGAATGCCAAAAACAGCACAATAAGCATAATCCTTCCTGCCAACAAGAAGTACTTCTTATTGTCTTTAGTTTCCAACATTGGCAGACCTGGCATGAGCAGAGATCTCTTGTCGATGATCAAAGAGTCAGAAAGAGATAGCAATAGACCTCCAATGACCGACACGTTTCTCAAGAAGAAAACAGGCTCGAAGAAGAGTCCATAGACAAAACCTTGCAGCAACACAATCGACGAAAGCAAACCGGTGGCGATTTCCGGCTTCTTTCTCAAAATCACAAGTGTCGAGCCTGCAAGCATGCCGACAATGTTCACAATCAAGAACAGCTTGACAACCCACTCATAAAGGTGTCTGAATGTGGCCAGGTAGTAAACCTGCTCTCTCCACTGCGAAGTAATTCTCAGCGAATCCTCAATAAACGTAGCCACGATGAAGAATCGTCCAATAAATGGCACGTAGGGTTTGGCGGATGACAAGTATTTGTCAATCAAATCTTCCACCTGTTTGGTAAACTTCTCGAACTTGATCACGTATGGGTTATCAGAAGGGATCATCTTGGCAATCGAGTCCAAAGTTGAGGAAGGCGATCTTCCAAATACTGGCTGACCCTGTTGTCGGGAAGCGCTGCCAAAGCCAGCAGAATGATCATTTCCGCTTCCAGGAAATTGAGTACCTCTGAATTGCATGCTGAAGAAAGTCTGTTAGTTAAAGTTGACGAAGTTGTTGATGTCACAAAGAACTGATCGCAGCAACGAAATTAGTCTGATCTGGCAAGCTTAAAAAAAATCCAGAAAAACAAGATCACACATCCTTGCACCAGACATCTCGGGCAGATCATTATTCATCACATCTACAATGATGAGAGCAAGCACCGCGCAGAGTTTCTCAGGTGGGCACAATTGGCAACTCAAGCGGAACATTGTGAGCACAACCAAGCCTGAAGCCCATCTTCCAAGTCTCTACCGAGCCACGCTTCCTGCCTGATACATCCTGGTGTTTCAAGTTGCCCCCCGTTCTTTGTTCTCACACTAGCCCTGAAATTTGGCAAACGCTACCCCATTGGCAGGTTTTGATGCACTTACTTTCACAATTGTCGCGCTATGTTTCCAGTCTCCGCCGCTGAAACTGTATTATTCTTGTGAGTGTCGGTTGTTTCAGGAAGAATAACAGATCAAATCAAAGTCGTCGTTTTTCTTACTTTGGTGTCTGTCACTCGCACGTTCGAAACTTTTTTATTTAGAAGTTTCCCCCTTGAACATTATGTGCCGGCCACTACCAAAACAAATACTTCCTAAAACGGAAAAGCGAATGCACAGTGGATATGTATGTAATTAGTATGTAGGTATGTACATGGAGTTTGGGGCAGTGGCTGACGTCATGATGACCTAATCGACGTGGTTGACATTTTCCAAATCAAAAGACTTCACCAAATCGTACTGGGACTGAGATTGCTCACTCAGTGTTTGGTAAAACTTGAGGCTTACTTCGCTTGTTTGTAGCTCCTGCAACAATTGCGAACGTTTTGAAGACTGTCTCTCGATAGCGCTAGCGAGAGCATTCGAGATATCTTTTGCTGGGTAATTCAGCACTTTACGCACTTCCTTCGAAACACGTAGGCAATTCAAATTCTCGTAATCCTCCGACTCAATGCGTCTCCGGATCTTCTTCACCACATTCCGCTGGTACGCGTGAGGCGCATCTGCGTACAGGTAGTATAGAGGCAGGCCAATAGCAGCCCCCACAAGGAGTCCAGGAACTATCTTTGTAGTCACCACTCGGGGCACATAAGACGATATAGAAGCGATTCCGGTCACCGTAGACAGCAATTGGGGCCCATACAAAACAGCGAACCCAGATAATCCTGTTTTCCAAAGTTTTTGGGCCGTCAAACCAATCAGCATGTTTGTATGAGGAGATGGGAGCCGAATTCCGCAAGTCTGGCAGAAACTCTCCATACTAGGGTCGATAAAGTCAAACACCGAAACCTCACTCTCGATGTGTCTCTGGAGGTTGTCTCTGCGCTTTGAATACATCGAACTTGGGATGAATTTGGTGTTTGGCAAAACTCCTTCACCTAGAAGTTCTGATCCAATCTGCTTGATCTCGTCAATAGCGGAGCTGGTCTCCTGACGAGCGAATTCTTCAGATTGGCTCACACTTTCCAAAATATTATCGACGATTTTGGCCTGTGTGAGCTCGGCAAAACGAGTGATGTTGGAATAACACTCAATCTCGACACCCAAGTCGATCTGGTCGACGCTGTTAATCGTTCTGTTGATCACTTCTTTCGAGTGTTCGTACGCTCTTGATGACGCTGTCTCGATGATTTTCAAGACTTTTTCGTTGGCTTTCACAGAGGAACGTAGAAGCTCCTCGTACATCGGCGTGATCTCCCTCAGCTCGCCCATCATCTCACCCTTGTTCTTATCGTAGAGCTGAATGTTGATCTTAGACAATTCCAGAAGATCTGCGTACAGCTTGATCAGATAATTTTTCGCCGGAAGAAGCTTGGAAATCGATCTTTTTTCCAGAACAAAGTTACGCAAAGAAGCTTCCAAACGATCGAACTCGGGGGAATCATAATCTTGGTTTGGATTCTCATCGGGTTCGCCATCAGATCCATCACCGCCATCACCATCGCCGCCATCGTCATCTGGTAAGTGATCAAGGATATGTTTGGAAGAGACGAAGTGAACAAAATCGTTGGCGTCTTTATGAGTGTCTGGAGACAAACTTTTGACTTGGTCCATAATCTTCTGTTTGCACTTGTTTTTGTCCCTGATATTGTCGAACTTGTTCACTACGATGAAAATCAAGTTCTTGTCGTTGGTCGCATTGGAAATAAACTCTCTCCCAGAAAGTGTGAAATGGTTTTCCGAGTTGACCACAAACACAACAAGATCGATTTCCTCCTGCCTCGAGAAAACTTGTGTGGTGTGGTACGAATCCAAATTCAGTCCAGGAGCGTCAATCAGCTTGATATCAATGACTCCATTGCGTAAGAGGCTCTGGTCAACGGGTCTATTATCAGTGACGTACACGATCAGCAACGAATACGTTTCAGACTGGTAGACGAGGTCCTCAAGCTCCTTGAGGGAAAATATCTGGTATGTTCTCTCGTCGTTCCTGTTGTAGCTAGACCCAATCAGCACTGCATGAACCTCTTCGATACCCTTGTTGTTGGCCTTTGCGTCAATAATCTCGCAAAAAACGTTGGTGCAAGGCTGTTGGTCCTCGGGCATCACTCTTTTCCGGAGCAGAGCGTTGCAAAAAGCCGACTTTCCTGAGTTCAAGTCTCCAGTGACCAAAACTTTCGAAGAAGTGTCGTCAATCCGCTCTTTCAACGATCTCAAGTGTCTCATGATTTGAGAGAACTTCTCGTTCAGCAGCTGTGATAGCGCAGACTTGTCGAGCGTCTGGACAAGATCATCCGACGTCGGGCCAATTTTCAAGTTGATTTTGAGCAACTCAAAGCTATAATCTGAGTGGCGTGCTGTTGCTGGCTGCTTGAGCAGCTTTCTGGCCGATGTGACCGAGTTCTGCCGGATCAGCGCCAGTTTCGAGCTCCTGGAGTTGAGTTTCGAGTTCAAAGACTCGTCCTCGATATTTGTTGGATAATACACCGGCCTCTCGTTGTTTTCAGTTTGAAGTTCGTACAGAATATGTGTGGCGGTGTTGATCGACCTGTCCAGAGAGATCCGGTTGTCGTTGTACTGGATTTGTGACAAATGGGATGTTGCGAGGTCGCTGTGAGCGCCCACAGTGCCGTTAGTGGGGGCAAAGGAGGCGGTAGAGCCTTCGACTTTAATGTTTTCTTCCCCGTCGATCAACGTCGAGCCTTCCAAGCTGCGCTCCCGTGGGTTGTAGTGCAAGGTTGCTGGAGTTTGCTGTTCGTTTGCGACTGATCCGACGACGGTGGCGTTGTCGTCGAAATCGGCACCATTACGGACCGAAAAGCCGTTTTCCTCCGTTTGTTTGGAACTTCCCTCGCTCATGTTGCAGAAATTCGGGTATTTTTGTTGCTTTGAGTGAGAACTTTGCTGCAGTAGCACAAAGTAACGGAATTAATAAAGAGGAACAAATACAAACAAAAAAAAAGTGATCAGTTCCCCATATAAAAAATTAGAAAATAATAAGAAAAAAAATATTTCGGCAAGCAAAAGTTGGTACTTCAGGAACTAAAGAATTAGTTATCGCTAGATTTATATATACGATAACGATATACCAACCACATGTCATTCAAAAGGAGAGGTGATGTGATAGGAGGTGCTCCAGGTGCCCCTGGAGCCCCAATTTCTCAAGCTCCTCAAGGATCCAGAAATCCTCTGAGTGGAACTCCCATCGCCTCGTTGCGGACAGGCGGGGTTGGGTCCGTCAGACCAGTGATACCAGGACGAGGGGGCACAATTCCGAAACAGCCCGGTCTTTCCGGAACCATTCCGGGCGTGTCAGTTCCCCCTCCAGCTCCTACTTTGACCAACCACCCAGGTGTCAGACCCTCTATCCTTACCTCACAGCCTTGTGTCTCAACCGGAGCAAGCGATCTCGACAAAGTGTTAGGTCATCAGGGTCTACCAGTGGGATGTTCGATGTTGGTTGAGGAGAATGGTGCCACAGACTTTTCCTCCACTCTGCTCAAGCTGTTTGTTGCACAAGGGATAGTGCAGAATAGGCTTGACCCAAAACATCCTAACACCCACGCAATTTTGGTGGGACACGACCCTATGTGGGCCAAGACGCTTCCTGGAGTTTATAAAGGCAGTTCCAGAGACAGAAAGAAACAAAATGTGAGAGAGAACGAGTCCAAGTTGAGTGTCTCAAATATCATTGACCAGCAGCCGCAACCCAAGGCCCAGCAGACAGACCTCAAAATCGCCTGGAGATACGGCCTGAACCAGCAGAAAGTTGACAAATCTGAGGAAGAAGCTAACTCGCAGTATCCGCACTACAACAACCAATTTGAAATTACATCCACTCTCATACCGGCCCCTGGTCCTACAGAGCTCACGTGCATCCCTGTGGCTCAAGATTTAGCATCTTTCCAACCCGTGCTCAAGCAAATAGAAAACACTATTGTGCGGTTACCCGGCCGGCTTGTGCGGCTCGCGGTTCCTTTATTTTTGAATCCGATGATCTACGCAAACGAGAAGCTTTTAGAGCCCCAACAGGCCCTTGCGTTCATCCACGGACTCCGTCTTCTTTCCAGAAAATACAAAGACAGACTTGTGATTGCCATCTCGATCAATCTCGACCTATATCCCCGCAGCACTCCAATCACGACCCTCATTGAGAGTCTTGCGGACTCGGTGATCGAGCTGAGACCGTTTGATCCGCAATTATACGATCTAATGGAACGCGTGTACAGGAACCAGCCTGCTAAGATCAAGCATGGTCACCTTAATGTTATCAAAGTGCCTGTTTTAAGCGATACGGGACTCATGTGTGTCCAGGAGATGGAATTCAGTTTCAAAAACGGTCGTCGTCGGTTCGAGGTGGAGGAGTTCAGTATTCCGGTCGAAGAAGAGGATAACGACGCTACTTCTGAATCAAGAAATGGACAAACTAAGCCAAATATTGATTTCTGATTTGTTTATCATCAAAAACTTCCATTTTTCTATAGAAAAAAGCTCATCATAAATTCATACTCCGGCTTGCGGTTCAATTAAGTTTTTTTTTGGGTGTACTAGAGATTTTGTGGAGTTGAAATACTCAATGAAGAGTGAGCACACAAAAATGCTAGTTCAATTATCGTGAGCATCCTCTTCGTAGGTGTCCAGTGGCTCAGTTTGAACCTTGTGGAACTTTTCTTCGTTCTGCGAATGATTCGATCCCCTTCTCTCCTTCTTGTACACCGGTGGAATCTCTCCTGAATTGATCAAATCTTCCAACTCATCACCCTCTTTTCCCCAGTTACCTTTGCCGAAACCATCTTTTTTCACATGATTTGGGGCCTGATCAGGATAGCCATTATGAGTGAAATATCTTGGGTCGGTGTGCGAGCCCTTGTCGTTCCATTTCTGTGTTCTTGCCATGTTTGATTTGTAGTGTAATGTTCTTCAGTTGTAGTGAGTGATAGAGTATGAGAAATTTCTACAGATCATTCTACTGAGGAAAATTGCACCCCTATTTATATTGATGATCTGGAATTTGCCACCTGTCTTGTGCAATTAGTGGCACATTCCGTGGGGATCTCTCACACACCCCCTCCGCAACAAAAATTACTCATGCCTCGTGCGGCTCACCCGCAGCGCTCAACAGATGCATATTTTAGTGCGATTTTAGTGTCTAATGTTAGATTCCGTACAGCCACCCTGTTCACAATGCTCACATTATCTGGCGAATTAGGCGAATCGAGACATGAGGCTGCGTTTTTCTTGAACTGTGAGACTGGCCAATCCATGAAAAGCAGTTGGATGATATATTTGTTTCGGCCGGTATTGCCCATCCCCCGCGCGAGAGATGAGAAAAACGCCCCATCTTTTCCCCCCGCGCGTGCGGCGCCCGCGCCACTTCGTGTGACATAAAGTGACATCATGCACAAATGGGCATGACCCCGAATTCGCTAGAAATTTATAGAAAGCATACATCCTTGAGTTTTATTACGTAAGTGCGCAAAACAGCGATGACTCACTTCAGGCTACTAGCAAGATATTCCCGCCAAACTGGTGTGCACCAATCAACCGCAGAAGGTCAATAAGCGGTTTGCGATACTCGGAGTAACTGGAATCCCGGTACCGGAACGGAACGATCTCTCCTGGGGCGCTCTGAGAAAGAATGTATGAGTTTCTAAATGTAGCTGCCAGCTCACCTGCTGACTCCATTTCCCGGATTTGCCACAATGGCACCAAACCGGGACTCACAAGTGGCAACGGAAATCGCTCATACCTTTCTTGTGACGTCCAGATCTCTTGTTCATGCTGCCACTCGGAAAATTCCTCCAGTCCCTCGATTTTGGCAAGCTGAGCCGCAACTTTTCTCGCTTTGGCAAAGGATCCACCTTCGACCCCGTAGATCTGTTCCGCCACGTTTCTCAAACTTTCAGGCTTGCCAGTAAACTCAACCAATTGATCCACCACTTCAAACTCGTTCAGACTCTTGTCTAAACCCTCAGTCTCAGACATAGTTATCAAGTCTGCAGGGGACGTCACTTTACTCAACTGGTCCAGTCTGAAGTACTTGCGCGAGCATAGGTCCAAAATCTCCCCGCCAAACTTTGCCTTGTACCGCATTTTCTCGCAATCGTCTATGTAGTAACCCATGTAGTAGTGCTCTTTTCCCAGTTGATTAGCTAGTACGATTTCTCTGAGTGCACTCAGAGTGCCCAATCCCAAGTGGGCATAATCCGGGTCCCAAATGAAGTACACGGAGGAAATCGAGTCTGGCAGCAGATCCAGCACCGCAATGGCTACCAACCTATCATCAAGATAGTAGCACTCGTGCACGGGTCCGACGAAAGTGTCCTTGCTAGCTCTTGTGTTTCTCCAGTTGTTCAGACTGTCCCAGTAGGATTCTGGCCGACCTTCGACAAGGTGCGATTGGAACGGAGAATCGCAAAGAAACCGCTTGAAGCCTTTTTCGGTGACTTCTTCAGGCTTGTCGTGATGCACGGATGTTTGGTACTTGCGGTATAGCTGAAATTTCTCTGGAGTAGATTTGGGTGGACCGAGGACTGTGTGAAACTTGGACTTTGGAGCCGCGACCTCCGTCTCCAGAACCTTGCTGAGCAAATCAAACTGCTTCGGCTTGCCTTTTTGAGCTTTCTCCGAGATACCTATGTACTTGGCGAACCGGTTCACTGTGTGTCTGTGCTCTTTGGAGGCCTTGAACATACCAAGATTGGTCCGGATCGGGTACATCCGGCAACAGTTTCGCAGCAGATCTGGCCTGTAAAGCAACTTCCCAGATCGCCTGAAACCCCTGTTCATCAACTCCTCGTATGCTTCGGCAGAAAAGGTGTACACGTGGAAACACATTGATGTGGAATTTGGATAGCTGCGGTATGGAGACGGCAAGTCGGACTCCTTTGCTTTCAGGTATTCCTGTCTGTAGGAGTCCAGGGAATACCCTTTCTCCATGGGCGATTTCTGGCCATGGCAGTAGCCACAGTCTTTTCCTGCAAGGTAGGCGGGCTCACCTTCAACAACGAGATCGAAGAAATCCATAGCGTTGACACAAGACGAACGAAGCGTGCGTGGGAGGCTAAGCTAACTGGCTCTACTCCGCAGCAGATGTCTCTTGTTGCCAATTTCCTCTGGACTCGGTGCGAACAATGGCGGCGTCCACTGTCTCGTGTCCTCCAACGGTATTCGTGAGCGTATATCGAGAACTCAACTAGGTGACGATACTGGAAAATAAATATAGAAAAAAACAAGCTGCACAGCCTTGTTCCGGGCAGGGCGCGCATCACGTGACCGGGCAAGTGCCATCTAGCTCAGAATGATGGGAGACACGGCAGCTCTTGAGCCCGCTTTGACTCTTCTTCAAGACGACTGCGGCAGATCAAGCCCGAAGTCCGACGGTTGCAGTGTCCACAGCCAGCCCGCGCTTCCCGCAGTGTACAACCATCCCCCCGCGATTTTGCTGCTGACCAATTTTTACTAAGCTCGCAGCAACCACAGTCAACGAAAAATTCACAGACACAGATAACACCAAGGTAATTGACCTACTTAACTGTTCAAGAGTCCAGCCCATTTATGAAGCGAACATCTCAATTATTATCTTTTGGTTTCACGAAGTCGAGCGTTTTTTCAACAAGACTACAAACACGAAAAATGGCCTCTCAAAAGTTGGAAATTCTCAAGTTTGCTGACAAAGACGGGGAGTATAAGCGCAAGCCCAGTGTGTTCCGCAACTTCATCTCGTCAGAACCAGGTGCCGAGTTTGCGCCCGAAGCCAACAGATACCACTTGTATGTTTCGTTTGCGTGTCCATGGGCACATCGGACCTTGATTGTGAGGCAACTTAAAGGTTTGAGCTCTCTCATTGGCGTTTCTGTTGTCCATTGGCACATGGATGAAAAGGGGTGGAGATTCCCATCTGCAGGCGATGAGTGCACAGGCGCCACGGAAGATCATGTCTACGGGTTCCAAAGACTCAGAGAGCTCTACTTCAAGGTCAATTCGGAGTATGATGGCAGATTTACTGTGCCGGTGCTATGGGACAAAAAGACCGAGTCCATAGTGAACAATGAGTCTTCAGAGATCATCAGGATGTTGAATACGGAGTTCAATGGTCTGGTCGATGAAAAACATGCTGCAATTGATCTGTATCCGAAAGAGTTGCAAAAAGAGATCGATGAGCTGAATGAGTGGATTTATCCTACAATCAACAATGGCGTCTACAAGTCGGGGTTCGCTACTAAACAGGAGGTTTATGAGCGGGAAGTGACCACGCTCTTTGAGCATTTGGACAAAGTTGAGAAGATCCTTGGAGAGAGACACGATGCCGGAGAAAAGTATCTGACTGGTAGTGTGCTGACCGAGGCGGACGTTCGGTTGTTTACGACGATCATCCGATTCGATGCCGTTTACGTGCAGCATTTCAAGACAAACCTGGGGATGATCAGGTTCAACTATCCACACATTCACCAGTGGGTGAGGGAGCTGTACTGGGGCAACGCGGCTTTCAAGGACACTACGGACTTCGATCATATCAAGTTTCACTATACGAAGTCGCACGTTGCAATCAACCCTCATCATATCACTCCTTTGGGACCAGTTCCAAACATTATGCCATTGTGAGCGAGCGTGCGACCGTGCCATTCAGTCTGCGTGACTGAAGCCGCCTGTGCAGTAAGTTTGGCATTGAGCAGAGATAATCCGAGCGAGTCGAACGAGTAAGGTAACGTTCATGTTCTGGGTTGCTGGTTTGAGTTGGCTCTGGCAAGCGCTCACTAGCTTTCTATGACAGACTCTAAGTATGATTGATTCTTATGGCTAATTACGTAAGCGAACTCAATTTATTTTCCATTTTCGTTCACATTTCACCAAAGAGATGAGGCAGGGCTGAGATGATAAGGCAGGAGATGGGACAAGACTGACGGCAATTCGTGCGCTTGCTCATACTGGTATGATGAATTGCTGCCAAATTCTCTCACTATTCACTCGTGATTATCCGGCCAAATCGTGTGAAATCTTCCAACTTGCGCCGCTCGCTACTCGTTTGAACTTGCTAACGTAATCACACATCCATAAATTTTTCACCCTCACTTAGAATTACCGAGTAATCATCTGCACTACGACCACCGTCCAGAAACTGATTTACAACCAAGCAAGTCATTGCGCAGCATGAAACTACAGACATTGCGTCCCCTACTCTCTCTCTCTCGTTTCCAGGTTGTCAGGTCCCCGTTCTTTCGGTGCGCTCCCTCGACTACACGCGGCTTGTCTGACTCCACCTCCCCCACCTCCCCCAGTATAGTCTCCTTTACAGTCGGGGAAATCGTCCAGGTAGACCGCCACGAAAATGCGGACAAGCTTTATGTCTCTCAAATCCAAGTGTCGCCCTCAACAACCATTCAAGTTTGCAGCGGACTAGTGGACTTCATCCCGCAAGACCAGATGCTTGGGTCACGTGTCGTGCTAGTGACTAACCTCAAGCCAGCCAAAATGCGTGGGACAAAGTCTGTCGCGATGGTTTTGGCTGCCACAAGCGCGGACAGATCGCGCGTGGAGCTTGTGGAACCTCCGCGCGCTGCGGCGGTGGGTGCGCCGTTATTTTTCGAGGGCCATCGCGGCACGCCTGTTGCGCGACTCAAAGCCCGACAATGGATGGAGATTTGCGCCCGCGTGCACACAGACGAAACAGGGAGGGTGATTTTCAGGGAGAAGGGAGAACAGGAGGCAGACAAAGAAGTCGACAGGCTTCTGGTAGATGAAAGTGGAGACGTTTGTAAAGTCGAGACGTTGACCGAGTGTCAAGTCAGCTGAGAGGGAAGCAAAACTACTTGATATCTGTGTTTATAGAGTTGGAGACCGTTGGGAGCTGCGGCTTCGCGGAGCGAAAAATGTACTTTCTCAGGGGTGGACCCGTCCAAAGCGTAGAGAGTAATTGAACAGAGTAATTTGGGCTAGTGATGATAATTTTGCTGTTTGTGGACTTCTCAGAGTAGTTGCAACTGCTTACCATCTGATGAACGCTTCCTCCATATCTTTCCACCACTCAGTGCTGTCCAAGATTGCAGACCATATTCTTCAGGGGTCGTGCGCAGCGAGTGCACTGCCGCCCGCGGACGCATAATGCGCGACCGCCTGCAGCAGCCGTTGTCCAGAGGCTCGCACGGACGTGTTTGCGGCGGCCGCTAGGGGTGTTGCTACCTCGGAGCGAAGAGATGTTCACTATGGCTCACCCACCGGGCAAGCATTCGGGATAACAGTATACCACATGGGCGGATTTTTGTACGCGGTGGACCTTGTTGTTTGCTTGCCCGAGCTGAAGTGTCTTCGCTTATTCTCGCTCGGTGTCGCTCGTTGTTGGCTTCTCGCTCGGTGTCGCGCGAAAAATTTTCCCATCAGCCAGCCAGCCACCAGCCGACATAATTGGACAAAGAAAACAAAAAAGTTGAAAAACGCCACACACTCAAAAAAAAGTGGAAAAGAAAACATTCTTTTCTTTGAGAGTAGATCGGTCCAGATCGAACTAACCCCAAAATACAACTGAAAAAGGGTCTACAAACCCCCTCAAAAGGCCCCTCGAAGCCCCACATTGCCCGTCACAAGCCGCCAGGGACTTGTTACGCCGCCACCGGCCTATAGCTACACCTTCAGATCGCCCAAGCAAACTTTTTTCTGTGAACCCTCTCTAGCGTGTCTGTGAGGCTTTCAAATCACCCTCAGCAAATTAACTGTGCCATTCTCAAGACTGTTCACGTCTCAGGAAGTTCAGGATTCCAAAGGATCATTTTCATCGCTGTTTTATAGCCCTTCTCGGGCCCTCATATGAACGTACAGAAACTCAAGTGTCCCCCATTATCTCACTGCTAAAAGTTACAGTTGGCGTGAAAGTCTTCTCTGTCGCCTGATATCAAAAGCTTTGAAATATTCCGCTTGATACCCCTGTCCGATGTCATCAGTGCCATCTTCAGGGTCCCAAAGTGGACAACAACAACAACAACAACATCAACAGCATCAACATCAACAGCAGCAGCAGCAGCAACAACAACAACAGCAGCAGCAGCAGCAACAACATTCCCAACACCCCCAACACCCCCAACAAGGCCTTAATAACCTCACCACGGCCGCCCAGTACTACCCCATGCAACAACAAGGACAGCCGCCTGCACAGCCACAGGGCGCAGGTGCACAGCCACAGGGTCAGGGCTCTGCGCCACAAGGATCTGTGGCGCAGCAGCCTCAAGCGTCGCAGCAAATACCTCAGCAGTATGGAACATCCTTTTTACCGCCCCCAAACCCAATGAACCTTCAACAAGCGTACTACATCCCCTTCTTTCCGACCCCGTACTTCAACGCCACACCGCAGCAGCAGCAACTGTCGCAGCAGCGGTTCTCGACGCCCGTCCAGCAGCCAAACTCGCCATCTCCTGGCGGCGCGATGAAGCTACCAACGTTCCCAGGTCCTCCAAATTACTACAAAGGTCAAAAGCAATCCCCTGAGGCGTCTGGTGCTGCTCAAGGAGCCGGACCTGCGTCGAGTTCATCGAATGTCAACTACATCGACCCTTCCTCCTCGAGGTCTCCCCCTTACGAAAACGGAATGCCTGTTTTAAAGCCGAATCCATACACAGGCGGCGTCATGGCAGGTTCTGGCTCGTACAGAAGATCAACTCAGCCTTCTGACCCGGAGAATGAGGCGAAACCTTACAAGTGTAGCCAGTGTGATTGGGCTTTCATCCGTCACAGCGATTTGCGAAGACACTCTCGCTCACACGGAAATCCAGAGTACCATTGTCCTTACTGGCATCCGGAATATGCAACCTGTCCTCACAGAAACCAAGGTTCCTTCAACAGACTTGACGTTTTGAAAAGACACTTGAGACTCGTCCATTTCGATCCAGAAGCCAAAGAAGAGCGTCGCGACAGTCTTGTGAGAAGACAGGATACTGGAATTTGTCTTTCTTGCTCCAAGTTTTTCGTCAATAGCAAGGCCTTCATCGACCACGTCGACGACTGTGCGCTCAACACGCCGATGGAGCAATGGCGGTACAAGAAGAACGGAATTGTCACCAGTGTCAAGAAAGATGGTGGCAAAGGATTCGAGGAGAATCCGCAGGCTGCAGGCTCTGGCGTGCTATTTGGTGGGTCCGTTTTGGGTAAGCCAGATGAGGACGATTTGGATGGCATCAAAAGAGGCGGTTCTGTTACTGAAAATGGTGGTAACGCAAACGCTGTCGGAAACGGAAACCCCAGTGATCCTGAGAAACCACTCAAAGATCGGTCTGCAGACTCGGTGTCCACCGAGAATTCCTCTGCTAACGGCTCTGAGTCGACCTCAACCACTCCCAGCTCCTCACTCAACGGCAATAAGCGCGCAGCGTCTGCTGCAGATGGCTCGTTCAGCTCCGGAAATCACAACTATCTTAAACGCCCGAGAGGACGACCAAGAAAACATCTTCCCCAGCTTGCAAGCTAGAGAAGGCGGTTGAAACACACACATCAAAGACCCAAAAATGAATCTGTAATTTTTCACGTTGCCTTCCAATCTTTGTACGTCTACGTGTGCTCACACACGCTCTGTCTCCATTCTATATAATTCGGCCTTGCCTGTCGTCCAGCTGTTTCGTTTTTGCTCTGTTACTGCTTTGTTTCTTCTATGTATATGTATTAAGAATTACAGCTTGAGAATTCAAAATGACGAGCGAAGCAAGTTGTTTGTAGCTGCTGTAGATCTAAATTGATTGATTCATATTCGGTCACGTGATGTGTATCGGCTGACCCTTGCGCACACCTTTCAAATCTGATAACCAGCAAGAAAAAGATAGCCTGGAGAAAATTTGCCTCTCCACCCCGTGCGGGTCTTGCGAATATTTAGTTTTTGATTTTTGGCCCAATAATCTATCAAAAGGGGTCGTGCGCGGCAATTGCCTATTTGGTTAGAATTGTTACCCCAATTGGGCAGTTGCAGTCGTGCCCCGCACGACCCGCCACCCCGGTTCAGGTGGCAAACAGAAGACAAGATTCTGAGATTAGAAACCTAATTCACATTTGTCATTTTATGTTCTCTCTTGTAAAGTCGAAACCTTCAAACGAACTCTTAAAAGACGCTGAAATCCCGTTCAACGTTTGATTCCAACTCACTCTACAACCCGTAAAGCACAGGCTTCCCCACATTCCAGGAATAAAGGTCTGATAAGCCTCTTTTTGCTCCTTACTCTACTCTCCCTCAATGAAGCTTACGCTTGCACTTCTCGCCCTCGCTGGGCTTCAAGAAACCCAAGCCAAGGTTCATCATGCCAAGATCAAGAAGAATCCAGTCTCTGATACTTACAAGGATGTCAGTTTTGGCGATTATGTGGACTCTTTGAAGGGCAAGTACATCTCTATGTTTTCTAAGCATGCTGCTGCTGCTGCTGAATCTGCTCAAAGTGCCTTTGTTCCTTTCCTTCAAGAGGCCAAGTTGTCTCAGGGCGATGAATTCTCAGGCCAAGAAGGCCACAATTCTCCGCTCACAAATTATGTGAATGCTCAGTACTTCACGGAGATTCAGCTCGGTACCCCGGGTCAACCATTCAAGGTCATTTTGGACACTGGTTCGTCCAATTTATGGGTTCCAAGCAGTGACTGTTCGTCGCTGGCTTGTTACCTCCACACCAAGTACAGCCATGACGACTCTTCCACCTACAAGGCCAATGGTACCGAGTTTGCCATCAGATATGGTTCTGGTTCGTTGGAAGGTTATGTGTCTCAGGATACTCTCACGTTGGGCGATTTGGTGATTCCAAAGCAAGATTTTGCTGAGGCAACCAGCGAGCCAGGTCTGGCGTTTGCCTTTGGTAAGTTTGACGGAATTCTCGGACTTGCTTACGATACCATTTCCGTCGACAAGATTGTGCCACCAATCTACAATGCTCTGAATTTGGGCCTGCTCGACGAGCCACAGTTTGCTTTCTACCTTGGTGACACTTCCAAATCTGAAGAAGATGGAGGAGTTGCCACTTTCGGAGGTGTTGACGAGTCCAAGTACTCTGGAGACATCACCTGGTTGCCAGTGAGAAGAAAGGCTTACTGGGAGGTCAAGTTTGATGGCATTGCCTTGGGTGACGAGTACGCCCCTCTCGAGAACCACGGTGCTGCCATTGATACTGGTACTTCCCTGATTGCTCTTCCATCGCAATTGGCTGAGATTCTGAACGCCCAAATCGGTGCAGAAAAGTCTTGGTCTGGCCAGTACACTATTGACTGTGACAAGAGGGACTCTTTGCCAGATCTTACTTTCAACTTTGACGGTTACAATTTCTCTTTGTCTCCATATGACTACACTTTGGAGGTTTCTGGATCTTGTATTTCTGCTTTCACCCCAATGGACTTCCCTGCTCCAATCGGTCCTCTTGCCATCATTGGTGACGCCTTCTTGAGAAAATACTACTCAGTCTACGACTTGGGCAAGGATGCTGTTGGATTGGCCACAGCCATCTGAAGAATCGAATTACACGCACATGGGAAGGAAACAACTTAGAACACGTTGCTACTGTTATTTCTATATTTTATACATTGGCATGATTGGTTGAGGTTTGTCGGGAGGTTTTTTATTACGCATGGTTGAATGTAGTATGTATGTTTGATTGTTTTTTATTATTTTTTTTCATATCTGTTGGACCCAAGTGGTTCTTTTATCTTATTATTGATTACTTTACTCTAATGTCTGTTTCCCTTTGTCCTCATTCATCATCTTATTTGAGTATTCAACGTTAACAGATGTCGTAGTATTAAATATTACTCAGACCGGCTCTTTTGCTCTTTTTGCTTGCTCTGGTATCGTCTCCAATTCTCCGTTTTTTGTCGCTGTTGCCGTTCTTGTTGGCAATGGGTGATCTATGTTTTCTGTGGTTGAACAATGCCAATTCTGAATCATCCTGGGACTCAATAACCACGTCGCTTTCTTCTCTAGTTGCGTTTCTGAATAGTCCTGTTGAGTCATTTACAACGACTCTGTATGAAAGCTTTTCATCCCTCTGTTTATCGATGAACAGACTCAGAACGTCACCATTGAACAATTTGGTTTTGTTGCCCTTTTTCAACTTTTTCCCGTTGATGTAGCAGCCGTTGGTGCTGAAATCCAGCAGCCAGATATCTTCAAGACCCATAGCAGGCGATTCGTAAATGGATGAAGCTGCCGTGATAGGATGCCTTTTTTTCATGATGAGCGCATGAACTTTCGAGATTCTTTCGTCAGAAATGGTGTGGTCGAGATTATCGAGACGGCCAATGTAGAATAATGGCTGGCCTTGTCTAATGTGAACACTCAATTTGTAGGAGGATGGGGAAGTGTTGGTGGTTGTAGTCGAAGGAAGAAGTCTTAGCGTGAGGAATGTCCCTGGTGGAACACTTTCCCCCCCATCTGAGGGGCTGAGCGGAGCTTGATTTTGGTCTAGGAAAGGCTGTTCAAAGACATCGGAATTGTCCGTGATATCGACACCATTGAGAGAATTTGTGATGTCTGCGTGGGATACAGTGGTGGTGGGGATTTCTTCGGGCTCCGGGTCCCCAGTATATGGCGCTTTTTGGCTTGGTTTGGGAACTTGTGGGACCTTGAAGACTGCTGGTGGATGTGAGAAAGCATTCTCAGAAGGGGTTTGTACTTGTGGCTGAGACTGTGGCTGGTGGGGCTGGTGGGGCGGTGCAGATCCGTTCATTGTCTGAGAAAGCCTCTGCTGATGCGACTGGCTTTGCGAAAGACTCACTTGCGAATCTGCAGCAAAAATCTCTTGGATCCACGGGTGCTCGAGCGCCTGTCTCGCGTTGAGTCTCAAAGAAACGTCTGTTTCGAGAAGTCTGTTGACAAAATCGCGTCCTTCAATGGAAACACCATTTTCCTTGAGCAAAGACTCGTGGTAGTTTCCGCTCGTGATGTTCTTGAACAGCGTCTCCTGGGTCGACCCACTGAATGGCAGATGCGCCGTCAAAATAACAAATATCAGACACCCAATGGACCACATGTCCACTTTATTCGAGTAAGAGTCCTCGGAAACTCGGCCTTTTCCCAAATATCGTTTACGAGAGAAACCAAGCTTAGAACCGTACTTTCCCGTGATGATCTCGGGGGCCAGATATGCCAATGTTCCGCAGAAAGTCTTCATTATGCTGGCTTTATCTTGTCCTTTGGCCAGACCGAAATCGGTGATTTTCACAGTCACTGGATCATCTTGAGCAATCAGAATATTGTCAGGCTTGAGGTCTCTATGTGAGATTCCTTTGGAATGAACATATTCCATTGCCAAAAGAACCTGTTTGGCAATTTCCCGGCCCGCTGCCTCGCCCACAGACCCATAAGAAGCGACAAAATCCATCAAATCTCCTCCTGGAATGAACTCAATGACCAGGTAGTAGTACTCCAAATCTTCGTAAAACGCCTTGAGTCGCACGATTCCAGGATGATCAAGTCTTTTGAGAATTTCCAGCTCTCTGGTAACACCGTCGAGCCCGCCAGTGAGCGCTTTCTTGCGGGAAATGATCTTAACTGCGTAGGTTTCGCCAGTACTGCGCTCAATGGCCTTCTTGACTGTAGCAAAAGCACCTGACCCGACGATTTCGTCTCTGATAATGAAGTCCTGATGGATTCCTGTGTGCATGCCGTTGCTCACATTCTCGCTGTGCTGTTTGTCGTCTCCTGAAGATGACTTGGGAAAATGAACCACGAACCGGATTACGTCAGCAGGCACGCCGATTCCTATGCTGATCTCGTCTCCTTGTGTGAGGATGTAGTTTGTACCCTTGATAAGTTTCGAGCCGTTGATCCAAGTGCCGTTGGTGGCTGTATCCTGAATCATGACGTTTTTGCGCCCGGTGTTTGTGTTGTTGTTGGCTACTTCTTTTGATGAAGCTGTTGCTGGTGTACGGGTGTTCATCCACAGTTTGAAGTGTTTGTTGCTGATGCGGTTGCTCTTGGTCTTCAAAGGATAGTCGCAACTTTCAGCCCGTCGGCCAAATATCCACTCCTGCTTGTCTGCATTGGCTGATCCTTCTTTCAATTTCACGTCTATGTAGCCCTTACCGTTGTACACATCATTACTGGTAGTGCAGATGAGTCGGCACACAACGCCGGCTCGCACGAGATCCTGGGCCAGCTGATCCAGTCCAGGATCCACTGCGCTTGGCTGGGTCGGCTGGGTCGGCTGAGTTGGTTGGGTCGGCTGTGTGGGCTGATTGGGATGCGAAGGTCCACTCATGATCTATATCGAGAAAACGCGGGGGCGAAATGTAGCTATGGGGTATGTTGGACCGTGTTTTCCGTGCACTTGGGTTTGTATGCTCTTCAAAGGGCAATGCGCGGTGAAAAACACCGGTGACAAGGGTGGTAGGTGCGTATTATGGCAGAGCTTGAAGATTGCAAAAGTGCGTTTTGGCAAAAGTGGTGTATCTCTTTTATTGATCTTTGGAGAAGGTCAAAAAAACGCGTTGTTGCGCGAAAAACTACAAAAGAAAAAATGTGATCGGGCTGTGTAACTCCACAGCCCGAAAAAAGTTTTCCTCAAAAGTAGTACTGAAAAATTTTAAAGTACTACATAGGAACACGAGTATCAGCAGCCTAGCAACCTCCCATAGACCTCAAGATCCGCTAGAAAACATGTCTGAGACTCGCGGAGTGAAACGGACAGCAACGGAGCGCGAAAGCGGTACGCCAATCGGCATTTTGGAGTCGCATGTCGGGATCACAGAGCACATTTACAAAGGTCCTGGACGGATCCGTGGAACTTTGAAACAGCGGTACACTGATTTCCTCGTGAATGAGATTGATCTGGAAGGAAAAGTGATTCATTTGAAGGATGAGGGGTTTAAAGTTATTCCAAACGATGAAACGAAGGAAGATCCGAAGAAAGAAACAGGGGAGGAGCCAAAAGGACAGACAGAAGAGCCCAAAGAACAGACAGAAGAGTCCAAAGAGACAGAGGACCAATCTGCGACACCCAAGCTCTTTGAAGTTACTTCTGATCAACTCAGTCGTCTCCAGGGGCATTTTGGAGAAGAGGACACCCAGAAAATTCTTGAGCTTTTGGGAACAGGAGCCAATGTGGTGACCGAAAAGTCGTTTGATAGCAAGGATGAACGGACCAAGATCCACCAATTGCTGCGTGAAGCGTTCAATAACCGGCTCGA
The DNA here is from genome assembly GCA_003706155.2 of Ogataea glucozyma. NCBI lineage: Eukaryota > Fungi > Ascomycota > Pichiomycetes > Pichiales > Pichiaceae > Ogataea > Ogataea glucozyma. The sequence goes on from PPKO02000027.1 coordinate 32,447, forward strand.
TGCCATCACCACTGCCACCAATAGCTTTCAGATTGCTCTCAAGATGCGTAGCGAGTCCCGCAAGAGACGCAGGGACCGCACTCCCCACGTGGTGCTCGATCACGGGCTTGGAGACCAGCTCAAGTATCTGAGACTGGTGATCTACAAAGAGAACAAGGAGACGATGGAAGTTGCTGGGTTGCTGGCCAAATTCCTGAACATCCCTGTCAAGTGGATCAAATACGCTGGAACCAAAGACAGAAGAGGCGTGACTGTCCAACAGGCTTCCATCGAGAGGATGTCTGTCGAGAGAGTGAACAATTTGAACAAGGCATTGCGTGGTGTCAAAATTGGAGGTTTCAGTTACAGCGATACTCCTTTGCGTCTCGGCGACCTCAAGGGTAACGAGTTCATTGTCACGATCAAGGATGTCCAGCCAAGTAGTCCTGAGCTGTCTGTGGAAGATTCTGTGAAGCCTATTTTGGAGTCCCTCCAACAAAACGGGTTTATCAACTACTTCGGAATGCAGAGATTCGGTACGTTCTCTGTGTCTACTCACGAGATCGGCAGACGTTTGCTGCAAACAAACTGGAAAGATGCTGCCGAGCTGATTTTGAGCGAGCAGGAGGTGGTTCTGCCGGGCTCTGTGGAGGCTAGACAGATATGGAGTAGCACAAAGGACGCAGCAAAGGCCCTCAAGAAGATGCCTCGGAGATGCAGCGCCGAGTTCTCGATTCTGAGTCGTCTCGAGAGGGCAGAGAAGGACGATAACGGCGAGTACTCGGCCAATTCGTACTTCACCGCCATCATGGGTATTCCCAGGAACCTGAGAATCATGTACGGCCACGCTTACCAGTCGTACGTGTGGAACGCTGTGGCTTCAAAGAGAATCCAGCTCTTTGGCCTCAACGTGGTGGAAGGAGATCTGGTGCTAGTGGACCAAAATCTGCCTGTTGGTGGTTCGAACAAAGAAAATGACGAGAGCGATTTCGAAGAGGATGTTAAAAAGGACACGTTTGTGCGTGCCAGGCCTGTTACTGCCGAAGAAATCGAGCAAGGCCGCTACAACATTCACGATGTCGTGCTTCCGACTCCTGGTTTCGACGTGATCTACCCGGAGAATGAGGCCCTGAGACAGGTCTACGTGGACGTTATGGCCCAAGATGGCCTAGATCCGTTCAAAATGGCTAGGAGGGTTCGTGAGTTCTCGCTGGCGGGCTCATATCGCCAGGTGGTGGCCAAAGTGGAGAATCTCGAGTACCACCTGCGTCAGTACAATGAGACTTCTGAGCCGCTTGTGAGAACAGATCTCGAGCTGCTACGACTCAAGGAGGAAAAGGGTGTCGAGAATCCAGAGCAAATTCTTGCAGGGACCCCTGGTGCTCCTAACACTGCGCTTATTCTCAAGCTCAGACTTGGCGTCTCGACTTATGCCACGATGGCCTTGAGAGAGCTGATGGTGGGTGATACGTCGCGCTATGGAGATATTGTGAGTCTGCAAACCAAGAAAACGCACGCTGAGGCGGTTTCTGGTGTTTGATTGGCTCAATAATTCAAGGGTGACTCGATTGTATAAACCTATATTTTTTAACGCTTTTAATGTTGTTGATTTTTTAATAAACAGCGATCCTTAAAAAAAACTTACCCCTTTTTTGAGGATCAAAAAAAGGATGGACGGTTAATTTTTTTTTAAATATACTTTCTTGTGCTAACCTTTGACAGCCAAAATTGCTACCGCTACAGTGCCACTTTACCAGATAACAACGTCTGGAGCACCACACTGCTCCCCGTTGCTGAGTCTTGTGTCGCATACTTTGCTTTGAAACATACATCGCGCCATTGCTTTTAGTCAGTGCTAATTCTCGCCCCCATGTTACGCCAGATATCGCTTGCCGAAGACGTCACGGCCGTGCACCCGCTCACGGCCAGCAACACATCCAACTCAGTACGCGTGAGCAAATCAAGACTTCCATCGCTGTCATCGCTGCTCGGATCTGCCGAGAACAACAACAAAGAGGAGAAAATTGGATTCAGAAGGTTGGCCAAGAGCTTGCTGCTGAGTGATTCCAACAGCAAAAGCCAGGCGGCCAGTAAGGGCAGCGAGGCCCCAGTCGAGGAGATAAACAACGCCAATGATGACAGAGAATCGTTGAGATACTATGAGACTGCGAAAAATTACTCTTTGAGCTCGTCCAAGCTGCTAAATCGCAAGCTTCGTGGCGACATTCGGAATAACGCCTCGAGGCAGGGTCAACCCCAGCCACAGACTCAGCCACAGACACAGCCACAGCTGCAACTACCGCAACAGTCCCAGTCTCAAACTGTTCGTGCTCAAAACAATCATTTGGGACAAAAGAACGATACCGACAAAGAAGACAATTTCTTGGCCCGTCTCATGGAAGCCAACATGAAGTTACGTCAGGAGGCAAGTACGGGCCAAGGCGGTCAAGGCGGCCAAGGATCCCGTAATGGAGTGGTGACCCGCGAATCTGAAGATGATCTGCACAGCCACAGTAACGCAAATATGCACAGCCACAACCTTGCAAACATGCACAGCCACAGCCAGCCGCGTTCAGAATCTCGCGAGTCCAAACACGCCACGCTGCCCCATAGTAGAAAGAACAACGGCAGTGTCCACGGGGACAGCCGCCCGCTCAAAATGAACGACAACATCGTCAACACAGGCGCTTTACAGCTAGACCAACGCCGAATTCTCCCCGGTGGGGGAGCCCCGCTCGTTGCCTCAAAAGATGGTGTGCACGAACACGTGACCGAGTCACGTGTAATCATGCTTTCGAACATTCACCAAAATACAAGTTTGACAAGCATCATGAGCCAAATTTACGGCGGTCCGCTTGAGAGGATCCGCCTCCTGAGCAGAACCACGCTTAGAGACTTTGACTGCTACGATTTGGGTCGGCCCATTGATTGGGATGATACAGTTTTATATCTGTACTTCCAGAAAGAGGAGGATGCCAGCAAATTCATGGAGTTTGCATCTACAGGCATGTTCATCGTGAATGGCTACCACATGCATCCTTCGTGGGTTCAGATGAGCGAGGCGGTTGTGAAAGACGTTGGGATTTATCCACGTCCCGGAACGTCGGAGGGGGACAAGTCGAACGCTCTTGAGCTGATGGGATCCTCTGAGAGCGCTCGGCGGGTTTTGGTGCTCAAGAAGCCGATTTTGGCCAAGTCCAAAGCGTCTAGCCACATTTCTGCGGAGAAGAAACGTCCTAGTTACCCAGACCCGATTCTCAATTACTCTGACGACTTTGACGTGAACGCGATCAAGAACGATTTCATCCAGTTTGGAGCCATTGTGGAGATCTTGCCTGTGGTTTCTCGCAAACTGTGTTTTGCCGTTCAGTACTTTGATGTGAGGTCGGCCGTGACTGCCAAGCACATGATTCAGTCCAAGACCGAGCAAGGTGCCAACAGTATGGCGGCAAAGTACAAAGATTGGTATATTTGGTACGGCCGCGATCCTGCCGACAAGGCGGCGCTGATCGTTTAGACAGGTGCTCTGGTTTAGAAGTGGAGAGATACCGGCGTTCTCAAGATTACGACGGCTGGTTATTCTCCACAAGATCAACGTTACCGATGAATTTTTCACTACGACTAATTTTTTTTTCAGTTAAATTATTCAGATCTAAAGTTTTCAGATCTGAATTTTTTTTTCAGACTGTTAGCATAGCGATTTTTAACTCTCTAGTACGTACAACACTGGATTCAATGCCACAGAACACTTCCTGTTGAACGTAAACATGTTTCGAATGACGCGCTGTACGCCAGGGCCGTGCCGACCGAGAGTGGGACTCCGGTGGATGTACGCAGTGTCCCAAGTCCGACTTTATTCAGAGATTGTTGCCAACCCCAAACCAGTCGGTGATGCAGAAGTGGGCTCGGAGTTGGTCAACGCTAGCACTGCAGTGGCCCCTTTGAACATGCTTGTCGCCAAAGACCAGGTGGAACGACAGGTACTGCAGGACCGGCCAAAATTGTCGAACAAGGCAGCTTTCCAGACCGTTGTTGGCTACAGAGTACTCAAGAATTACCTCAGATTCTTCAAGGCTGGTCTGCTCAATATATGGAATAACCACCGTCTACTGCAAAAAACGGTTTATGACGGCAGGAGGTTTTTGATTGTGAACGGACTGGGCTCGAACGACCGGGCCACGGGTGATGGCAGCGACAGAACGGTGGTAGTTTCCCGAAACAGACTGGATACTGTGACGGACGAGCTTGCTACCGCTGTCAAATGTTTTGAGAACCAGTACAGGGCCTCAGGCACGGCGATGTGGCTCCAGCCGGAGCCGCGGGACCGTTTGCGGTTGTCCCGACGGGAATATCAGCTGATGCTCCGTGACAAGAAAGACTGGCCCTTGCTACCGTTGTTTGGGCTGCTTTTCGCTGTGTTTGAGGAGTTTGCTGTTGCATTGTGTTATGTTGTTCCTCAGCTGACTCCGTCCACGTGTGTTTTCCCCGGCTTGATGTCTCGTTACTTTGCTAGGAGCCTACGAGCCCAACAGCAGCTGCGAGAGCTGAGAAAGGAGCGGACTGCGCTGGAAATCGCAACACAGAATCCCTACTCGATTGAGGATCCGAAAGAGCTGCGTCTGCTGGCAGACTTACTACGGGTCACGCTGCTGCCACTGTCTGGAGCTTTTGTGAGTGACGACCGTTTGCGCCAGCTTCTTTTGAGAAGACAGAAGGAGGTGGCGGTGGACAACTATCTACTGAAGAGAGACGGGGGTGTGGACAGCCTAGAGCGGCTGGAGCTTTTTGCTAGTTGTCTGGAGCGTGGTTTGGTTGACTACGAGAAGCTGGTGAAGACGGCCAAGGAGAAAGGAATGGCTTTGCACGACGTTTTGGACGAAGAGGGGATGAGAAAGGACATGAGGGAGTTTTTAGCGGACTCGGAGAAGCCAGGTATGGGTGTCGGGTTGATGGGACTGAGAATCACTACCATCGAGCAATGAACGGACAACAAGCGAAGCAAGTTTGAGGTGTTGATCGATGCTAGTGATCTCTCTTACTCTGCCGGCAGTGATGGCAACATTGGTGCTGCTCCCGACCTCCAAATTTTCTGGTGTTGTAATTTGTCATGAGCTCATGGAAAAGCACATTCTAGCTAGATTCTTACGATAATACAATGAATTTGACTCTTGCGACAGGCTGAATTGCGGCGACCCGACACCGAATCTGACCTGTTTGGCCGGAATGGAGTAGTTCAAACGAGCGGGACAGAGAGATGGGGGCGTACGTAAGACTCACGTCAACGTTATAATCCCCATGCAATCGGAGTCATTCGACCGAGAAAAAGCTGAGGCCAGATGATCCATTGTTTGACGACCAGATGCGTTGAATGCGCCACCCATAAGGTGCACCGGCTGCCCGTTATTGATGGCTGGGCTGATTTTCCCAAACTGAAATTCGCTCCGTTCGGTGCTCGTTGTCTGTGGTCCACCGATCTATTGTGGGCTGATTGACTCTTCGAGGCCACGATCCGGCTAAAAGATTCCAGGCTGTGCACCCGGGCTGTGCAACAAGGCTGTGCTGCGTCTCGAAGTGGCAAAATATGACACGCCGAATGACACCTTCGGCGGGGTTAATTTCCGGCAAAGCACAACAAATATCACCAATACACAACAACAGCCTCCAAACAGCAACTTTCCTGCCATTCTATAGCCGAGACCCACATTAGTTGCCCTCCAGTCACGGCTCGGTCGGACCATCGCCGTGTGACTCAAAATGCCCAAAAAAAAAAAATGTAAAAAAATACCCCGTGTGGCCCGTGTAAAGATGTCGGCTGCGCGGAAGAGATGGAACAAAAAACGAGGAAAAATAGGAACTTAGCAAATAAAATAGTAGCTAAAACACTCACAAGAGACCAGTCTTTTGAGGGGTAATTGGTCATCTTTGACAGTTCTATACAATTTATAACGTTCTCACAGCACCATACTTGATATTTCGCAGCTCACGAGCGTTTTAGAACCGTTGTGGAGCAAGTATTCAGGGGTACAACTACGTTTTTTCCCACCACTTTCATCGCAATCAGACCCCCGATATAAAACTCACTAGAAAAAAGGGCAAAGAGGCGGTTGATGCAGCAATAAAACTGCAGTTCTCACACTTACATCTTACAGCAGTCTCCACCAACTACAAACCCAATGCCAACGAGGTTCAGTTCGCTGGCCAGTTTGGCCCATAAGCACCATGACGAGCATCACAACAGGGTAAGTCCGGCATCTTCCAACGTGTCAAGCACGGCCATGAATCACGCTTCCAGCTCCAGGAGATCATTTTTCGGTCTCTCTGTGGGCAAATCGTCGTCTAGCGACTCGCTGGCTCATGACGATCATCTTCACCACCAAATGACGCCATCTTCACGACCAGCGTCGCCGCCGCACTATCAACAGACCCCGCATCTGCCTCCGAATAACCTCACTTCTCCCAAACCTGCTGGTCTGGCCTCGAGCACAGATCTTGACAGGAGAGCACCGCAACGCAATTCGTCAATGGTGCATCTGAAAAGGTTCTTTAGACCTTCGAAAAGACACGATTTCAGCCAGTTAAGTCTTTCTAGCACTTCGTCCGGACCAAAAGACTCCGGCAGTGGGGCCAGAAATCATTTCGCAACAGGCACTTCCTCCAAGGATGTGTCCCCAAGAGTGTCTCACAGTGAAATCTCGACTCCAACGTTCACCCACGATGCCAACAACAACATGATCGTCAAGACCGATCCTCGTTTCTGGGACGATCTCGAAGGATCCCTAACCAAGAAGTACGGCAAATTGGGGAAGGTGCTTGGATCTGGTGCTGGTGGATCGGTGAGACTTCTCACACGTGAAAGTGACGGCGTGACATTTGCTGTGAAGGAGTTTGTGCCCAGAAGGCCGAACGAGAGTGTTAAAGAGTACGCAAGGAAGTGCACTGCCGAGTTCTGTATCGGCAGCACTTTGCATCATCCCAACATCATCAAGACTTTAGACATCATTAGCGAGCACAACCAATATTTCGAGGTGATGGAGTATGCTCCCATTGATTTTTTTGGGGTCGTGATGGCTGGAAAAATGACCAGGTCTGAAATCAACTGTTTCTTGAAGCAGATAACTCTGGGAGTCCAATACCTTCACTCGGTGGGACTCGCACATAGAGATCTAAAACTGGACAACTGTGTTGTCACGGAGCAAGGGATCATCAAGCTGATCGATTTTGGGTCGGCCGTGGTGTTCAAGTACCCTTTTGAAGACGAGATTGTGCAAGCACACGGGATTGTAGGCTCTGATCCGTACCTGGCGCCTGAAGTTTTGACACATACAGAGAGCTACGATCCTCAGCTAGTGGATATCTGGTCTATTGGAATCATCTATTGTTGTATGACGTTGCGCCGGTTCCCGTGGAAGGCTCCAAAACCCGAGGATCCGAGTTTCAGTCTGTACTGCATGGAGGACGACGTTCCGCACGATTACGAAGCTAGTGCTAAGCACCACAAGGAGTTACTACTTGAGCGCAAGAAGAAGCTCCTGGAGCAGCAGGAACGGGAATTGAGACTAAGAGAGGGCAACAACGAAAATGAGAATGAACACGAGAATGAGATCGATAACGAGAATGGAAACGGAAAGGAGAAGGAGGTAGTGAGCGAAGAAGGAACGAGCAAGCAAAAGGAAGAGGAACAGGAAGACATCAAGGAGCCTGGAAGTAAAGGGGATGTCCAGAAGGATTCCAACGAGCTCAGCAATATGAAGGATTCTGTGAACCCGGAGGCACCAGTGGAACAATCTCAAGAACCAAGCGACTCGAAGGAGGCCAATTCAGCAGAGACTGTGAACCAGCTTCCTCAGAAGGTAGAGGCGGCGAGTATAAATGATTCTCAGGAACAGCAACAACAACCATTGCAGAATCGTCTCCAGGCAGAGTGTGCAGCCAGTACCAAACCTGAGGAAAGCGAGATGCCGAAAGATTTCGATATGAGTCAATTGCCAGATCCTTCTATGATTGCAGTCGACCCTCCTAAAATTTGTGTGGATCCAAGCTCGCCATTGAAAGAGAAGCCTGTCAAGAGTCAGGAAAATGTGGCATCTGGTTCGGAGAAACACGAGAAGCCCGAGCGCAGACAGGCTGGTGGATCGCGGCCTCACCGGCAGATCCATGGTCCGTACAGGCTGATGAGACTGCTACCCCACGCCGCTCGGCCTGTTATTTCCAAGATGCTTATGGTTGACCCGTCGCGCCGTGCCACCATGAAGGATATCTTTGAGGATGAATGGTTTTCGGAAATACGGTACTGTACGGTGGACGAGAAGGGGAACACGGTGAATGATATGGGCCATAAACATAATTTGGAGACATGAAACATCCGCGAGCTGAACGCCCTGAGTGGGACCTAGTGACTGGAAGATCAGGCTAGAAGCGTGGTTTTGGAGACACTATGGCGGATGCTCCGAAAGCACAACGCAAGTTGTTGTGCTTGTTTTGAGTCCATTCATATGAAGTCAAGAGTTCGAAGTCCAAGAGAGTTGAGAATCCAAGGAGTTGGGAACCCCGGTTGGAAATTAGTTGCAAGACTGATGCGATCATTTAAATTCCTAGGGGAGCAGGGATATTCCAGTCTGATTAATTTGTAAATCCCTGATGAAGCTAAGGTATTTGAATATATATACATGTGGAATAACACGAAATAGCGACAGATTGAGGTAACTGAAGAAGGTGCAGAGGACGCTTTTCGGACAACGCCAGTGGAAAGCATGTAGTTTGTTGTAGGAAGCAAAATCGTATGAAAGCCTCCCAGTGAGATTCTGATTTAGACGAGGATAACCAGCTTACAGAGGTCTGTATTTTCTTGGGTGGTTTTGAATGATCGGGCAATGAAACGGAAGAACTGGGAAGCCTCAGAGTGATCTCCTGGACATCTCAAGCTATAACAGGCGAAATTTGAATAGGTGTTTCTCAAGAAGTGTCTCGCTCAGACCTTGGTCAATTTGCAGAGTGACTGCTCGACTTCAGTCTACTTATTCCAGGTCGCCTCGAAGTGATTAGTCCGACTTGTTTGCGGCCGTTCACTTGCCAGATCACAGACAACTTGCCACGGACGCTGTCTGCTCGTCGTCACGTCTATCGACGCGTTCGCGTCTCTACTTCACCAATTTTTTTACAATCGCGTTTGTGATTATTTACCACTTTCGAACTACTGTTTACTAATCGTTGACCACCCATCATCCCGCAACCTTTCCAACTACAACGATCACAAACCCGCCAAACGCGACATGGTGGCACTGCTGAACGAGCGACAGACGCAGGAGCTGCACAAAGCGGTGGTGCAGTATCTGATGCCGCTGTTCCGAGACAACCAGCAGGATGAGCAGGTGGTGATGGCCGTGGCTCGCAAGCTGATCCAGGCCGAGTCGGTGGACGCAGCGGCCAAGACAGTGGCCACGGGTGTTCCGTCCAATTATCTCGAGAAAAAATGGGCCACAGTACTCCGATTGCAGAAAAAGATCCACGATTTGGAGAAGGAAATAGGCGAGTACAAAGATTTGGTGGAGAGTTACTCGGAACTCCTGGACTCTGGAGCCGGCTCCAGCGGGCCAGGAGGCCCCAATGGTCGGCAAAAGCTTGACTGGCTTCCTTCGAGAACAAAGAGTGTGCTCAAGTTGCACCAGGAGTCGGTTTCTGCCGTCGCGATCCACCCATTCGAGCCTGTTATGGCCACTGGTTCTCAAGACGGAAGCATAGCCATTTGGAACCTGTTGGATCTTTCCGAGCCCGAAGTCGTCATCAAAAATGCACACACACGCTCTGTGAACGATCTGGTGTTCCAGGGATCGGAGATTTCGTTGGAATCGAGCACCGGAACTGGCAAAAAGATGGTTCTTTTGGCTTCCTGCTCATCAGATCTCTTGATCAAGCTATGGGACTTTCGCACAGGGCAGGCCATCCGTGTACTTGTAGGCCACGATCATCTTGTCTCGGGACTCCAATTCGATCCTAGTAATCAGACTCAGCTCGTCAGCTGCTCGCGTGATCAGACGGTAAAAGTCTGGGACGTTATATCCGGATGGTGTCTCAAGACGATACGAGGCCATTCGGATTGGGTGCGTTCTGTTGACGTCAACAAGACTGGTGAGTACGTCTTGAGCTGCGCAAATGACCAGTCGGTTCGTCTGACCCATCTGACGACAGGAAACGGTATCTGTCTATGCGTGGGCCACCAGCAAGTGGTCGAAGACGTCATTTTCCTGCCGGCAAGCGCCAACGAGTGGCTGGACCCATTGGTAGGGCTGACAGTTGATGACTCAGCGTACCAGGAGCTTGGATACAAGTACTGTGTGAGTTGTGGCCGCGATTGTATGCTCAAGATCTGGCTTCTGAGTGTTCCAGATCTGTCGAATCCGTCGCGCCCTGGAGCTTCCCAGAGCCCGAAAGGAACTCTCATATATGAGATAAAGGCTCATGCTTCCTGGGTCCGTTCTCTTGCGGTGCATCCGAACGGCCACTATCTCGTGTCGTGTGCAGACGACAAGTTGATCAAGATCTGGGATCTACGGACTCTCGCTGCCTCCAAAGGAGCCTCGATGGGGCTGGCTGGCCAATTGAAAGGACACGAGAACTTTGTTAATGTGGTGGAGTTTGCGAGACCTGTCAAGATGGAAAGTTCCAAGGTGGAAGCAGACGAAAAAGCCGAGAAACTGCGACAGAGACAATTACTGGAGGCTGGAATGCGGTGTTATCTAGTGAGTGGTAGTGCCGATGGGACAGCGAGGGTTTGGATCTAATCAAAGCCCGTCGGCGAGCAAAGCGCTGTTGAGCCGTTTCAATCATCCGAACGAACCTAGTTGTGCGTAAGCAAACTATAAATGATATGTACTCGATCACCTAATTTCTTATGTTATGATTTACGTCAGCACTACTGACAACTTGTGTATTATCAAATCATGACAGGCGGAGCGAGTCCATGCCCGAGTCTATGTAGATACCTGAAACGCGGAGGCCTATTCCAATCTAAGTAGCCACATATTTGTCCTCGCCAGTGACTTGCTCCCAATGGCAGCAGGCACATCTTTTACTACAGAATCGTCTCTTGATAGGAACACCAACGGCATCTTTGAAGTCCCACCATTCCATGAGCTCGGCCACGCTCTCAATACAGATCGAGTTGCAGTATCCGCAGGTTTCGCCGTTGTTTCCGTGAATCAGAGCTTTGATGGCCAGTCGGTATACCCGATCTGGAGCCGTTTGTTTCCAACGCAGCAGCTCCTGTTGGCTGATAAGATACCTGGAGATCGATCTCAATGCCAGCTCAGTTAGCGTTGGAACCCATTTGGTTTTATTTTTGATGTGTGTCTGCTCTGAATCGTCGTTATCCTCCTCAAAAAAGTTCCGCTCTTGCAGTGTTGACAAATTTCTTGCCAACATTATGGCATTGAGAGCCGACTTGCTGACCTGCTTGTTTGAGGTGGTCCAGTGTAGTTTGCCGAGGTATTTTAATTTGCGATCCTCGGAGTCCAGACAAGACCCATTGATTGGCAAGATATTATTTGGATCTATGTCACGAGCCTCGATCAACGGATTGGGCCTTATTCGCAAAGTCACCAAGCTGTCTAGACGCAGAATATTGTGGGGCAAAAATTTAACCTTGTTGTTGGACAGATTTAGCGACTTGAGCGAAGATTTCAGTTTCTCAATGAGTCCAGGGACCCTAGCGATCTTGTTTCCACGCAGAGCCAGCACTTCAAGGCCTTCGATCTCGAAAATCTTGGGTGTGAGCGACCGCAGCTCGTTTTTCGAGGCATGAACGTGCAAGATAGGCTTGATGATGCCATGTGGTCCGTACAAGACAAGATCTTTGAAGTCCGCAATCTGCTCGGGCAGACTATTGAGTCCGATTTCCTCGAGCTCGAGCCGGTAGATACGATTGTTTTCGTCTGTCTCTCTATCGAATAAGCTTGTGATCATTTCTGAGGCTGTGCTGGCGGACTGATCGGAGTTTTTCACCACAAAAAATGTGGGATCGTCGTAAAGACTCGGCCTATAGCCTTCGGGAAACGTTGAATCTTGCAACAGCATTCCATAGACGCGTCCATCGCGATCTAGAGCCAGTTCTTCCAGAGGAAAAGCACCGAACAATGGCACCTTCTGTCTTTTACGTAGCGGCTCTGCCAACGAGGAAGAATTCCGAGACAACGACAGATTCTTCTGGGAAAGGTCCACAATGGTCGACTGTGACTGTGGAAACAGTGGTGGGGAAGATGGAAGAGTTGTAGTCACGTTGTAAGCGTCGTGATCCGCGTCCAGATCGTTGTCAAAGTCCTCGTCTCTTTGCTGAACAGGCGAGCTCGTCATGCCTCCCAGAGACATTGAATTGTCATTGGCGTAATTCGCGTGGAGTTCCTGACGAGCGTGAGGAACAAAAGTGGAGGAACTCGTGAGAAATGAGGAGCCCACCGGATCAGAGGTGTTGGATTCAGTCCGTCGTTTATTGCGCCTGCTATAATTGAAGAAGTCCCGCTCGGGGTCGAAAGACGATGCCGAAGATGACTGTGGTGCTTTCGGAAATGGTTTGGCAATTTGAATTGCTTGTTGTGATCCGGAACCAAACGGCGCCTCCAAATTTTGGGAGCTGCTAGCACCGTGCTGCTGACTAGACGGGTATAGTTGGCTGCCCGAGTTTTCTTGTGCACGAGAATTGTCGTACGAAAGAGGCAGTAACGGCCGCATAGTAGGGTCTAATGAGGTATAACGCGTTCCTATTAGCCAAATATTCTCAAAACAAGGGCATCACCGTGGCGGATTGGGAATATTTTACAAGGTGAAATCGTAGATAAGCGTCTGAGAAGGTACAAGTACAATTGCGTTACGCGTTTGAAAGTGAGATCTTTTTTTTTTTTTTTTGACTAGCACAGCCTGGAAAAAATATGCGCACTGCCCCGGTTTTACAAGCAAACAAGCATAGCTTCTTAATGGTTTTAATCAGATGAGTCGGATATAGAAAAAGCAAGCAAACTAAGTTCCGCTTTCAGTTATAAAGATGCAACCTTTGGCTTGGTAAAAATCATGGCGCAAGTCAGGCGTCTTTGATGTCCATGGCGGTCCTGAGCAGCCGGGGCAGTTTCTGGCCTCAGATCCCTAGGAACCCGAGGTTCCAAGGTAGCAGTACTTTCGGGTGTAGAATTTGTTTTTTGAATGTGGAATCCTTCGGCCCGACCCGAATGATGATGGTGGTGATGACGCTTATGGTTGCTGGGAATGCTGTAATCTTCTTCGAACTGGCTGAAGGAAGGCTTGCGCTGTCGATCAATTCTCGTCTGAAGTTCGTCGAATACGTCGTGTTCCGGGTCCGGAGAGAGCAATGTAGGATCCAGTTCCTCCATGAGCGAATCTTCCGAGTTGTCTGAGACTTTTTCGTGGTCTGCAAAATGGAAAGCTTGGAGCCGAGAGCTCACATCTTGACTAGCCATTTCCGTTATTTCCGGTGCAAGGTTGTTTTGTAAAACAGGGCACGAAGACGACCTCATCTCACGGAGACGGGGTCTTTCTGTGCAAGGAACGTGAGAAAGCGTATTTCTCTTTTTGTAATACACTAATGATCCAATCAAAGGCCTTGTTCCTGGGCTTTGCACCTGGTGGCCTACCGGCAGATCATCATGAGACGAGCTTGCGTGCGGACTACTGACCTCAGTCACTGGAGATTCCGGGGAGCTCGAGTTTGGAGGGCTTGGGTCGCTAATGAGAAGCGAGCACCTTCTTCCATTGTGCGGAGTGGGCATTTTGCTGAGGTTTGAGCAAAGTAAATAGCTTGTTCAAGATAACCTCTAGTAGGAACAAGGTTTATAAATTACCTCAGGAGAAAAGACAACCAATTTATTCTATTCTACCAAATAAGTAATTACAAAAAAAATATGCAGGCACCTGGGATCAGCCGCAATCTTTGGTGATCATTCACTATAGTTTAACGCACGGCGATTGCTGCCAACGAAATGAAGTTTTGGCGTTCAGATCAACAAGCCTCGCTAACAAATCTTGTCTTTTGCAGAATTCGAGCAGCAATCACCCCACAAATTAAGTGTTCGTGCGGCTCGGAAGTCTGGGGAAGAAACGGGGAACAGCAAAACCGAATGAAACCGCGCATAACAATGCGAACCCGAGATTTTTGGATTAGAGTTTCGTTTTTCTCGTCAGCAGCCCTTTTCAGGGAAAATTGATACCTATTCCGATCTTCGGAAACTTATTAAGCGTAGAAGTAAAAGATAACGTGATTTGATAAGATGTAGGTGAGGCAAAAAAAAAAAAGTTCAAAAATAAGTAGCACCGGTTGGTTTCGATCCAACGACATCAGGGTTATGAGCCCTGCGCGCTTCCACTGCGCCACGGTGCTATTATTAAGAACTTTTAAGATGACATATCTTCATGTTCACACCTAAGTAAGTTTGCAGAAGAACAATCAAGCATGCTTGCATAAAGTATGTTTTTTATGACAGAAATTCTTTCTTTTAGGTGTGAGATTTTTGAATTCCCAGTATTGTCGTACAGGAGAATGAATGAAACATGGTTACTTGAACCAGGTATAATCAAGCAGGAGAGTAAGGAAAGGCAGTCCACATCGCGGGTTACCAAAAAATGCAATCAATGATGGGAGAATTATCCTGCGGGTTCAATAGGAATGCACGCTAGCTTTTCGTAAATCTGCAGGTTCCAAGAAGTCGACTCTCTACCGTCCTAACTAATCTCAGCTCAACCTCCGAACTTTCTTTAAATTCTTAAATTTTCGGGGACCCCTGCCCTGAAATTATTTTTTACCTTTCTTGTTTACATATTTCCCGATCGGGTAACCATAATTTAATCTTTCCCGGGCCGCGCACGACTTTTCATGGCTACCTCATCAAACGGTGTTTTGACACCATTGCAGGACCCGTTGGATGGCATTGTGTAGGAGAAAAGGCAGATCAACAAACAACAACAGCAGATACAGAAACAAACCTTGTCACAGTTGCCAATACTCTCCTTTTTCTTGTGCATTTTCCAAGTTTATCGTTACCATCCACAAGTTTCTTCTTCCTCCACATTCTTTGAGAAATGCCAATATGAAGTGGAAAGGCAAACCAAACATGCTGCGAGCGCTCGTCGGACTCATAGCGGCTCCAGGCGCTTTTTCGCAACAAATCTTCGAATCACACGTTATATCGCAACCCATATTGAGCGAAGATCATTTCATTGTGGGCCAATTCGACTCTCAGTCCAGCTACTCCAGCACAGACAAGTACAACCTCTCCACCACACCCAGTAACTCATGGGGAGGTTTTTACGCTTTTTCAAACAACAACGACAGCATTGTGGAGCTCCCGGCAGAGAATGTCACATCGTTGCCCTCTAATCTATACCAACTCAACAGCTCTTCATTCATAGCCATTGTCAATGGTGCACCAGTGATCTACGAAACCAACGAGCAGCAATTTTCCACCATCGACGGCTGGGATGACGTGTCTGGATCCGTGGAGACCGTGTTGGTTGATAGTGATGCCGATTTAGTGTACTTTGGCGGATCTCTGGCATACAACGACACAAATGGAGTGGTGATATACAATCTAGCGGACTCCACTTTAGAGTCGACTCAGTTTGGTGGATTCGATCAAAACTCCACAATCCATGCCATGATGAAGATCAGAGACGAGTCCATACTGTTTGGAGGGTATTTCAGTACAATAGGAAATTCCGATCTGGTTGAGCCGGCCAAAAACTCATCCTCTTTTGTTGATCCAGATCAGCTCGTCAGCCTCAAATACGCAACCATCTCGGCTGAAAATACAGACAGTTCCTCAGATGCAGCCACTATCAGGTGTCCCGAGTTGTCCAGTGCGGGCTGGGCCGTCGCGGAAGGAAACCTGGGCTCCTGGACAGCGTCACTGCCATCTTCTGTGACCCCGTCGAAAATCAGGCTATATAATGGCGAGAGTGGAGGAGTCAAACAGTTTCGGATCATCACTGAGCCGGCCAACGGAATCATGAACATGTCCTACGTAGACCCACAGACACTCACAGTGAGCTATTGCGATGCTTGGTGTCCACTTTTGCAAACATCCGACCTCGTGGAGTACGCCAGCGACGAGACGTACTCGGTCAAGAGCCCAAACGGAGACGGGTACTTTGGATTTGGCGCCAGTTACCAGGATTTCGAGTTCTACAACAGTTTGTCCGTGGAAAAAGTCACTCTACAAGTCATGAGCTACTACGGAGACCAGGCTTCTTTGAGTGGTTTCGAGATGTACCAATATGGAGTCCACGTGTACGCCAATGACAGTCTTAACGAGCCCACGTGCGATAATGTCGGGCAGTACTCCTACACGAAAACGGTTGGAGATGTGGACTGGACGACCAGTAACAGTCACTTGGTGGCCACAGTGGATGCTAGCGAGATTCTTGGCGGAGAGCAAGGCCTTTCATTCTACGCGAATCTTACAGCTTCAGGCAATTACTCAGTGTACCTCTACACTCCAGGCTGTGCAGACGACGACAGTTGTGCTACCAGGGGAATTGTGAACGCCACTTTTACTGATGGCACTGGAACAATGCTGGCTTCCCAGCTTATCTACCAGACCAACGAGCAGGAGAAATACGACATCATCTACGATGGACCGGTGGTCGTGAACGCTGCTGACTCTGGCAAACCGCATGTTTCCATTACATTCTATTCTGGGGTTCAAGACTCCGACATTGTTGAGTTTGTTGCCGACAGCGTCTACATCGAGTTTGTCAACGTGGAGACATCCAACAACAGCAGCACGACTCTGCCACTGAACGGCCTGTTCGAGTACTCCATCGCCAATTTCTCAGATTATCAAAGCGGGGAGCTCGAATACCCCGTTGGAAACTCGTCTTTGGACTGGCTACCGACGTCCGTCCTATCCTCAAACTGCACCATAAATGGACTTTACGTCAACGGCTCGATGCTGTATGTGGCAGGAGACTTCTCCAGCTCGTACGGTGACAACTTTGTGGCCTTTGAGCTGGGATCTTTCAACGAAACGACTCAAGAGCAGCAGGTTATCAGAGTCAAAGATCTCACTGGAGACGACATAGACTCCGCAATCGAAACACTCTATTTCTATGAGGAGAAGCTTTATCTCTTAGGAAACAATTCAGAGTTGTACGAAAACACTTTGGAATCGTTGGACCTCGAGAACAGCTCTTTCGTCCCATCCTGGATCACCTCTTTCAAGTACAACCACACAGACTATCTTTCTTTCACTGCGGATAACCGCTCTGACTCCGTGGAAGTGTACGACTACACAAGCCAGAGCTGGCTGGATACGTCAAACACTCTTAGTCTCAACATATCGCAAGCGGTGACGCTCGGCAACGTCTCCTACGCTTTCGGAAGAGTGCTCAAGATGGATTCGGAGAGCAACGGTGTTGTGGCTGATGTGTCTTCATCAGCCACAAACAATTCTTCGAAGTCCGTGGCGGTGCAGAGAACGTCTACCAATTCCTCCAACTCTTTCAGCGACGTTTCGATGTTGCTACAGGACGGCGGTGAAGTCCTGGCAGGTACTTACGTTGGGAACAGCTCCTTGGCTATTGGAGGATCATTTGAGACTGCTGAGAATGGCTACAAGAATTTCGTCCTGGTGGACTCCAACAACACTCAGTCCACAGTTCCTGGTCTCTCGTTCAGCAACTCGTCTAAAGTGACGGCTCTTTTCGCGTACAAGGATACCATTCACCTTGCCTACTCTGGAGAAGCCACGATCAGTGATTCAGCAGCAGATGGGCTGATTGTCTACAACAGGACGTCAAACAAGACTTCGTATTTGTCCTCGAGTCTTGACTCGGGAGCAATCAAGGCTATGAATTATGATCCCATCCACCACCTGTTGCTACTGGGAGGTGACTTTTCGTCGAGTGAATGTTCTGGGCTGTGTGCTTTTAACGCCAGCAGTGGATCACTATCGAATCCATTGAAAAGCCAGTCATTCTCTGGTGAAATCACTGACATGCAGCCATTGACAAGCAACAGGATCGCCATGGCCGGGAACTTTTCCCTCTCCTCCTCGTCTAAAAACTCCTCCATAGGAGTTTACCACTTCAACAACAAAACTATGAGCATTCCGAGTCTCCTCAATGCCGCCGTTCCTGCTTCCATTGAAAAATTCGAGATCGCCTCGCCTCAAAAGTTCCCCCAGAGCCCCGTTGTGGTGATGGGTAGTAGCTTCATTGGTTACTTGAACGGCACGAGTTTCCACAGACTTGATACGAGCTCTCAAGTGAAGAGCGACAGCTCTAAATTCACCGACTTTGCTCTTATCGAGTCCGACTCCAGCTCTTTTCTGAATGGAAAAGTACTGGTAGTGGTAGGAAAAATCTCTCTTGTGGACTATGGATTGGTGGACTCAGCCACGTACGATGGTCAGACGTGGAAACCCAGGTTGCTGTTGGCTCAAAATCTCGACTCTTCGAAAGCCAGAGCCAATGCGATCATCAGGAAAACTGCAACCGTCACCGCCACAACCAGCACCGCCACATCAAGCTCAACCGCATCAGCCACATCGAGTCCGACTTCTACGTCTGCACCTTCGTCAGGATCCAAGAACAGCGAGCTGCGCTACTTTACGACTGGCCAGGTTGTTGGAGTCGGGTGTGCACTAGCAATGGCGACGATGCTGCTGTTGACGTCGGCAGGGGCGGCTCTGTACTTTGTTGGTGGCAGAAACACTGCGATTGCTCCGCTCGAGTCTCGAGTTGGGGAAGAGAAGATGACCCAGGCTGTCCCGCCAGATCAGTTGATGGGAGAAATAGACCAGGCCAAGATGGCTGGGCCATAAAGGGGGGTATTCAAGACATAATTTTAGGAAGGATGCTGGAGGAATTTTGAAAGAAATTTCGATACTCTGCATACCGTGATTGGGTTTCAAAAATATACACTCTACGATTTTTATAGTGTAATTTAGGATATTTGAGCGAAAAGTGGGAGCCAGAACTGGGGGACTGAAGCATAATCGTAATAAGCGGGAGGATATGTCTGAAATAGCGGATCTTTCCACCACCAGACTCTGGAGATTCAACTATAACAGTTTCATCTACCTAGTCTGGCCCGAGTCACGTGACTCCCTTGATCTTTTTTTTTTTCTACTATTTTTCCTCAACTTATGACAACAAAAGCATTATCTCATCATCTATCTAAGTACGCTTGCTTAATTCCCCAATCACGGCCCCGGAGATCTTCAAAACCCCACAAAATGTTGCTTCCTGTTGAGGAATTGTGTCCAGGAATACGATCGCCGTTCAACGAGCGTGTTTTTGGGGTCTTCAAGCCCGATTTGCGAGGCCCTCCAGCTCTCGTTTGCAAACAGCTTATCATACAAAATTATTGTCCCAAAATCTCTGTGATCTCCACACCCAATTCGAATCTTCTCGCAAGTAGGCTCGGATTCAGCAATTTTCTCAGGCTACTCAATTACCTTGAACAGCCGCTGATAAACGAGGATCTGGGCGGAAGTTCTGGTGCCGGTGCCTCGCACAGGCTGACAGTCCGGTTTGTCAAGCCCGTGCTGGAGCAGCTGAAGGACCAGGAGATCCTGTTGAAGGTCAAACGGGGAAGTACAGGTGGTGGTGGAGTGACCGGATTGGCTGGTTTTGCTGGGACTGTCCCTGCTGGTGGTGGCGGGACATATGCGCTTACAGAGCTATATAGTCTCAGTGCACTGGATAACCTGGTCAATGACCACATCAAAAGCGTGGACGCACTGCTCAAACAGACTGATTTTGTTAAGAACAACAACGAAGGTCTCGAATCAGGAAACTCGGACGAAACAAAGGACGTGACGTTGCTACAAAACTCCACATATCTCAAGCTGCTGGTCAAGCTGATCTCTTCTGCCACGATCTCATCCTTTGAGTTCTTCAACCACCCAGTTGTTCAGCTATTTGTTGTAGCTTCAAACGACGATTTCAAAACGGTACAAAATGCGCTCGTGACCTGGAAAAAGGCCAGCTACCCTCTGTGGATGGACATGGAAGCTGTGATGGAGCTCGTGCTGATCGTGGTGGACTCTGAGCAGCCTGACGAGCTCCAGAATGGTTTGAGGCTGCAGGAGGAGCTCAAACTGCATCTGGGGATCAAAAGTGTCATTATGCCTTTATACGTGCCTCCTCCAGGGTCCAACACGGAGGACTTGGGGGAAATGGTGAGTCTACAACCGCCAGTTTTCGCCCAGGTTGATGAAGAACTGGGTCATTTCGGGTATGGGAACTCCACGGTCAGCATGCCAGCCAAATCGTACGCTACGCTGAACAGCCAGATCTTGGATATCATGTACAAGCAGATGGTTCCCTACATGGAGAAGAAAATCCGACTATGGACCGAGGAAATCGTGGCTCCGAGGAAGAGCTTCACGGGCCGGCTTTTCGGTGCTGGCAAGAAATGGGGTTCCTCAGGGACTCAAAAACGATCATTTTTCTCGTTTGGGGGCACCGAGAAAACAAATGAAGACATTACCGACAGTTCGGCCAACTCCAACTCTTACAACACTACAGACGGCTACTACCATGCCACGACTCCGGAAATGATGATCAGACGACTAGCAGATTGGAGCTTCATGCTGCGAGACTACAAGAACTCGTACACGACGTACGAGCTTCTGAAAAAAGACTTTTTGAACGATAAGGCATACCATTACCTGGCTTCTCTACAGGAGTTCATGATCTTGTCTCTGCTTGTTGGGGCCAGCAACAAGCTGAATCCGTTGGACCGAGGCTCCGTGAGTCTGAATTCCAGCGGAATCACGTCCAAAATCATCAGTGACGTGATCAACCCTCTGGTGGATTCTTCGTACTACTCGTATCTGTCCCGATGCAACTTGAAGACGTACGCGATTCGACTGACGTTGATAATTGCCGAGCTCTTTTTTGTTTTGGGACAGTGCACGGCGTTTTTAGGGGCCAGCACGACGACAGCGATGTATCCCGAGATCTACTTCAACGAGTCGAT
The DNA here is from genome assembly GCA_003706155.2 of Ogataea glucozyma. Classification (NCBI taxonomy): domain Eukaryota; kingdom Fungi; phylum Ascomycota; class Pichiomycetes; order Pichiales; family Pichiaceae; genus Ogataea; species Ogataea glucozyma. The sequence continues at coordinate 53,409 of PPKO02000027.1, forward strand.
GAAGCTTTTCAAGAAGATGATAGATTCGCGATTGCTGGAGAGCAGTCCGAACGCCAAACTCATGGAAAGAATGGCGTACATTTACTACAACTACGACAAGCCGAGGTCAGTTGGGGAAAGTAAAGACAGCAAGCCGTCTTACTACGAGAGCGAGAACCCCAACAAGCTCGCAGGGCCCGACCTGTGCACCTATGGACGGTCTCGGAACCGGAAGTCGGTTCTATGGCTACTTTTGGCGGCAAAGGAGCTGGACCCGATATCAAAGCCGGTACAGGTGGGCCTTCTTGTGCGGTGTATCGAGGCGGAGCTGCGAGAGGGCGGAAGTGAGGATCCGGAGCTGGTTTGGTTGTATAGAGAGCAGGGGTTGCTGAGCAAGGTGAAGGGGAATCTGAACCAAAAGTAACCGCGAGCAAACGAGGCTATGTCAAATGTGAGTATGCCGCGGGGTTTTGGAGTGGTCCATGACATGATCGGGCTGATTCTCTCAATTCTGGCCCTCTGAGAGTCCCAAGTTGAACCTCTGGTTTAGCTCCACTCCACCAACCAGCCAGATGCCTAAGAGTCAGTTACATAGAGTGCTAAATGTATGAGACGCCATCTACTCAAAACTACGGGAGCAGCGTTCGATGCAGGATTCCAGCTGTGGTTCCGGAGAGAGTCAAACTGTAGAAGAAGCTGGGCTTGAGTGTTATACTACTCACGCTCTCGCTATTCGCTTGGCTTTTTTGCACCGCCTCGAATCCCCCGAAACTTTGCCCGCATTTTCTCGTCGAATATTTCAACTTCTCGAAAGTCTTCACCACACCACACCACAGCCCACTAGAACCTCCTCGTTCCCCTTCGCAATCCCGCACATTTCTCTCCTGTCCATCCGATTGACATCTACTCAATCTCTCTACATCCACTTTCCAAAATGACCACCAAAGTTTACGGAGCCCGGGTCAAGAACGTGATTTCGGCTGACACCCTAGTGCTGATTCCGATCAACGGCGCCGCCTCGAGCGAGAGACTGCTGACTCTGGCACACTTGCAGGCGCCACGGCTCTCGAGCAACGACAAGTACGCGTTCGAGGCCCGCGAGGCGCTGAGAACATTGCTGGTGGGTAAGGAGATCAAGTTCTGGGTCGAGTACAAGAACGCCAGCGACCGCGAGTTCGGAGACGTTGCCACCCCGATCTTCACCTCCCTGGCCAAGTACGTGCTCGAAAGAGGTCTGGCCAAGCTGAAGAGCAACCTCAATGTGTACGATGACGAGAACTTGGCGTCTCTGAAGAAGATCGAGTCTGTGGCTCAAGAAAAGGGGCTCGGCCTATGGAGCAAGAACGTGACTCCGATCGAGACCCTCTCGAGTCTGTCCCAGAAGGACATTGACCGGTCTGTGTCTGCCCCGCTTGAGGCCATTGTCGAGAGGGTGATCAGCGGAGACCGCGTGATGCTCAGAGTGCTGCTTTCGAAGGCCAGACATGCCGTCGTGCCTGTGCTTTTGGCAGGAATCAAGTGTCCTAGAACCACCATGGCCGACCAGCCAGCCGAGCCTTTTGGCGATCAGGCCAAGCTGTACGTCGAGACCAGGCTTCTGGGGCGGTCTGTGACCGCCAGCGTGCTGGGCGAGTCGTCGCAGGGCGTTCTGGTGGCCAAAGTGGTGCATCCGGCTGGAAACGTGAGCGAGAAGTTGCTTGCCGACGGTCTGGCCGAAGTGGCCGACTGGCAGTCTGCGTTGCTGGGCTCCGCCACCATGGCCGGGCTCAGAAAGCAGGAAAAGGAGGCCAGACAGGCGCAAAAGGGGCTCTGGAAAGCGCAATCGGCGGGCTCTGCCGAGCTCAAGAGCGGCTCTTCTTCCTTCAACATTGGCCAGACAGTGTCTGCCACTGTCGCCAGAATCGTGTCTTCTGACACGCTGGCGATCCGTTTGAAAGACGACAGCGAGATCACCGTCCAGCTGTCTTCTCTGCGTGCTCCCAGAACGTCGGACGCAGCCACTGCTCCGTTTGTTTCGGCAGCCAGAGAGTTTGTCAGAGCCAAAGCCATTGGAAAGCAGGTCCGAGTCACGGTGGACTCCGTGAGGCCCAAGACAGATCAGTTTGACGAAAGACCGCTGGTCACGGTTGTTCTGGGAGACGGATCCAACTTGGGAGAGCTGATTGTTTCTGCAGGTTACGCCTCGGTGATCAGACACCGCAAAGGCGAGGAAAAGCCAGAGTACTGGGATTCGTTGATCGAGTGCGAGAGCCTTGCCACCAAAGCCAAGAAGGGTATCCACGGAAAGGTGCCTGAGCCCGAGAGAGTGGTGGACGCATCCGACTCGGCCGCCAGAGCCAAGCCGTACCTGTTTTCTTTCCAGAACAGAACCCGGATCCCGGGTGTTGTCGAGCACGTGAGCAGCTCTGGCCGGTTCCGGGTGATCCTGGCTCGTGAGGGCGTGAAGCTGACTCTTGTCCTGGGCGGACTGGCCAGCCAAAAGAGCCCGGCCGAGACCGAGCAGGCCGTGGCCCTCATGACCAAGAAGGCCCTCCAAAGAGACGTTCACATGGACATCTACAACGTGGATAAGCACGGAAGTTTCATCGGCAACTTGTACGTTTCCGGCTCGAGTGTTCCGTTGCAAGTCTCGCTGCTGAAACAGGGACTGGCCGAGTGCCACGAGAGATCTCTGAGCCAGACGAGGTACGAAAGAGAGTTCCTGGAGGCCGAAGAGGAAGCCAAAGCCAAGAAGTTGGGGGTCTGGAAGAACTACGACCCTCTAGCTGAGGTGGAAACCCAGCTCGTGACTCCTTTGGAGTCGCTGAAGATCGACAAGAAGTACTACGACGTGGAGGTGACGGAGGTCACCAAGGATGGACAAGTCGCGTTCCACTTGCTGGACGAGGCTGCCAAGAAGCTGAAGCCGTTCATGCAGAAGTTCCATGCCAGCTCTGGCTCGTTCAAGCCGCTTCCAAAGGCTCCGAAGGCAAACGAGGCGGTGGCCGCCAAGTTCTCCGAGAACGGCAAGTTCTACAGAGCCAGAGTGGAGTCCATCGACAAGCAGCAAAACAAGTACCTTGTGAGACACGTTGACTACGGAAACACCGAGCTTGTTGGTCTGTCTGAGCTGCGGGAGCTGCCTGCCGAGTTCTCGTTTGCCCTGTACAAGCCACAGGCCCATGTTTGCCAGCTGTCGCTGGTGTCGCTGCCTCCGGCCGAGCCAATCGACTACCTGACCGAGGCCGTGTACTTCCTGGAGGACGCGATTCTGGACAGACAGATGATCGCGTGCGAGGTTTTCCGCAACCCGGCGCCCGGGATCGAGATGGACGTGGAGCTGTACGACCCGGAGCAGATCCAGAGCGACCCCACCTGGTCGGTGAACAAGGAGCTGGTTCAGAACGGACTGGCGGTGGTGAAGAAGAAGAACCTGGCTGCGTTCGAGAGGCTTCTGGAGACCGAGAGAAAGGCTCTGCTCGAGCTGGAGGGCGAGGCCAGAAGGGGCAGAAAGGGGTGCTGGAAGTTTGGCGACATCGAGGGAGATGAGTAAGCAATTCAACGAGCGAAGCGATTCAATCAACGAGCGAAGCGAGTTGATTTGTGCTCCAGCAATCAACGAGTGCGAGCTGATTTGTGCTCTAGCAATCAACGATTCAACGAGCGGGCCTTCCACCATCCAAGCGGCTTGTCCGTTTGCTGCTGTGTGTAAAAATACAAATATTTGAACCCAGAGTCCACTGGTATAGTCAGTTGATCGTAGTACAGTAGATGCCTTCGCGGCTCGTACCCCGAAGTACAAGTGGCTCACTCACGTGACGGCTCGGCGCCCTGGCCAGACGTTGTCAATCTAATTACATTCACTCAAACGAGAATTGACTATGTACAAATAACAACACACAATAGGTACAGAAATGAGGACTCTGGAGCTGGAGCCGGGGAAGTTTCCGCTGGGGTTGATGCGGTTTGTTTAACTCACAATCACCGGAAAAAGAGCAACTCGCTTGGCTCGTTCTTTGCTGGCCCGTTGCTCATTTCTTTCCCTTCTTCTTCTTGCCACTGCCTCCCTCGATGAACTTCATGATCTCCTCCACGCTCTGCTCGGCAATGGCCGGGTTTGGACTGGAGCTCTTCTTCCGTCCCTGCTGGGTGGCAGCAGCCAGCTTTCTGGCCTTCTTGGCCGTCTGCTGCTCAACCTCCTTGAGGTACTTCTCCTGCTTCTGGACGATCGTGATGTAGTCCTTCACCTGGCGAGCCCACTTGGCGGCCTCCACCGTCGACTTGTCCTCGACGCCGAGAGTGTTCTTGAATATCTCGGCTGCTCTGGACAGCTCGGCAGCAGCCACGGCCAGCTTCTTGCAGGCAACCAGCGACTGACCGTACTGGAAGCGCAAGAGACCAGACATCTGGCTGTCCTCGCCGCTCACTCTATCGCTCAGGTCCAAGGCACGCTTGAAAACGTTCACTGCCGGGGCAAACATCTGCAGCTTTTGCAAGACAATGGCCACCGAGGACAGCGTCGTGACCGCGTTCACGTGACCCTCGCCGTAAGTCAGGTACCAATAGTCCAGCACTCTGTGATAGGCCTTGATGGCGTTCAAGTAGGACCCGTTGGCGGCCTCGCAGTGGGCGATTCTCGACAGAGCCAACACAGCCTCGTGCGAACCCAGTCCAGTCACTCTCTCGAGGATCTGGAAGGATTTACGCGACAATTGGCACGCTTGCGTCGTGAGCTGGATATCGGCACAGACCTGGCCCAAATGACCATAGGCACGGGCCGTCTCGGGATGAATGGTTCCGTAGACCTGCTCGTACACCTGGATGGCCTCGTTCAGAAGCTGGATGCCTTCTTTCTCGCCCTTGTTGAGTCTGGTTCTGCCGGCCTCCCAGATCTCGTCCACAGAGGTGGAGCTGAAGATACCGTCCTTGACAACTGGGACAAGAGCAACCACGTCGTCAGCAACAAACGTAGTGGTAGCCACCAGCGAGGCGTGCTCGGCCTTCTCGGCCTTCTCGGCCTTCTTGGCCTTTCTCCTGCTCTTCTTGTCGGACTCGGCGCTGTTCAAAGCAGCTTCCTGAGCAGCGACTTGGGCCTCCAGTTGCTCCTTGGTGAAAGCGAAGTCTCTGTTCTGCCACTGAATACCAAACTTGCGGGCAATCTCTCTCATGAGGTACACAGGCTTGATCTCAGAGACCCATCCGTCCGCGAGTTGGTGTCTGTATCTGACAAACACCTCCTTTTGAACGGCAGATTGAACCTCCGAAGCAGACAGCTCCAACACAGACAAGTCAACGTCGTTGTACGCCTCGAGCAAAAGAGCGTCGATGGCAGGTTTGGAAGGCGTGCTGTTGGCGCCGGAACCAAGCACACAGTTATGGACATGAGCAATCACGTACGGAGCAAGCGCAATCGGAACACCAGCACACGTCTTTCTCAGGTAGTTCTTGACCGCTCTGGCAATCATCTCCTGCACAGCCGCGAAACGGAGCGTCGAAAGAACGGCCGCGACCGGAGTTGGGTCGAGCTTGGTTGGGGCGGAGTCGTCTTGCTTCTCAGTCTCAGTCTCAGTCTCCGCGTCCTCGGCAGGCTTCTCAGCGTTTTCGGCATTGTCGGCATTGTCGGCCTTAGCTTCCTCTTCGGCCTTGGCCTTGGCCTCTTTCTCGGCGTTATCGGCCTTGATAGCTTCGGCTCCAGCAGCAGCCTCAACCTTAACAGCCTCGATTCTCCTCTCAACCTCCTCAACAATCTTGCCGAGGTATCTCATGTTGATACCGTGGCGGTGCAGCAAAGCACTCAGGTGGCGGCCGTCAATCGGAGTGAAACTCTCGTTCGACTCCACGTCCTTGACAAACTCCGGAACAAGCACACCAGCCACAAACTTCGACACCTCTCTGACCTGGTCCTCGTCCTTCTTCAGTTCAGCTGCTAGCTCGGCGTTAGGAGCCTCGGGCAAAGAGAACGCATCTGGGTTCAAAGAGAACATCGAGGTGTCCACGGCAATCGTTGGTTTCTCCGGGTTCTCCTCCTCTTTTTTCGACTCTCCGCTCTCTGCAAGTCTATCAGCCTCGGCACGCACAGCCACGGAAACCTGTCTTCTCCACCATTCCTCGACGGCCTCGTGACGCACAGTAACCTCGCGGTGTGGATAAGCAGTCTCGTCATTTTCACCGCCACAGTGCTGCTCGATGAACTCAATGTCGAGCGGCGTAGTGCGGTAAAGATCGATTATGTAAGCACGGCCATCGGTACCTCTCATACCTTTGGTATTTTTGGAGGTGATCACCTGCTCCACAGCAGAACCATCGCTGGTCCAGGCATTGTGTGGCTTGAGGTGGAAAGCCTCACCTATAGGACGGAATTTCTCAACAAACTCTTCATCAGCGTTGAGTTGAGTTCCCTCCTCTGAAGAGCCGTAAACCACTTTCGGAGAGGCCTCTTCGAAAATGCCCGGAACAGGCGTCTGACAGACAACACGCTGGCCACAGTAGTCCACCACAGCAGTACAAAGATGGTAGACACCAGCCACATCGAGTCTGTTGAGACATCTGACACCGGCGAGGTCACGTGAGGCGGCAGCACGTGCCGCCTCGTCACCACCAGAGCTGCGGAACTCGCCAGAAGCGTCCACTCCGAGGGAGTAGAAAATTCCATTACGCAAGTAAACGTGCTGGGATGGGTCTTCAGTAGGGTTCATTGGGGCCAGTTCGCCGCGAACGACGGCAACAGCTCCCTGGACTGCCTGGACAGTAAAGTCGAAACCGGTCTTGTTAAGGAGTCTTTCTCTAGCGACACGCTCAACAAGACTTGGCTTTGCCAGTTCACGAGTTCCTTGGTACTCGTCGTTCCAGTCTTTGGTAAGATCAGCGCCGTCTTTGCCTCCAATGAGATAGTTTTGCTGCGACTTGGCCAAGTCTGGGAATTTTGTGGCCAGTGCGCCTGCACCGCCACTCACCAGCCACGGGTTGGACAAAAAGCCGTTACTTGGCAGCTGGTACGTATCGAACTCTGCCTTCGAAAGGACTTCGGCGTTGCTTTCGAGCTGTTCAACAAACTTCGGCGACAGACTCTTGAGCAAGGTCAGCAGGGAGTGGGCACGTGATAGTCTGGCGTGCTTACCATTAGCCGAAGTAACGGTGCGGACAGATCCATCGAAACGGGTGGCCGAGGATCCGTTCACAAAGAAGCCGCCGACGTGGGCCGTGATGTGGAACGTCTCGCCTTCGAGTGTTTGACACTGCAGGTAAAACAGATCTCCTCTCAGAGCTCTCTGCAGCGAAGGTGGACTCCAGGCAGACACATGGAGCGAGCGTAAAGCTGGTGCAGCACGCAGAGTAGGACGGCCAGCCACGGTCGAGAGCTCCGCTGAGCCCTCCAAAAGCTTATCAACGGCCTCCTCAATTTCTTTTTTCTCTTCCTCAGACACCTTTGGAGCCTCTGGCTCACTTTGCTCGGAGCTTTCACCATTTTCTTTAGGCTCTTTTTCCTCAGACTTTTCCTCGGACTTTTCCTCGGACTTTTCCTCTTCTGGCTCTTTCACAGAGCCCAAGCCAAGGGTATCGTAGGAAGAACTACCGGCGCAAACACCGGTAACGTCGCTGTAGGAGCTGTAGAACTCTGGAAGCTCCAAAGAGGCGATCTCACGCACCTTTTGCAAGTGCTCTCTAGCGGTGCGCTCATTGTAAGCAGTTTCTTTGAGAATGACAGTCACTTGGTCTCTGTCAGCCCCAGCTAGGTCTTCAAAAGCCAGCTCGTCCTCGAGAGTCGAGCCATCGATTCCGGTAAGCTTGAACGAGGTGTGGTGCTGCGTGACGGCAATCAGACCGAGAGTCTGGCACACATCGGCAACTGTGTCCGACGAGGCCACCGCGAACGAGATCTCGCCGGGAGCGTCCGGCAGCTTCACCGTGAGCTGCACGGCTCTTTCGGCCGGCACTTCTTGTTGTGTGGTTTCTTCAGCCATGGTTTTGGTGGTAGTGGAGAAATGCAGGAAGAGCAAGAGGTGTGTGATGGAACATTGAGGTGAAAAAAATGCATTGGTGAAAGGTGAAAAATGTCGTCGAAAAAAAAAAACACACACAGATGGATTACGTAAGCAAAAGTAGGGCGCTCACAAAAAGGGAGTGGTGATTACGCAGTGGCTGGGCGGAGCGGTCTCTCGCCGAGACTCGTGCGATATGCTGTATGGATTCGAAATATTTGTAGTCCAGTGGGTCAAGCTCCTGTCTTGTTCTCACTTGGTTTTTGCGATATTCACCCCCCCTCCACACACTCAAGTTGGCGGTGCCAGGTGTTTTCGAGAACGGAAGCGAGAATATTGTGGGGAAATTTTTACTTTTTCACTTGCAGCATTTCCGAGCCACTTTAAGGGTAATCATTCTGTACTTTCAAAGTATATTTCACAGAATTTCAAAAGGTAATATCGGATGGCCTGGACGGAATGATCAAATCGGCAAGCGAAGGGTCAATCACCACTTCACAGTCCAGTTCAAGCGTTGAACGCTCGCCATTCCCTCTCACATAGAATATTAGACAAGTATAATCTACACATGCAATGGCCTCGTCAACGGGCCAACCTCCTCGATCTTCAGCGATGCGACAGACTTATATGTCACGACTCGCTCCGCCCGGCGCTCAATCAACCTTGATCTGCGAGTAGATGTTGAGAACAAAGTACATGACACCTAAGAATCCAACGGCACCACAGAGCAGTCCGACACCGGCAGAGATCACCAAAGAGTATCCGACATACAACACCACCGAAGTGAGTCCTCCGAGCTTGAACTTCGACAAGAAGATCGCATGAACAAACACGTAGAAAGAGATACCTCCACCGACAAAGAATGACTTCCATTGCCACTTGTAGTTCTCGTTGCACAAAGTGTAGTAGATGAGCAGTAGAGTGACCAGCAGAGTGGTCACCAGCATCAACACAAAGCAGAAGAACAAGAATCCAAACATGTAGTAGATTCTGTTATACCACAGCGAGTTGTAAATGAAGTACATCTCAATGGCAATGGCTCCGAATGGGAAAATACCAGCGATCAAGGCCATGTTGGCAGTTTTGAGGAACCAGGATTGTTGAGGAATCTGTCTCGGGATCTGGTTGACCTTCACAGGTAGTTGGATGGTTGGCCTTCTGAAACCAAGCAGAGATCCAATACAGGAGAGCGGCACGCTGATAACAAACCAGATCAACACAATCACCAGCATTGTTCCGACAGGAACAGCACCAGAAGACTGGACAAAGATCAGGAAGAAGTTGAAGAACACAAATAGACCGAACAAAGCACCAGGAACCAAGATTGGCGAAAGAATCATGTTGGTCTTCCAGTCCTCGCCTTGGAAGAACTTGTAGACGTAGGCCGAAACAAACGAGCCAAACGAGCCGTAAATTGCGTACAGGATGAACATCACAGTGGAAAGTGAGCCTCTGTTGGATGGCGAAAGCAAACCAAACAGAGCAAACCCACAGGTGGTCAAAGCCATCAAGAGCAATTGGAATCCTGAACCAACCAAGACAGACAGAAGCATTGGGTTGGTTGGTGGTCTAAAAACGTCACCGTAAACCAACTTCCATCCCATTTCATCCATGACGTCGTCGTCCAGGTTGATTTCGTTGTATTTTTGGATATCGTTCTTCAAAGTTCTGATGAGGATGTGCGACATGATGATCGACAAGAAAATCACAATGATGGAGAAGTTCACCAGAGAGAACCACTGAATCTTCGGGTCGTACACATGCAAGTACTTGTCCCATCTGGTGGCCCAAACGGTGTCCGATTCCGTGAAGTAGACAGAGTATGTGAACTTGACACCAGATTCGCTCGTTTGATCCAGAACAACGGGATTGGCGTTCTCCTCGTTGCAAGAAGGCTCGTTTGGCTGGTCGATGGATCTCGGATTCACCGTGACACCGACAACTCTGTATTCGCCCTCAGATCTTTGATGGTACTCAATACGGAGTTCGTAGTGGTTGTAAAGATGAGGAGTGTTTTCATCGTCCACATACCCAATAGGAAAGCCAGAGCTGTAGAACTTGGAGTCAGTCTTCTTGTCCAAGGTTTCTCTCGCCACTGGAAGTCCATCAATAATCCAGTTGTGCTTGAAACCGGCTCTGATGTTTCTGTTAACAAAGATAGCATCAGTCTTGGAGTAGGTGTCAGAGCAGAGACTCTGGCAAGTAACGTTTTCGAGCATTTTGATCTCGAAGGGAGAATTGAAAATTCTGTCACCAAAGATGACCGATCCTAGCGACTCGGATTGCTTTTCTGGACCGTCTGCGGGTTGACAGAAGTGGAATCTGGGGAAGTAGTAGTCATAGGAATACAGATACGTCTTTGAATCTGTATCTTCTTGAGTCATTGAAGGCGTTATATGGTTCACCAGCAATGGGATCTTATCTCCTGCTTGATACGGCGTTGGGGCCATACCTGGAAGGTAGAAAGCGCTGGCGTAGCTCACGCACAGGGCGATAATTGTCAAAAGCACCCTCATGTTGTGAGGATAAGCAGACAAACGATCAAAAACAAAACAGACTAATCAACAAACAGGGCTGTGTGACTCACTTGAGACAATTACAGACAGTTGGTTTGAATGGTACTATGTTTCCGAATCCAATTCAGCTAAAGAATCAGCGGAGTTAAAAATGCGGATGTGTTTAATGTTTGCTGTAGAGTTATTATTACAGATAAATGCCACCGGGTCCCGCTTCACGGTTTTTTTTTTCTTCTACGTGTTTTGACCAATCCACATGTTACCCGGTGTGGCTCGAATCCGGCAGTGAATTATTGTTGCCGAAGTTCGCACCTCACAAAATGTTGTCACACGACCGACGGAAAAAATAGCACAGCCGAGGTATAATTTTTCTGGTGGCAGAATTTCGGCATAATAGCTCGGGAAAATTCAAGCCAGAGGGAAAAGATTGAAGGGACTTCAAAATACACCGCTGATAGAGAGGCCAAAGTCGCCGATGAATAGGTGTTTCGTTTACACGAGCTGTCTTGATCGACTACATCCAACGCTAATTTCAGTCTACAGCTACTTGTTCACAACGATCGGTCTCAGTATAGTCTCGCGGTAAATTAATTATAACTAAGTTGAAAAGAAAAAAGTTCTTGATATGAGCACAGTGAGCTCATCTGTTTTCTTTGAAGTGAAACGCCAGCATGCTGAACTATTTTTTCCTCCAGAAAGTCAAGACATCGGAGGCCCGTTGAATAATTCTGTCCTCAATTGGAGGTTTGTCGTCCTCGCGGCCTTCCTCGACGTCTATCAGGTTCTGAGTACTCGTGAGCTTTGGATCTTCGAGCAACAAAGCGAAGAAGAACAATGGGATACAGAAGCACAATCCAACAACAACAAGGATCTTCTGGACGTACTTGTAAGCCTCCACAAGAGCAATTCTCTCAGCAGTTTCCCAGGTGTAGGTGTAGATCCAGGTGAGTGGAGATCCATATGCGGAAGCTGCAACAGTTGTGTTAGAGATCCTGGAATAGATCTGGCCTGGCAAGATTTGAGTCCAGATAGCTCCAGAAATAGAACCTCCCAAAGCGGAACCAACGTAGTATGCACATAGATATAAGGACAAGACAGTAGCCATTCCCTCGTGATCTGCAACGGTCTGGATGGAAGCCTGGGTCACGTAGGTGAAGAAACCAGCACCAAATCCAAGCAGACATTGGGCGCCAATAATTCCGGAGTGTGAAGAGTGACCACCTCTGTATTTGATCATAATGCCCATAGCAACAGTCCACATGACAATACCGAACAAAATGAAAGCCTTCAGTTTTCTGATGAAAGCGATGAAAACACCCAAGATGGTACCGGTAATGACGGACACAAACGAATAAAGACTGCTGATTCTGGTGGCGGATGTGATTGATTCATCAAAAGCAACAATGAGGACTGTGTAAATGTAGTCTCCTTGCATGTACCAGACAAGGTCGATGAAAACAGCAATCATCAAAGCACCCCAAACACTCTTATTTTTCATGTATTTTGGACCAATGAATGGATGCTTAGCATACTTCCACTCCCAGAGAATGAAGAATGGGAACAAGCAGAATCCGATGATCAATGGAACCAAGATGTGTGCTTTCTTCCACTCTTTTTGTTCTCCACCAGCGAGAGTGAAGGGAGTCAGGAACAAACCAAGGGAAAGCATGAGCGACAGCAAGCCAACAATGTCGATCTTCCAGAAGAAGACGTCAACAATGAATTCCTTGAATCCCAGTCTGGTGAACTCAGAAACTCCAGTAAGCTTTTTGAGGTCACCGTTTTTCCAGGCCAAGTAGTGCATGTGCACAAAGCAGCAGATCATTGGAATGCACGAGAGCGGGAAGATGAACGCCCACATTCCAATACCCCAAGACCAGGTTCTAGAAGCCAAAACGGCTTCGGTGACGTTACCAGAAATCCAGGTGTTGATGATGAATGGGAAAGCAGCAACAAACGAACAGAAAACCCTCCAATTTATGTTGGAGAAATCGGCGATGACAATTTGCATCAAAACAATGACACCGGAATAACCGAATTGGTATAAGATGGCACCAGCAGCGAATCTGGTGACATCGTAAGCCTGGGATTCAATGATTGTTCCAACCACATATAACACGATAGCACACAACAGCAGCTCAGTTCTACCGAAAACATCAGAAAGTCTTGCATAGAACAACTGGGCCACACATGCAGCCACACTTCTCACGACAGTGACAGTGGAGAGCAACGAGTGACTAGAGTAAGAAGAAGTAGCATACGACTGGTAGGTAGATCTGATGGTACCATCCAAGCCGTAGGCGTAACAGATGAGGAAGACAGAGAAGTACACCACAGTCTTACCGTACCAGCTAGCGTACTGCTTGTTGAGAGCCTCAATACGTCTCACACCGTAGCTTCTTTCATCCCTGATTTCGGAGTCCGAGGTCTCGTGGACCTGACTGTCCGAGAACTCGGCTTCTTTGGTCGAATTGGAGTCACTCATAGCAAACAGCTGCAGAAACAAGTATTTCTCGTTGTACTTGCTTTCTGTGTCTGCTTTCTGGGAATTGAATCAAAAAGGAAAAGAATTGGCAATTTATACACCAACCCGTAGATCTATCTTTTGCCCCAACTCTGGTGCAATTGGCTACATATGCAGGCGGCACGAGTGAGTCAATTATCGGAAAACTGAAAATTTTGCAACAATGGACCCTTTAGGCTGAAAGCTGAGAGCTGTTTATTCAATTCTGCAAAAATAGCCTGTGTGGGGAGAAGACTGCTTTCCGAGCTGCATTCAAATTAGGGAAATAAACACTTGGGCTGCCGGTTGATGGCCAGAGCTTGTGATTGTTGAAACGGGTCTGTTGTTTGCTGCATAGAATGCATCTGCTGGCATTCAACTTCCTGCAGTAAATGTGGCTAAAGCCGCGGCATGCCGGTTATCTGCCCAAAAATTACTTAAAACCGTGAATTTCGGAAATATCGTGCAATGCAGATCGTTAAGATAAATCGCTACAGCTGATTTTTTTGATAAAATTGAGAAAAAAAAAGTATCACGCATGTGCATCGTCGGGCCAGACCAATCAGTGAGCAACAAACAGCGCAAATTTCCGACAGAAAAACGAGCTCGTGTGTTCTCGAACTGCACTTGACTAAATTATCATGCCGACCCACGTTGCTATTCGCTGGAAGCAGCGGATGAAGGACGAGCAAATAAATGACTGTCGGGACGGCGGTTTTTTTGTTTAGTCCCATTTCCATCACATCAAGGTCGGGGGGTCATCAGTGGATAGGGTCTTTTTTTCTCGGCTATCAAACGGTTTAAAAAAACAGGAAGTATTGTGTTTCTCTGTTTCGCCTAACATGCACATGGAAAATCAGAACTGTGTAAGGATGTCAGCTATTTTTTGTGGCTCACGAATTGTGTTAATAGCTTTCGCATTAATACGCGATCATGTCAAGAAATGTAATATCATTTGATCGAAGCTGATAACAATTCATTGATCACATGGTTTTGCTACCGAGCTCTCATAAGTACTCAGCCCATGAATTTTGAGCATTAGAAGATCCATTTGTATCGCTCTTCTCTCCCACAATGCCTGCTGAAGTACACGACACTGACGCGACTCCGCAAGATTCAGACACAGCCCCGAACAAGGTGAACGAGATCTTGGAGCCCAACGAAAGCTCCAAATCCAACAGCAGAGATGCGGCGAGCTCATTGGAGGCATACTTACAAGAGGTCAGCGACATTCCCGCTCAAAGCCAGCCCGTTCTCGACGAAACCTTACTTTCCTCGCTTTCAGACTCCCTACACTCTACACTAATAGCCGCGTTCGACAAAGATCCTTCCCTCCTGAACAAAATACTGGACCCGTACACATCCCGACTGAACGCTTTGATAGAAGCGCAGGCGGATCTGGAAAAGGTGACATTCAGTACCATCGAAAGCAACTATCTGCGAGCCATTTCCCAGAAACAAGAGCAACTGAACCGATTCATGAGGACCGGCAAATCTCAATCTAGAACGCGCATAGACGAGGGAGAAAACTCACAAAGTCAGAGGGAAGAGTTACAATCCATAGCATCCGCCAGTCAGAATCAGTTGGACTCTAGAGACAATTTCGATGAACTAGCCATTGCTGGAGAATCCCTCGTCGATCCAATGCTTGTAAACACACAGACGGGCAAGACTTCTGGGGTGCATTCCGATATCCTCCTAAAAGCCGATACTCCGTCAAAGAGACCTGCAACGGACGAATTGGATGCAAAACGCAGCAGAACAGACGATAAACTCCGGAAGTTGGCCAAGAAGGGAATTCCTCAGCATATTTTGGACTACAGACTACCTCGAGGCCCCAAACCAAACCAGAGTCTTACAATCAGAGAACTGTACGAAGTGTGGTTTGTAGGTGTCCCCGAACAGGGAATCATGGCTGTGACGGAAATCATAGCGAACTATCCCTCTTGGAAGTCCATAGAGACCACCTACTATACCCGGCTAAAGAGGGTTGCTTACTTGATTGAGCTTGTTGAAGACGGACTTTGCAAACTGGATACTCTTGCTTCCAATTTTGAGCCTCACAGCCACGAGTCGTTCTTGGCTTCCGTGGCGTGCATCGAGCACTTTATGCAAGTGAACAACGTCAGCGGAGTGAGTGGTCTCTCCGATATGTGCTCGAACCAGCGAGGAGCAGAAGGCATAGAGAATATCAAGGAGAGAGTTCTCTCTTTGGCGAAGGGCCAAAGCGGCCTGGATCATTCTCCATATGGCGAGGAATCTAACAAGACTTAGATTCTCATTATTGTAACAATATGTATGTTGAAAAATTCCATTTCCGATGAGCTTGGTGTATTACTTCACCATTTTGCATATTGCTCGACGTAAAATCAGACGAGGTACCAAGTACTTTGTGCAACGAGTCACTAGCAACTCGCTTCGCTTGTTGTCCACTAAACGTATGATTATTTGAGGATATAAACATTTACACTAAGCAACTCGAAAACAACTTGTTTTGAGTAGTTGCTTTGTTGTTGTGCTGTTGGCTTTATTTGATCACCTTTTTGACAATTTCTTCAACTTCGTCCCAATCGTTGGTAGGGAGTCTGGTCAGCGTGATACCACCGAAATAGTCGACAATACTCTGCAAGTCTTGATAAGACTTCTTGTCGTGGACAAGAGAGATGGAGACACCAGTTCTTCCGAATCTACCAGTTCTTCCGATTCTGTGCAAGTAGGTGGATGGATCTGGTCTCCCCTGCTTGTCGAGAGGAATGTCGTAATTCACCACCATGGAAACAGAAGGAATATCGATACCTCTGGCAAGCACGTTAGTGGTGATCAGCACCTTTGATCTTCCCTCTCTAAAGTCGTCAATCAGACGATCTCTCTCGGAGTGTTGCAATTCTCCGTGTAATATGGACACTGCGTGACCTTCTTGCTTCATTTTGGCGTACAGCTTGTTGGCGGTGTCCTTTGTCTGAACAAAGATGATCGACGAAGCGATCGTCAGCAATCCGTAAAGCTCGCAAAGAACTTCGAATTTGTGATTTTCTGAATCGCAGTCCATGTAAAGCTGCTTGATGGCATCCACGTTGAGCTCTTCCTGCTTCAGCTCGAGTGAGTTGGCATTAGGAACGACTTTTTCCGCGTATCTCCTCACTTCCTCTGGGAAAGTGGCTGAGAAAAGCACCAATTGTGTAGTTGCAGGTATAGCCTTCTTGACTCTGACACATTGGTCGGCCAGACCTTGCTGATCCAGCATGTTGTCAGCCTCATCAAGAACAAAGCACTTCAAGTGTGCTAGATTGATCTTGCGTCTTCTAATCAGATCCAAAACCACACCCGGGGTTGCCACCACGACCTGGGCGTTCACAGAAGCATTTCTTTCGAGCGCGCCTGGAACAACCAGCTGGGTCTTGATCTGTGTGTACTTGCTCATCTGCTCGATAACGTCCATAGTCTGTCTGGCGAGCTCTCTGGCTGGGGACAGGCACAACGCTTGCAAACTCGGATCATTCTGGTCAACTCTGGTGAGCATTGTGAGCGAGAAAGCTGCGGTTTTCCCCGTTCCCGACTGAGACTGGCCAATCATATTTTTCGGAGGGTTGGAAATGAGCAATGGAAGAGCTCTTTCCTGAATCTTGGACGGTTTCTGGTACTTCATAGCGTACAGGCCTTTGAGAAGCTCTGGGGACAATCCGAGCTCCTCGAAAGACTTGACAGAGTACAACGGAGAGTTTGGGTCGGCTTGCAGATCTGCAAGCTTGACTTTGACTTCGTAAGAAGACTCAATCAGGTTGGATTTTGGTGCTTTATCGTCATCAATGGGCTTGTCTTCTGTGACTTTGGGCTCTGCTTCAGCAGAGTTCTCGGTCTGTGGTGTATCAGCTGCCTTGGGAGTCTCGGCTGCTGGCTTCGTTGTTTCGCTAGCAGCATTCTTCTCCAGTGTGAGCTGAGAGATGAGCGAGGCTGCGTCTATTTTTTCTGGTTTCGAGTCTGACGGGGGGTATTAGTGGCGATGTTCGAAGGTGATGCCCACTTCTTTCACTAGAATGAATACAGTGCAAGGACGGCGTGTTTTGCTGTGAACTAGGGGGCGCTGAGTAGCATCGATCTAGTCAATGGAGCGAAGGCGACGATGGGGCAATTTGGGCCAGTGCAGCCAATTGGACAAAGTGATCCAACAAGTGAAAAATGATCATGAAGTGAGCATGCACATGAAAGAACCGTATACTTACCCATAATCGGTATTTTGTGGCAGTGGGATGCTATAACTAGTACAATGGAAAAGGTGGTGCTGATCGAACAAAGTGATTTTGTTTCCTTGAATTTTTTTGATGTACTTTAACTTTTGGCACTTTTCAAAAAATCTCCGGCCGGGTAAGTTTGGCTTTTTTTGTATTTTCTTGTTTTTGTAGATCTAGAGACACAAACAGAGTGAGATGGTTGTTCTATCGCTCCTTCCATCGATGGATAAGCCCCGACACTGGAGGCACCAACGCGACGATCAGCGAACTGAATCAGTGCAACATTGAGACTTCATTTTGATTGTTCTGGTTATTTCCAGCAACCCCGTGATCTTTAGAGGCATCGAATTACGATTTGAATCGGTATAGACAAAGCAGGGAGTTTGAGTTCAACGTGGCAAATATACCCAAATAACGCCAATTGACTAATCGCATTGCCCCAGCCGCTTTTTATAATAACCCCACATTGTTTTAAGTCCCTTGATTCATACCCAACAGCTCCCGCTCCCCCCTGATGGACGCACATTTTCAAGAACAAACTGAAGAGTTTGAAGTGCTCCGAGCGATCTACGCTGACGATTTGGTCGATAAAACCCCGGCCAAGTCGGCCTGGAACAAGCGGCCATTACCAGAATTTGAGATTAAGCTCACATCGGACCCCTCGGAGACTCCTGTGTTATCGCTGGTGCTATGTGTAGAGTTTACGGCGACTTATCCTCTGACCGCTCCGATTGTGACGATCTCGCAGCCCCAGAACGTGCTGGCATCGCAAGTGTCATTTCTGAAAAAGCAAATGGAACAAATCATGGCCAAGGAGAAAGGCGGACCGATGGTATATTCTGTGACGACGATGATTGTGGATTACTTGAACGAGTTTCAAACGCGAGCTCGTAACGAGTCGCTCGAAGAAGAGAGACTCAACCGGCTCCGAAAGGAAAAAGAACAGATGGAAAGACGCCAGAAAATACAGCAGGAACAGCAGGATCTAGAGAGAGAGAAAGAGCAAGAGCTTCTGGATCAGATGGTGGCCACAGAGCTGCGAAGAAGACAGAATGGGACGCCCCAAGATTTGGCAGAAGTGGAGCCTCGTGAAAGCTCGTCGGAACTCTCAAACAACCCCGAGAGTCTTGTTCCATCCCCAGAAGAGCTCGAGGAGGGTCAATTCTTCGTTTTCGAGAAACCAATCACTGCCCAGCTCGACTATCTGCAGTTCGAGTTTCGTGCCGTCACTGGGCTGGTCCCTGTTGAGCCTGTCGGACTACTGAGAGAGGTTTCGACACAGTACCTGGTGAAGCCGTATTTGAGAGAGTCCTCGCCAGCCTATGGGCGTCTGCAGGATTTGAGAAGGGGAAAGCGGAGCAGGAGAGGAATCGGGGGTTCTAAGACTGGCTTGAGTCTTCTCTTGACCGAGATCGAGCTCACAAACCCGTTTTGGAGCACGGTCCAGGGCAAGAAAATGATCCTGTACCTGGAGAAAGAGCTCCAGGCGGTCATAGAGCTGCGCCACGAGAACATGGACCGGGTGTATGCGTACAACATTGAGAAGCTGGCCACTACTGCCAGCGGGGACGTGTCTCTGGGCAACTCTGCTGCCAGGAAAGTGAGCAAAAAAGTGGTCAAGAGCCAGGGAGTGCTTGAGAGCTCGCACGTGTGGAGAATTCGAGTGCTTTCGGAGCACGCGAGCTCTTTGGCAGACCTTTTGGCCAAGATCTCGTACGTCAACATCAACTCTGCTCGCGAGTGGACGATCCAGCTGCTTGAAAGCCTTGAGGCACTTCACAAGCAAGGATTGATCCATAAGTGCTTGACTTTGGACGCTGTCCAGGTCTGTCGGCCCGAGGGGGTCGGCCAAACCCGTGTGAGGCTGGCGAACGTTTGCTACGGGTACACAATTCTGCAGATGTTGACCGACTACCCGAATGTCGAAGACTCGGAAGCAGAAACCGAGCTGGGCGTTCTTCCGTTCACCTGTGGCGGTTGGACGGCTCCAGAGCGGCTGAAACCGGGCAGCAGGGCCGTTCTGGCGAAGCCGCAGCGCCGGACAGACGTGTGGGACCTGGGCGTTGTTTTCGTGCAGATGACGATGGGCGAGGATATAGTGGACGAGTTCCGGGACCCCGCCGACTTTTTGGCCAATTTTGGCGACATTGACGCTGCTATTCGAGAGTTTCTCGAGAAGGTGTTTGAGACGAAGTTCAAGAAGCGGCCAGATCCGCTCGAGCTGCTTCCGTCGAAGTTTTTGCGACTCAGTTTCAGTGGCGGGATGAACTTGGCGGGAGCGGCAGGAGCGGCGGGACAGATGGGGTCTCCCGGGTCTTCCAGGGCCATAGGAGCTCCGTCAAATTCTGTCAAGACACTTGGCCGTCACCAAGGATTCAGCGACATTTCTGACTCTCCTGTATCGCTTGCTCCCTCCCAGACACGTCCAAAGCGAGAATCGTTCAGCAACGTGGCTGGCTTTGCGCCGGAGTCCAAAGCGTACTCCCGGTATGCTCAGGATTTCGAAGAAGTTGGGGTTCTCGGCCGAGGCGGGTTTGGCGAGGTGGTCAAGGTGCGCAACAAGCTGGATGGGCGGTTCTACGCCATCAAGAAGATCCGGCACACCGAAGACAAGCTTGCGAAGATTCTGAACGAGGTGATGCTGCTGGCGAGACTGAACCACCAGTATGTGGTGCGATACTATGCTGCGTGGCTGGAGGATGATCTGAGTGGGGGAAGCGCTGTGTTCTCTGACGACGACGACGAGGAAGAGGAGGAAGAGACAGAGGAGCTGAGCAGTGCTCATGTTAGCAGCACAAGAACGAACAGCCAGAAGTACACGGATTTCATTTCGTCTTCGGTGGACCCAGAAATGGAGTTCAACTTCAGCGATGAGAGCGACGGAGAAAGCGAGAGTGGAGACTACGAGAGCGGAGACTCCGATGATTCGGCCTCCTCTTCCAGTTCTGCTGCCTCGGCGTTTACTTTCGGCTCGACGAGCTCCAATGCCGTCAAGTCGACGTCGTCGCCGACTCCCCGAAAAGCCGCCTCTGTCAGTCTCCTGTTCATCCAGATGGAGTACTGCGAGAACCGCACGCTGTTTGACCTGATCCGCCAGGGCCTTCCAAACGACCCTGACGAGTATTGGCGGATCCTGCGGCAGATCCTTGAGGCGCTGAGCCACATTCACTCGCAAGGGATCATCCATCGCGACCTCAAGCCAATGAACATCTTTATCGACGAGCATCAGAACGTCAAGGTAGGCGACTTCGGGCTCGCCAAAAATGTTCATAACCTCTCTGGAGGGAACAGACGTGCCCTGGATCTTGGGAAGTCGGCAGACGACCTCACGTCGGATATCGGAACCACTCTGTACGTTGCCGTCGAGGTTCTCCATGGTAGAGGCGTTTATAACGAGAAAGTCGACCTCTACTCGCTGGGAATCATTTTCTTCGAGATGGTGTATCCTTTGGGTACGTCTATGGAGCGATACACGATTCTGGGCCACTTGAGAACGCCTTCAGTGGTTTTCCCTCCCGAGTTTGACTCCAAAAGGCTCGAAAC
Organism: Ogataea glucozyma; assembly: GCA_003706155.2. NCBI lineage: Eukaryota > Fungi > Ascomycota > Pichiomycetes > Pichiales > Pichiaceae > Ogataea > Ogataea glucozyma. Next base: position 74,137 of record PPKO02000027.1, read on the forward strand.
AGAGCAGAAGATCATCAGGATGCTGCTCGACCACGACGTCTCGAAACGGCCCTCGGCAGAACAGCTGCTGCAAAGCGGGCTCATCAGAGTCCAGCAGCAGGACGACCTCATGAACGAGGCCCTAAACGCGCTTGTCGACCCGTCCTCGTCCTGGCACCACCAGGCAAGAAGCATTCTGTTCTCGCAGCCCTACAGCTTTGTGAGAGACCTGCTTTTTGGTGACTCTTCCGAAAAGAAACCAGAGGTTCAGGATTATCTGCTGCATGGAAAAGTCATCGAGGAGGTTGAGGCTGTGTTCAGAAAACACGGAGCGGTCAGGTTCCTCGACCCAAGCTCGCCTCTGTTTCCCAAAAATCCGCTCTACGACTCGTCTCACCAGGTGTACCAGGTTCTTGACCGCGCTGGCTCGGTCTTGCAGCTTCCTTACGACCTCACGCTACCTCTAGCTCGTCATCTGGGACGTCAAGAGGTGCCGATCCGCAAACTGTACAGAATCGGCCACGTCTACCGCTCGATCGAAAAAGACGAAGGTTCGGGACCAGTGCAATTCCAGGAGATCGATTTTGATATCGTGTCTTCCTCTAGCGACGGCACTGAGTTGCTGCCATTCCACGATGCTGAGTGTATCAAGGTGATTGGTGATCTCATAGCGATTTTCCCGTTTGTCAAAGGTACGAATGTTCGGCTCGTTTTGAACCATTGTCGACTTCTGGATACGATTCTCGAGTACTGTGGGATTGAAAGTGCTCAGCGACTCCTTGTTGGACGAGTTCTGGCCGAAGTTGGTTTCGGCAAGTCGATGAAAGAAGTGAGAGCAGTGTTGAAGCAGGAGCTCAACATTTCCTCGACTGTGCTCAATGAGCTGGTCCAGTTTGACTTTGGACTTCCCCTGCCCCACGCAGCTGCCAAATTGCAGAAACTCATGCTTGATAGTCCCCATTTGGGCCGGATTGACGATGCTCTGAACTACATCGGCCAAGTCATACGCTATTTGGATCTCTTTGGGGTAAAGTTCCCAGTGGAAGTCCACCCATTCAGCGGCCACAATGCTGCTTTCTATCAAGGAGGACTCATGTTCACCGCCGTCTATGAGGATAAAGTGAGATCTGTTGTGTGTGCTGGCGGTCGGTATGACAGTCTCATTGGCACTTTGGCCAGAAACAAGGCACGGGGAAGTCTGCCAAGGGCTGTCGGACTGCGGCTGAGCTGGGACTTCTTGTTCAACTCGATGAAACGGTACCAGGAGGTGGTCTACTCGAGGAATCGGGGTAAAAAGAAGGCTCTGGTGGAAGCTAGCAGGCCTCGAAAATGCGATGTCTTGATCGGATTCTTTACCACCAATGTGCTCAAAGAGATTGCTCCGTACTTGCTCAACTTTTTATGGTCCAAAGACGTCAGTGCGGACTTGATTCGTAACTGCCTGACGGTGGACGAGATGGTGAATCATTCCAACAACTGTTCTGTTCGGTGGTTGCTAGTTGTGAAAGCTCAGACTAGTTTGGATATCCTCACTCATAGTGGCAAGAACAACAAGTACAAGCCTCTGAGGCTGAAGGACTTGGAGGCCAAGGCAGACATGGAAGTTGATTTGCAAGATCTGGTGGCCATCTTGAAAGGAGGCGGCCAGCCCGAAAAGACCCATTCGAGTGGAAGCAACGAGCCAGTGGCGGCTTCTGCGGAAACACCCACAGTCCACGATCCGGCAGCTTTGACCGAGACTCGACAACGGGTTGTGGTTGTTCCGAACAACGCTACCAACGCCAACAAGAAGAACAACAAGAAGGAGCGGTGGGCTGTGGTTGACCAGGCCGCTGAAGCTGCGCAATCGCTGATCGAGATTCTATCTCATTCGCCAGTGTTCACCATCGATGCTCGTGAGGAAGTCCTGGAAATGATTTCAACCACTTCGTTGGAACAGCCAGACGAATGGAAGAGGAAAGTCGGAGGTGTTTCGAGTTCAACGCCACGGTCGTTTGTGGCAAACATCTATAACGCTTTGACGAAAGAGGCAGGAAAGGGCACAAAATGGGCGGTGGTTTATGGCGGTGCGAAGTCGGGTAAGGTCTGCGTGGTGGACTTACAAAGATAACCCAACACCAACGGAAGCAAGTTTTCTGCGAAGTGATTGAGGCGCAAGGAGTGACAAATAATTTATATAAGAGAAATGAGAGATTAATGATAAAAAGGCAGAGGAGCTTGGTCCTAGAGCTTCAATCAGGGACCAAGACCTCCGGGACCATGGTCAAGCTGATATTCGTCGACACTCTTTCTGCCACCTCGAGTTTGGCATTGCAAAAGACTCAACAGACTTCAGCGCGTGGGCGTGCTGAATGTAGTTGGGTGCTAGAATTCTGTTCGAGATTGAAGAGTTCACCATAAGTAACTCGAAAGCAGGTACAAGCAACGATCTGGTTCACTTTCGGATAACACTCGCTCCGAGTCCCCCGCTTCACATGCTTATCTCCGTATCGATTGGAGCCTGTCATGACCACTCCATTCGCGAATCTTACACCCTGATAAGTACAGTCTCAGTGCGTCAATTGCGTTCTGGAATGAGGGTAATTCACCCAGACGAGGACCGTCGGGAGTACATAGTTGACTGAGACCTAACACTTTGTTCGTTCATCTCACTTGCGGCTGGGCCTTTCTTTCTTAGCTTTTGACTCGCGAATGTCCTGCTTCGTTCGTCTTTATGGAAAAGCTACCCCGTGTCAGCTTTGTGGTATTCCGAAGAATAAGATGAATTAAAAGAGTCGGGTTTTTGCAGAAGTGGCGACACCTAGAAGGTAATGACTCGAATCAAAGATAGTTGCTGGATTAGTTAGGAGCCATTGTTGATGGTGTTGAGCTGTTGGTGCGAGATTTCATTTATTCGCTCATTTCGGGTACCTCATCTCACTTTTCACGCATTTCTCAAGCTCTTCTATTCGCTTTTCGTTCGCCCGTGGATCAAAAATCATAATCATCGTACCCTTCCTCCTTGAATCCCACACTGAACAACACAATGCTCAAGTAAATCACAAATCCCCCTGTTAGACTCAATAATAAGCTCCACTTGTTTATCAGCCCCGAGTGGAAGAACACAACAGGAAGAATTGAGCCACTGATGACCAAAAATCCAGTCAGGAACTTCAAGAACTCCTTGATTGGCACAGTATCTCCATTGGAATCAGACAGAAAGTCCGTTTCGTAGGATGTCGTTATGGATTGGGAAATCACGTTTGGCAATGGCGCAAGCAGAAAGACCCCCACGACAAACAAAGGAAGCCAGTTGTCAAAAAGTGCACAACTCAGCACAATGTTGAGGAACCCCAAAGCTATGAGGATGCTGAGAAAAATCAGCTTCGAAAGTGAATTGAGTTTGTACATTGTGGATTGTGTGAATTATTACGATTGTGAGAGGGTGATATGCTCGGACTGATATAAGCGTAGAAGGACTATTTGTTTCTGATGCTTTGTTACTTATTTTATCAATAATTTTCTGTCACAATATAATACGGTCAAGTAAGAATTAAGACTACCAACAATGAAATATACTCACAAACAACTCGCTTTGCTCGTTGTTGTCGTTCGCCGTTGTACATACAAGAGAAAAATCAACGAAGACTAACTATAGACAAAATGTAAATGATCATATGTACCTTTATATACGTGAACAAGGAATCTCTCATTCACAATTATTTTTGCTCCTCAGAACCCTGGTTGGCAGATTGGTCCTTGTACATCTTCTCAAACAGCTTCAAGGAAGAGTCTTGCAAAGCGTCGAACTTCTCCTTGATCTCGGTGGCCTCGACGGTCTCACCGCTGTTGACCTTGACAATAACCTCTCTCAACTCAGTAACAAGCTTCTTGACATTCTCAACCTCGGTCTTGTCGAGCTTATCGGCAAACTCCTCCAAAGACTTCTCGGTGTCGTTACAGAGTTGATCGGCCTTGTTAGCTTGTTCAATGGACTCCTTTCTGATCTTGTCCTCCTCCTTGAACTTCTCAGCATCGTTGATCATCTTCTCAATTTCAGCGTCAGAAAGACCAGAAGAGCCAGCAACAGTGATGGAGTTGTCCTTACCAGAGGCCTTGTCCTTGGCAGAAACATTGATGATTCCGTCAGCGTCAATGTCGAAAGTGACCTCAATCTGTGGAACACCTTTTGGAGCTGGTGGAATACCAGCCAAAGTGAAGTTACCGATCAACTTGTTGTCTCTGACGAGCTCTCTCTCACCTTGGAAAACTCTGATCTCGACAGAAGTTTGGCCAGAGGCAGCAGTGGAGAACACTTGGGACTTTTTAGTTGGAACAGTGGTGTTTCTTGGGATCAATCTGGTGAAAACACCACCAAGAGTCTCGATACCAAGAGACAATGGAGTGACGTCCAAAAGCAAAACGTCCTTGACTTCACCGGACAAAACGGCACCTTGAATGGCAGCACCGATGGCAACAGCCTCATCTGGGTTGACGGCCTTGGATGGCTCTCTTCCGAAAAGACCCTTGACAGTGTCAATAACCTTTGGCATTCTGGTCATACCACCAACCAAAATGACCTCAGAGATCTCGGATGTGGACAAACCGGCGTCCTTCAAAGCCTTCTTGACTGGCTCCACAGTCTTCTTGATGAGTGGCTCCACAAGTTGCTCGAGTTGAGATCTGGACATCTTGAGGTTGATGTGCTTAGGACCGCTAGCGTCGGCAGTGATGAAAGGAAGGTTGATCTCAGTGTTGACGGTGGAAGACAACTCGATCTTGGCCTTCTCAGAGGCTTCTCTGATTCTTTGGATGGCCATTCTGTCGTTGGAAAGATCGATACCGCTCTCGGCCTTGAAAGCGTCCACAATGTGTCTGACAAGAGCAATGTCAAAGTCCTCACCACCCAAGTGAGTGTCACCGTTGGTGGACTTCACCTCGAAAACACCGTTGTCGATGTCGAGGATAGAAATATCGAAAGTACCTCCACCAAGATCGAAGACAGCAACAACGTTGGTGTCGTTCTTCTCCAAACCGTAAGCCAAAGCAGCGGCAGTTGGCTCGTTCACCACTCTGGCAACGTTCAAGCCGACAATGGCACCAGCGTCCTTGGTGGCTTGTCTTTGGGAGTCATTGAAGTAAGCTGGAACAGTGACAACGGCAGAAGAAACGTTCTTACCGAGGTAAGCTTCGGCAGTCTCCTTCATCTTGTTGAGGACGAAACCTCCGATTTGAGCTGGAGAGTACTTCTCGCCACGGGCCTCGACCCAAGCGTCACCGTTGGTGTGCTTGACGATCTTGTATGGGACCTGCTTGATGTCTCTTTGCACTTCGGCGTCTTCGAAACGTCTACCAATCAATCTCTTGGTAGCAAAAAGAGTGTTCTCTGGGTTGACAACAGCTTGTCTCTTGGCTGGAATACCAACCAGTCTCTCGCCGTCCTTGGTGAAGGCAACAACGGATGGAGTGGTACGGGAACCTTCGGCGTTCTCAATGATTCTGGGCGTCTTACCTTCCATCACTGCAACGGCAGAGTTGGTGGTACCCAAATCAATACCGATCACGGTTCCAGACACTTTGCCAGAGTTGTATCTCACACTCTGTCTGAGAGCAGAGCTCCTCAAGTTTCTCGAAAAGTTGGCCAACATGTTGACTGAATATTAGGCTGATTAGCTTTATGTGCTTTCAACGTTGAATAAAGAGAGAGAGTATTAAAGCGAAAGAGAAGTTTTTTAAACAAATGGCAAATTGGTGGGAGGCAATACTGAAAAATTAACGTCATCTATGAGAAATTTAGTGGGAACAAAAAGCCGCACTGAAAGATTCACGTCCGGATCGTCGAAGGTTCCAGCAAAAGTGAAAAATTTTTCGAGAAAGTTGTGCCATACTCAATCTGCGAGCCGAGCGGAGTGGGGTTCGATTAGGTAAGCATAATCTAAGCGAAACATCCGAGCCACGCGAAGATCGGCAAGTACTGTTTGGCTAACCAAGTCGAGCGAAGCTGCTTGCTTCAGACATTTGAAATTCTAATAGTATCTATATCGCATACTCCGCGCTCAAATGCCGTCTTTCTTGAGTGTACGACGACCTCTCGTCGTATCCAAGCTTTCGGGTAAATGTCTCCCCTCATTCTCGCCCATTCAACTTCTTGAGATCCCTCTCACGATCCAGAAACCCAACCCTCAGCACTCTCGTCTCTCCTATTTTTACCAGTTTCATGTCCAAAGTTTCTGCGATCTGCACGACAATATCGTTCACATCGGTGGCCGAAATCGGAACACTCAAGGAATCTTTTGCCAATTGCTGCAATCGCGGGATGGTGATACTGATGGTCTTGTTGCGCTCAAACTTGGGCGATTGCTCGTAGATCACCTCGTAGATGTGAGGCAACTTCGACTCTAAAAATCGCTGCCTCGTTTTGGCCATTGAGTCGGGCGTCGCAGCAGGTTGTTGCTTTTCTTTCAGTTTTATCCTTTCCAGCAAAGACATTCCTTTCTGCCCTTCCTTATTGAGCTCAACCGGCTGCTTTTTTTCTTTAAACTGGAACTTGCTCTTTGGATTGGCCACTTTAGTGATCTTGCCCAAACGGATCCGTGTCGCTGTCACAAGTCTTCCTTTGGTATCTGCCCGAGGAATCCGATACTCTGGCACGTCTTCCAAGGTTTCTATGCCATGTTCCTTGAAGAAGGAGTCTAATCTCGTCTCGAACGCCTTTGCTCTCTGTTCGATCTGTGTAATGAGATTGCTTCTAGCCTGTTCTGATTCGGGATCCTCGCCGCAGAACACATCAATGAAAACATCGTCATCATCCTGAACCCTCGTCAAGTCGTACGACTCATGGTAGATGGTTTTGATTCTCATCAGATTCGCGTAAGTGAGGTTGATTATTCGCTGTGACATGGTGGACAATCTCACTACATTGGAGAGGTAATTCGTATGGTAATGCAGCGCAATGGCCGTGTCCAGATTCTTGAAGAGTCGGCATAAAAATGCCTTCGTCTTCTCTCGTGATGGAGGAGCTGAGGAGGTGGTCATTTTCTGGATTCTTGGGATTCTGAAGGGTTCTCATGGAGGTGGTGAGATGCAGTAACGATCAGATCAGAAAAGTGAAAAGTTTTGACGCGTTTGGAAACTTCGAATCTGACGCGACGCGACGCGACGCGACGCCAAGAAACAAACCGTAACGAAATATTGGTTTGTGCCCACAAAGTAGACTTGCATTTGAGACTTCAGTGGAGGAATGCAAGCAGAATTGTTTGCTACCTTTCGAAAGAAACTCAACCACTGGCCCATGAATGAAACTTTATTAACCTCGGTAAAGCTCGATGTAAGTTGAGCTGAAAGTCACGCGTAACTTGTCACGTGACTGTTTCTTCTTGATCAGATCTATCAACCCAGGCCAACTATAGCGTCTATGATCCACCGATACAAGCTCGTGCTTTGGAACGTGGCTACACTTGTGTCAATGCTCCAAATCACCTCGAGAACGATCGCACGTATTTTCGGCATACACTCATTGAAAAAAAAACCTACAACATATTTCAATCACATCGTAATTATATTGACCTACACAAGAACTCGGTCCTAACAACTTGGGCATGGAAACTAGAGATTCGCCAATGTCCTGACCAACTGAATGGATCTGAACGACCAAGAGGAATACCACGTCCATGGTGACCGCTGGGTAAACAATGCTTCACTTGCTTCGCTTGCAACTTTCTCGCTCACTTCAACTTCGCAATTTTTGCCAGCATGCAACACAACTGCAAGTATGTAGAGACACCTTCCAGCACCCTCATATGGGTGAACCCAACGATCCTAATCACCTCGAGTCTCTTATCCTCCTCGATATCATACAACGATTTGAGCACACGGAAACTCGTGCTCACAATGTCGATGGCACTATAGCCTTTGCTCCAGAGGCTCTTGAGTGTTTCGAGACTGCCATCAAAATCACCCTGGATGCATCCAAGAAGCATCTTGGATATCACAAGAGGATGTGGCGAGTCCACGATCTTGTAAACGTTATCCTGATTGACGAAATTGAATCCGTAGTATGTACTTTGCAAGTTGTTGATAGCTTGTCTCATATCACCTTCAGCGGTGAAAATGAGCGCTTCCAGTCCGTCACTGGTGCACTCAATGTCTTCTGCTTTGATAATCTCAAGCAGTTTCTTCAAGACCTCCTCGTCTTCCAGCTTGTTGTATCTGAGAATGGCACATCTGCTCTGTAATGGCTCAATGATCTTGCTAGATTGGTTGCAAGCGAACGCAAAACGAGTCGTGTTGGAGTACACTTCCATCGTTCTTCTCAATGCCTGCTGGGCTCCGGGCGTCATGGAGTCAGCTTCGTCCAAAATGACAATCTTGTGTCTTCCAGCTGGCAGCTGGACCTTTTTCTGTGCGAATTGTTTGATTTTGTTTCTCACAACGTCGATACCTCTGTCGTCTGAGGCGTTCAGCTCCAAAGTCGCGTCTCTGAACTGGCTGCCTAGAAGCTCCTTGGCAAGACACAGCACAGACGTGGTTTTTCCAATTCCCGGAAGCCCGGATATAATCAAATGAGGCATGTTTCCCTCTTCCACTATACGTTTCAGGGACTCCACCGTCTCTCTGTTCCCGACCACGTCCTTAAGACGATCGGGCCTATATTTCTCCACCCTACAGAGGAAGAGTTAGTAAAGGCAATGAATGACGCGTTGAGAACGAAAGACACTTACCATGGTAGCTCCAAGTCCAGCGGATAGTCTGTTTTGATCATGTTGGCGGTGTGTGAGTATGGATTCACCCGGCTTAAATTCAGCGGATTGTCTAGTGTGTCTTGAGTAGTGAAAAATTACGCGAGGTATTCTAGATCTCGATTTCGTGTCTGATTTTTCAGGAGCGACTGACTGACTGGAAACGAGCGAGCAAGTCTTTGATTTAGATAAAACGAGATTTTGGTGATTGAAAACTCCATTGAAAAAACAAATGACAATCCAAGTAACCAAACACCGGGGCCTACAACGTTAATCACCACTTTGTATCGAGACGCAACGCGCACTCAGGCTCACTCAGGCCCGGATTTCCTCGACAACTTACACGTGACTTTCTGTCACATGTTTTTCAAGATAACGAAGAATTTTTCCATTAAATCTTGTCGAGCGAAAAACAACTTGTAAAAAAAAACATGATGAACTCTTCGCCACCCTTTGCTCTTATCCCCTCCTTTTCTTCAACCCTCCCTTACAAAGCACCTAGCAGTCTCAACATGGCGCAGGAGTTAGTCAATAGCGACACGATTGAGTCGTCGCAGCTGTTGAAACCCAAGCCACTGTTTCTGAAGCCATACGTGTCGCCATTTTTGGTTATTTATCCTATCTATTGGAACTTATACACCAACCATTATGACACCTACTTTGTTGGCCGTGAGTGGACTTTTGTCTACACTTTGGCTCTCTTGTCTGTTCACTCGCTGATTTGGCTCCTGCCAAGATGGAACTTGGACCTGGACTCCAAGTTCAAGTACTCCCCTGTCAAAACTTTGCAAGAAGCTTCTCACATTTACATTTGTGCCAAGCAGAGTTTCGGTATCAGTGAAATCTGTCCTCTCAAGTACGATTCCTCGACCAGTCAGTTGTCTTTTTCGTACCAAAAGAGAAAGTACTTGTGGAACAAGGATCTCAACAAGTTCAGTCCCCCCATCTTTGCCATTGATGACAAAGATCTTACCATTTTGAAGCTTATAAACGCTAGAGGTCTGGCCACTTCCGACGTTCAAAGACTCGAAAACTTATATGGAAAGAACATTTTTGATATTCCGATCCCAACGTTCCTAGAATTGTTCGTTGAGCATGCGTTGGCCCCGTTCTTTGTGTTTCAATTGTTCTCCATCGCTCTTTGGTGTATGGATGACATGTGGTACCTTTCTCTGTTCTCTCTGTTCATGTTGGTGAGTTTTGAGTGCACGAGTGTGTACCAAAGAAAGTCCACGATGACAGAATTCCAAAGTATGGGAATCAAGCCCTACGATATTTGGTGTTTCAGGAACAAGAGCTGGATTCAGATCTCTACTGTTGACCTGCTTCCTGGCGACATTGTCTCTGTGACCAGAACTCCGGACGATCTATCCATTCCGTGTGATTTGGTGCTCTTGGATGGTTCTTGTATTGTCAACGAGGCTATGCTTTCTGGAGAGTCGACACCGTTGTTGAAAGAACCTCTGAAAAACAGAGACGATGCCGACTCCTACCAGCCTGACGGACTCGACAAGAACTCGTCTTTGCACGGTGGTACTTCATGTTTGCAGGTGACGAGCCCTGAGTCTCCGATCATCAAACTGGCTCCCGACAACGGAGCTCTTGCCCTGGTGGCCAAGACCGGATTCGAAACCACTCAAGGTTCTTTGGTCAGAGTGATGATCTTCTCGAGCGAGAGAATGTCCGTGGCCAATAAGGAGGCTTTCTTCTTCATTCTGTTCTTGCTGGTGTTTGCCATCATTGCTTCCTGGTACGTCTGGGTTGAAGGAACCAAGATGGGAAGAATTCAATCCAAGCTGATTCTCGACTGTATCATTGTGATCACCTCTGTGGTTCCACCTGAATTGCCAATGGAATTGACTATGGCTGTCAACCAGTCGCTTGCTGCTCTTGGAAAATACTACATCTACTGCACTGAGCCATTCAGAATCCCTGTGGCTGGAAGAATTGATGTTTGCTGTTTTGATAAAACTGGTACCCTGACTGGTGAGGATCTCATGTTCGAAGGTCTGGCTGGCTTCAACTCGGAAGATATTATGCATTTGTCGAGACCCGAAGATTCAGATGTTCCTGCAGTTGTCTTGGACGTTCTTGGCTCTGCCCATGCTTTGGTGAAGTTGGACGATGGAGAAATCGTTGGAGATCCGATGGAAAAAGAGACCTTGAAATCTGCGAATTGGAAGCTTGCTGCTAGCGCTAAGAACACTGTTGAAGGTCATGGAAGAACCATCAAGATTCTCAAGAGATTCCAATTCTCTTCTGCCCTCAAGAGATCGTCGTCGATCTCGAAAGTTAAGAACCAGGTTCTCGTGAGTTGCAAAGGTGCCCCAGAAACCATCAAGGACATGGTGACGGACGCGCCAGCCAACTATGAGGAAATTTACAAGTCTTTCACGAGATCGGGATCGAGAGTTTTGGCTTTGGCGTACAAGTATTTGAACAGCGATAAGAACGTTGATGCCCTTGACAGAAAACATGTTGAAAAGGACTTGCTCTTTGCTGGATTTATCGTGTTCCACTGCCCTATGAAAGATGATGCAGTCTCGACTATCAAGATGCTGAACGAATCAAGTCACCGTTGTGTTATGATCACTGGAGACAACCCCCTGACTGCCTGTCATGTGGCCAAGGAGGTTGAAATTGTTACCAAAGAAGTGTTGATTCTAGACCGTCCTGAAAAGTACTTTGCTGGCGATGCCGAGCTGTACTGGAGAAACGTGGACGAGACCAGAGTAATTCCGTTTAGTCCAAACCAGGAGTTTGACATTGAATTTCTCAAGAAGAACGATATCTGTATCACTGGCTATGCTTTGGCCAAACTGATGAACCACCAGCAGCTGAATACTTTGATCAGATACACCTGGGTGTACTCGAGAGTGTCCCCTTCGCAAAAGGAGTTTATCTTGAACTCTTACAAAGGTCTTGGCTACAAAACTTTGATGTGTGGTGACGGAACTAACGATGTTGGTGCTTTAAAACAAGCCCATATCGGTGTTGCTCTCCTTAACGGTACCGAGGATGGGCTCAAGAAGATTCAGGAAAACAGAAAGATTGAGGCTCACCAGAAAGTGTACGAAAAACAGTGTGAATTGATGCAAAGATGGGGCAAACCAGTTCCGAAGGTTCCTGCTCCGATTGCACATTTGTACCCTCCAGGACCTTTGAACCCACACTACTTAACCGCTATGGGCAAGCAGGGCCACAAGATCACCGAGGAAATGCACAAGGCTGTGGAGGCTGCCAACAAGCAGCCTGTCACTGTCCAAACTGCTCCAACTGGCGCTGGGGACCAGAAGTCGAAGTTTGCCGAGCAGCTGATGGCCGGCTTGCAAGATGTGGAACAAGAAGATGAAGCTCCAACTTTGAAGCTTGGAGACGCTTCTGTGGCTGCTCCATTCACGTCCAAGCTCGCTAATGTGTCCGCTGTGGTTCACATTGTCAGACAGGGAAGATGTGCTCTTGTTTCGACGATCCAGATGTACAAGATTCTGGCTCTTAACTGTTTGGTTTCTGCGTACTCTCTCTCTGTGTTGTACCTGGCTGGTATCAAGTTTGGTGATGGTCAGGCCACCATTTCCGGACTTCTTCTGAGTGTTTGTTTCCTGTCGATTTCGAAGGGTAAATCGTTGGACAAACTTTCCAAGGAGAGACCCCAACCAGGAATTTTCAACATCTACATCATGGGTTCCATCTTGGGTCAGTTTGCCATCCACTTACTTTCTTTGATCTACATCACCAGGGAAGTGTACCTTTTGGAACCCAGAGAGCCTCAGGTTGACCTTGAGAAGGAGTTTAAGCCTTCCCTGCTGAACACCGCCATGTTCCTGATTCAGCTGTCTCAGCAAGTGTCCACGTTCACCATCAACTACCAGGGTCCTCCATTCAGACAATCCATCAAGGACAACAAGGGCATGTACTACGGGCTTCTGGGTGTCACGTTCCTCTCGTTTGCCGGCTCGACAGAGTTCATGCCTGAGTTGAACGAGGCAATGCAGTTTGTCAAGATGACCGATCTGTTCAAGTTCAAGCTCACAACAGCCATGGTTTTGGACTTCGCCGTCAGTTGGGGTATCGAGCTTGGTCTCAAGTACTTCTTCATGGACTTCAAGGCAGCAGACATCGCCATCAGAGACGAGGAAGAGTCGAAGGAATCCAAGAAGATCAAATAGACTTAGTGAAGCAGTTAATTTCTGTTGTCGAATAAAATTCAGTTTTTTTTAGAGAAATAACAGAAGATTAAACGTTATAGGTTAAAAAAAAATCCAAATGTGTTTGACTAAAACATTTCCCCGTTTAAACTAAGAATGATTAACGCTTTCAGCTCATAGAGCGGCAATTATTCTTTCAGGATGACTATAGGGGTTTTTTTGCTTGACTCTTGTGCTATTCAAGCAGTTTCCGTATGCTCAAACACTCTTATTGTGATCAGGCTTTTTACAATCACTTTTCTCAAATAAAGTAAAAGTTTAATTTTTGTAGCTACCCCACTTCTGCGAAAATTATTAACCGTAGTTTCTTTAGTCTCATAAGCATAATAGACCCTTTTGAATTGCAAATGCAACCTTACCAAAATTGAGCGAACGCCCAATCTTTTAACAATAGGCAACTGTCTGTTATGATTATTGTCTAATACGAGTTCGTAAATCCTCATCTCAGACGCTTTTTTGTACTCAAACTCCACAATTCTTCAATGAACCACTTCACTTTCCAAACTTGCTATTTGCTCACGAACATTTGTTCATCTTTTGAAAAATTGAGCTCGTTCCACTCATTCCAGTGGCCCCAGAATCATCCTCGAGTCCATGATAATTATACCCGGTCTCATCGTGCTCAGTTGCACGCGTGGACTCGTTCCCCGGCTCGCGACTGCTGGGCCTATCCTCGTCATCTCCTTGCTCATCTTCATCGTCGATCAAATCGTCATCGTACTTGTTGAAGTTTCCTTCAACAAACTCTCCATCATCGATTTTGTAATCTATCTTACCTCTAATGATCTTGATGACGCCAAAAAGATCATCATAACACTCATCGTTTCTCAGGAAATCGGGATTCTTCTTGGACTTGTTTTTATTTTCCAATCCATTGGTAATCCAAGAGCACTTTATGCCTAGCCGTTTGCACTCATTACAAATAGGTCTCGTCTCACAACATTTGCGCTTGCGGAATCGACAGGTCAAACAGCCTTTGCGCGACCGCTTGGAGATCTTTGAATTGGAAGACGAAGTTTGCTTGTCTGATTTTCTTTGTTTGATCGAATCTGGTAGGGATCTTGGGACCCTGGTAGATGTATCACCTATTTGGAGTAGTTGCTGCTGTTTTCGAGGCATTGAGAGTGGTCTCTTGGAATCATGATTCACAGACATCATTGACTGTGAATGTGGTTGTGATTTGGGCAGTGATTGAGGCTGCTGACCCCCGTTTGTGACCCCCATGCCAACGCCGACCCCCAAACCAACCCCAACTCCAGCACCTCCACCTCCCCGTTCACTAACAGTGAAAAGTGGATGATTGCTCGAAGTATAGTCATTGAGTGGGAGGAACGGTGAGCGCGTGGCTCCACCAGAAGCACCTGTCTTATTTCCACCAGAAGAAGAGGCGTCACCAAGTGCAGACGCTAATGGTGGTAAAGTGATAGACTGTGAGGGCAAGGAAACACCAGTGGAAACGTTGGGCAACACGTGAGCTCCCAAGCTATAAGGAAGTGAACTGGAGTTTATCATCAAAGGCAAAGGAGATGAAACAGATGATGATGGTGCTGGAATTACATGATGAGGTTGTTCGGGAGACGTGATGTCATTGGTAGCTGAAGACTCAGACTTGAAGTCCATGATTGAAAGATTCGATCACCAGTATATTTGCCACTTAATTGAAGTATGAGAGCAAGTAGATAAATAGGCCGAGAGGACAAGCAAAGATATATGTATGGAAAGGAGAGCTTGGTTCTGGAAGAAACCTAATTAGTGTCCGACAAAGCCCAGGGGTTTTTCAACCAAATGAAGCTGAATATGCCAGATTCTGTAATAATGCAAAGAGGAGACGCAAATCTTTTATAACGGCAAGGTTGTTTTCGTAAGAAAAAAGGCTTAACCACCCACATAAATAAATAATGTTGAGAGCAGCGTTTGATCAAACAAAATTCCCCCACGCATGAATAAACAGACAGAAGAAAATCCAAAAAGATGGGGAGGGACCCTGGTTGACCTGACGTTTGACAAGGAACTGACGGACTGACGCCTGAATTTTCTCCTGCCCACGACCTCCACACGCCGGTAGCACGGCCACTTCAAAAATGAACAATGCTTTACCCCGGCCTATTCCCACCAATTGTGCATCTGAAGGCATCAAATGCTGCTTTTTCAATCTTTGTCCCCCCGCTTTTGAGACGCCAATAGGGAGCTGCGGCTGACGTCACCAGCCACAACTCCTTCCCAAATGGGAAAGGTGGGGAGGCGCATCGTGGCGCTCATCCGGACAAACGCATACTTTTAAGCGAGGGATTGCTCCGCGATACAAGGCAACGTGAATTTCAATCCCATCATTTCGCAGTTTTACGCCGTCCAGGCTCCGTATAAGCCGCTCCCAGCAAGGGCCTCGGAGAATATAGTTAATAAACTGTCACAATCTCTTAAATTTTTGTGTTGTTGCGATTTTTAGAGCGACACACATGACAGTTAAGATCAATGTGGCGCTGTAGTCGGTAGCTGGCTCAATTCTGTCTCAACTGACTACTGAGGTAGTGTGATTTGGTGCTCACCAGACGAATTCCATATAACTCAAATACCCAGATAACTCTAATGGTGTGTGTCACTGCAGCAACACTCCACGACGATCATTTTCCCCACAATAGGGGTGCGTAATTTTACGCAATCTGCAAGGTCGTGTACGCGCCATTTTCGAAACTAGCGTCGATCGGCTTGAAACTTTAGCTGCGTCGATAATCTCTTTTCATCAACCATTTGATAACACATTAGAGAAAAAGTACACACGTAGAAAATATATCTTCACAAATTTCAGCTTTTTTCCTTCTTGTTGTCGTAACTCCCGCCTCAATCATTTTTTCATGAGCAGATCGCAGCCCCACGAAACACCTCAGCGCCCACGGTACCCGCACCGGATATCCCGGAGGTCAATTTCCAAGCACGTTCAGCCTAACATTCCTGGAATCAATGGCAAGTCTGCCGGCTCTGGAACACATGCTCACCCTGAGTCCTCAAGTGTAGAGCTTCTCAAGGAGAAATTGAACCCAGAATGGGAAGTGGATTATCGCAGTGAGCTCAATGATGACTCAGTGGCAGGCTTGAATCTTTTGTTGGACAAATTGACCGAATCTGACCACATCAATTCACTGCAAGAGCTGAGGTTTCTGAGCACTTTGAACCCCCAATTCAGGAATCTCAACTACCGACAGCGATACGAAGACTTTTCAAATTACCAGCAAGTGATCAAGGACTCAAGGTCGTTTCTGAAACCATTTTTCGATTATTTGCAGGATTTTGAAAAAAACCTGAACAAGTTGTCATTGGAGATGGAGTTTTTACAAAATAGATCGAACTTACTGAACACACAGATTCAAAGTAAACAGCAGCTGGATTCAAAGCTTACGCCAATAATAAACGACTTGATCATCCCGCCAGACGTGATCAAGTCCATCGTGAACGACAAGATTGACGAGAAGTGGATAGAAAACTTGCGATTCTTAACTGAAAAGAGAGAAATCTACTCCAAGTACGAGGAAGATCCAAAGTTCAGAAATTTACAAACAGATCTGGTCAAACTTCTCGATCTCATGGAGATGAAGGTGATCGAAAGGATCCGCGATTTCATGATTGTTCAGATCAAGGCCCTTAGGAAACAGGCGATTTCGTCTCAAGTGATTCAGAAAGAGCTCTTGGAAGTGAAAGAAATTTTCCCGTATTTGCAATCAAAAAACCCAAAACTCAGCTCAGAGCTTAGCCAGGCGTATTGCTACACTATGCGGTGGTACTACCATCAAAATTTTGTCAAGTATCTGTCGTCGTTGGAGAAACTCAAACTGCACAAAGTGGAGAAAAACGTTCTTCTGGGTTCTCTGGATGAGGAGCTCAACAACAGCTCGTCTGCGCTATTTTTCGGCCTCAACAACACCAAGATAGAGCTCACACTGAATGAATACCTGATCAACCTGACAAAGAGACTGGAATTGCTGACAAGTCAAGATGAAACGGTGATTTTAGCTCAAATTGCAGAAACAAACAACACAAAATACTGGATAGAGAATTCCTTCAAAAACTTTAACGTTGCATTACTTGACAACGTCTGCGTTGAATATCTGTTTTTGAACGAGTTTTTCAAGCTCACGAAAAGCGAAGAGCTTTCGGAGGTTCTCAAGACAATCTTCAATCCGGTTTACCAACTGGGATACAACTTTACGAGGTTCCTGCTCACAGACTCGTTCGATATGTTTGGTGTTTTGCTGATGATCCGGCTTTGCCAGTCTCTGGAGTACGAACTTCAGCACAGAAGAATCCCGGTGATGGAAGATTATCTGAATTTGCAGCTGATTATCCTCTGGCCAAAGTTCCAGAATCTAGTTGATCTGAACTGCTCAAGTCTCAAAAAAACGGTGTCATCTTCGGTTTTGATCAAAAGCATCGGCAAAAACATAATGATTCCATTGAGTTTGACCCAGAATTTTGGAATAGTGTTGCTAAATCTGCTCCAGCTTTCGAACAATATGACGTTCGAGTTCGAGACTTCCGAGCCGTTGACTAATTCAATCGCGCGGTTGCGTAACGAGTTTGAGAATACTCTTAACAAACTGAGTGGGACCTTGGAGAACGAGAAAAAGAGAGAGATTTTTCTTTACAACAACTTCTCGCTCGTGAGTACAATTTTGGGCGAGATTGATGTAGAGAATAACCTTGGACAGGTGGAGAGAGATCATTTTGCAAAGCTCGTGGAAGCTTATACGACTGAATGAGAGAGGGAAGAGGGAAGAGTGGTGAGACTGAAATGCTGGTGGTTTGACGAGGTGATACTCTGTTTCAGGGTAGTGAAGGTAAATCCTGTTGACTCCAAGCAAAGCGAAAAGTGGACGAATGAGTGAGTCGAATCCCGAAACAGTTTTAGGAACGTAAAATCTGACCATCACTTCGAATGAAGTTGTGAATGAACAATCAGATAACCAGATCAATGTTCATCAACTTTTTTGCTTGCTGCTTCTTAGGAGTGAAGTGGTATTCTGTCTGCCCTTACGTTAACTGAGTGTCATCGATACAATTTGGTCATTGAGTTGTAACGAGTCAAGCAACTTCATATTTTCTGTATATTATAGCAAAGCTCGCGGAAATTCTACCAGTTCCCGCCGAGTCGTACTCCAAGCTTTCGCAAATCCATGCAGAGCCAATAATAGAGCAATTGGTGTCATCAAGCATCACTGACCACATTGATTGCTTGTAGGTCTCAAATCGACTCTCAAAACCCCAAAAGTCCTTGAGCATTCTTTTTTTGGTGCGATTGACGCGACGATCGCCGCGAGTTCTATCTTTTTTTAAAACATTATTTTGAAAACGAGATGGTCTTCAATCTCATATCTTTTGTCTTTTTGAGTATTTGGACCTTAACCAGAATCCGCCACCGGACAATGCCTCTCAACAATGAAGAAGACAAGCTGAATAACTTGGCTAACTCATTGGTGCAACTAAACATCAAGGTGGGTAATAGAGACCATATAGGCTCGACCATAGCGCCGCCATTGCAAGAACACGATGAGGAGCACGAGGAACAGGAATCAAACGATCAGACCAACCAGACCATCCAAGAAGACACCATCAGACCAGAGCCACAGAAAACAAAAATCACACTCAACCAATCGGTCCTGCTGACAAAATTGCCCGAGAAAACCTCATCCACGGTGCTCTCGATCTCAAAACCAGCGAACACCAAAATCCAAATTCGATTCAAGTCAATTGGTTCTGTCAACCAGGTGAAGCCCGCCGTTTTCCGCATCTCCAGAAGCTCCAAGTTTTCATCGATTATTCGATTTTTGGAGATGAAACTCGGAACTAAGGTGTACTGCTACCTGAACAACTCTGTTAGTCCAAACCCAGACGAGGAACTCAGCAACCTGTACGACATCTTTAGAGTGGGCGAGGAATTGATTGTGAGTTACTGCAATATTGTGGCATTTGGGTGATCCCGAAGAACGAAAAGACTTATTCGATTGCAGCTGATCGCAGTCGAAAGCAGCCTCATCTTTTCTCCGACAGTAATTTACCACACTACAACCAACTTTCAATCAAGAAGAAGTCGATTAATCACTATAAAAGGGGAAACACAAAAACACCAGTATCAAAAGAAAGCACCAAAAAGCACCCAAAACGCCATGCAACTCGAGAAGTGAACAAGAATTTCAAAGTTGCTCAGTTGTTTCTCTCGGAGTTGTCCCAAAACCAGCCGGACTTCTTGTCGGATCCTTCACGCTCATGTTCCGAGATTAATTCCAAGGTTGGTCTGTTTTGAGCTGGCAGCTTCTGAAAATTCTCATCAATGGTCTTTCTTTTTCCTTTGTTGTCCAGAATCTCCTTCACCTCTTTCACTTCACTTGCACCGTCTTGGAAAATCTGTTTCACCACAGTGACCTTTTCAACGTCACCATTTTCCATCGTTCTGATTGAACATGATCTTGAGGTCCCAGCAACTCCCTCAGATAGAGAATTTGTCTTGTCAAGCGGGTCACCAGCTTCAGAACCAGAATCATCGAGTACCTTTTTCAAAAATCCCCATTTTTGTTTCTGTCCTTCTTTGAAACGCTTCCAATCTTCCTCCCGCTTTTCTCTGGCCAAACTGTTCATTTTAGTCTTGAAATCCAAGTAGTCCGCGAAGTTGGAGAAGAAGAGGCCTTTCTCGTGATTGGAATCGTTCTCAACATCCTCTTTTGAGACAACCTTGCCTTTAAACTGATCTGGGATTTTAGCGTTGGGAAAAAGACACCTCCAGTACCCATTAGAGTCCCAGACCGAAAGACCTTCCAATTTCTTGCACTCTGTGTGTAATTCCGGGGATGGAACAGGATAGGACCAGAATCCGTACGGCGTCACGTGGGAGCCGAGTCTGTGTCTGATATTTTCAAAGATATCAGAGTCAAAAGATTGGGGCAAAAGCCCTAAAATTCCCGGGATAAAGTGGTCATTGTCAATGTCAAAAAACGATCCATTTCGGCCAAGTCCGAGATCATTCTTCAGAAACTTGTCGGACCAGTCAAGAACACTCGACACTGATGCCGATGTCAGATCATTAGTAGTGGTGATCAGAGTTTCCAGGGAGTCGTTCAAAACCGAAGAAGAGTTGAGTGGCTTATTCGATTCTGCTGCTTTGATTTCAGTTTCCTTGTCTGAAGACGGGTTGAACAGGCCCATTTCGATGTTTCTTGTTGAGAATGTCTACTTTAATACTCTTGTGCAAAAAAGATTGTGTGCTTTGATTCGTATATATAATGTCAAATTTATTTAGTTTGAGTTAATTTAGATTGATTTGTCTCATATGTTCTAGAAAATAGAAGTAGGGAGGCTAAAATTCAGGAAACCAAGCAAGCTTTTCTGGTGCAAGGATGTGCTGACCCGAACAGAGATTTTCACATGTCAAAAGCCGTGTGGAGTAAAGAGGGAGCAAGAATGATCTGAAGAGGGGAAAGGGTGAACTCACACTGAAGTGAGTTCATATATAAGAGTAAATTGTTCTACAACAAAAGTGCCGTTACTGAAAACTTCCACGGTATAAATTACACCAGCAGTATCACCATGTCCCAAGAGTTCAAGTCGGAAAAATATCTCAACAAGCTTTCTGAGCTTCTCTCGGCCAACGATTCGCTCAGGCAAGAGTCTCTAAAATCTTTGGGTTCAGTTGTGGCGTTTGAAGTGATCAATAAGAAGTCGAAGCAATCTCAGAATTGGGTGCTGGAAGCACGCAAGGCAGGCACATTGAAAAAAACAGACTCCTTACCAAATGATGCGGAAATCAAAATTAGAGTTGCTGATTTGGATCTCAAGAAGCTCATCAACGGCAAGGCAAGCGCTCAGAAACTGTTCATGACCGGTAAACTGAAGATCAAGGGAAACGTGATGAAGGCTGCCAATGTAGAGAAGCTGCTGAGGTTCGTTGGTCCAGAGAAGGCGAAATTGTAAGTAGACGATATCCGGCTCGGAACAAGTTCAGGAATAGTCAGCGAAGCACATACCTAAATACAAAATGCATGAGAAATGCGGGGTTGTAAAACTATAATCCTAGATCCGTTCAATGAATAGAGCCAGTAAGTTGTCTGATTTCTGGAAATCGAATCAAAGACCTTTCATGACGTAATCAGCATGAAAAGTCGCACATCATCGAATATTGTTTTTTGTTTTCGCCGGTGTCGGCCGCCGTGTGCATAATTGTTTTTGGAACCGGAAACACATAAGTCATGTCCGACGAAAAAGTACGCGACACGGAGGGCCGAGACGAGACGGGGGCCCTCACCGGAGTATTTTGTCTGCGTATGCGTGGCGGCCAACGTTTTCTAACGGATTCCTCGAAGAACGGAAAAAAAGAATAGAGAGAGTTTCCGGTTATTGTAAGCTGGCTCGCCAATTTGGGATCAATCTCTTTTGTTCAACGACAAGTGGCGGAGTTGACCATGAGCGGGGGAATTGCATTGTCGTGCAGACGACAGGTGAAATGGTTCGACAAGTTCGCAGCCCCTAATTCAAGAGATCCAGTGATACTCATGCTACCAAGGCAAAAAAGTCAATTCTTTCCGGCGATATTTCCGAACACATTGCACACTCGTCTACATTTAGATAACAGATAAGATTACAGGGATACGGAGACCGAATCTGGTCAATCGCGTAACAGCAGGCAGCAAGCAGCAGAGGCGCCCAGTATACATGGTACGCGAGGTTATATCTCAATTGCAATCTTCCATGAGCTTCCAAAAATGTAAAAAAGTGCTCAGATCAAGCCCGATGCAATGCCGGTTCATATCCGGTCATCGTAGATCCCCGGTATTACGTAATTTACTATTGAGTCGCTCGGCCTCGCGCAAGCCAGCATTTGCCTTAGCCGGTCCGCGAAAAGAAAGGTGGCAGGTGCATTTCTGGTCTTTCATTGGCTACAGATAACATAATCTCCAGCGGCAGGTCGAACAAACTCAGGGTGATTCACCCCGAGTAGCTGGTAAAATTTTTTTTAAAACCGTGTCAAGCAGGTCAAGCAGGCCTCTATTGTTATCGACGTCGGGGGAGCGAGTGGTTTTCTTGAGAGGAAACTGAGAACGCGCCGCCGCAATGCGCCGCAACCAAGCTCCGATTACGGAAATCCAATGCCTGGTCGTCGAGAAATCTCAATGATTCATGAGAGTTGGTGGACGAAAAATACGTGAGCTGGAAATGGTTATTGATCCCGATGGATATAAAAAGGGTGCGAGATCCACTGAAAAATTCACTAACTCCTCCATTTGATTTTGGTTTTCTCTCTCTTTATCATTCAAAAACTG
This sequence comes from Ogataea glucozyma, assembly GCA_003706155.2. Taxonomy (NCBI): domain Eukaryota; kingdom Fungi; phylum Ascomycota; class Pichiomycetes; order Pichiales; family Pichiaceae; genus Ogataea; species Ogataea glucozyma. Next base: position 96,340 of record PPKO02000027.1, read on the forward strand.
TATATCCCAACAAAATGGTCCAACCACACGAGCCAGAATTCGAACAAGCCTTCAACGAGTTGTACTCGAGTTTGAAGCAATCTACTCTGTTCCAACAACACCCAGAGTACGAGAAGGTTATTCCAGTTGTCTCCATTCCAGAGAGAATCATCCAATTCAGAGTCACTTGGGAGGATGACAACGGTAACCTCCAAGTCAACAGAGGTTACAGAGTTCAATTCAACTCCGCTCTTGGTCCATACAAGGGAGGTTTGAGATTGCACCCATCTGTCAACCTTTCCATCCTTAAGTTCTTGGGTTACGAGCAAATCTTCAAGAACGCTCTCACTGGTCTCTCCATGGGTGGTGGTAAGGGTGGTTCTGACTTCGACCCAAAGGGCAAGTCCGACAACGAAATCAGAAGATTCTGTACCGCCTTCATCAGACAATTGGCTAGACACATTGGCCAATTCACTGATGTTCCAGCTGGTGACATTGGTACCGGTGGTAGAGAGATTGGTTACATGTTCGGTGCCTACAAGCAAATGCAAAACCAATTCGAAGGTGTCTTGACTGGTAAGGGTCTCTCCTGGGGTGGATCCTTGATCAGACCAGAGGCTACCGGTTACGGTGTTGTCTACTACGTCGAAAAGATGATTGAGAAGGCTACCAACGGTAAGGAGACCTTTGCTGGTAAGAGAGTCGCCATCTCCGGTTCTGGTAACGTTGCTCAATACGCTGCTTTGAAGGTTATTGAGCTCGGTGGTACCGTTGTTTCTCTTTCTGACTCTAAGGGTTCCATCATTGCTCAAAACGGTATTACCCCAGAGCAAATCTACGCCATCCAAGAGGCCAAGGTCAAGTTCAAGTCTCTCTCTCAAATCATTGGTGAGTACTCCGCCTTCTCTGGTGCTTCCATCAAGTACATTGAGGGTGCTAGACCATGGGTCCACGTCGGCCAAGTTGATGTTGCTTTGCCATCTGCTACCCAAAACGAAGTCTCTGGCGAGGAGGCCAAGGCTTTGGTTGCTGCTGGCTGCAAGTACATTGCCGAGGGTTCCAACATGGGTTCTACTCAAGAGGCTATCTCTGTCTTTGAGGCTGAGAGAGCTTCTGGTTCCACTCCAGGCTCTGCCATCTGGTACGCTCCAGGTAAGGCTGCTAACTGTGGTGGTGTTGCTGTCTCTGGTTTGGAGATGGCTCAAAACTCCCAAAGAGTCCAATGGACTTCTGAGGAGGTTGACGCCAAGTTGAAGAACATTATGATCAACTGCTTCAACAACTGTTACGAGACTGCCCAAAAGTACTCTGCTGAGACCAACAAGGCTGCTTTGCCATCCCTTGTTAACGGTGCCAACATTGCTGGTTTCGTCAAGGTTGCTGAGGCCATGAAGGACCAAGGTGACTGGTGGTAATCGGTGTGTATCTGTTTATAGTACAGGTTAATGACGTGTAAAGACTGAGTGATGAAAATTTGAGTAGACTCGAGCGCGAAGCGAGGAGTGAAGCAAGCTGTCTTGTGAGACGTACCTGATTACGTTTGGAGACGATGCCGCTGGATTCTGAATGAGTCCAGTAACGCGTAACTGTTCTTGAATGTCGCTACATGTAAAGATCCTGAATGAAAAATATCATGAGAGGAATTTTGGTGTAGAGATGTTTTTCAAATTTAGCCGAATCTACTCTGTGGCAGTGCAGCACACTCCAAGAACTCGCATTAGCATATTGTAAGGAAGGAAGAAAGAGCGATGGTGCAAAACGACATATGAAGTAATTGTGAGTACTCAATCAGGAGTGGCCCCAAACTTCCCGTGGGGATTTTGTTGTTTCCCTTATCATTCGGTCTAAAAGCAGTACATATATCATGGCCTTCACACCTTTGCATCCTGTAGAATTGAGAGGGTGGCGATCGTAAAAGGGATCGGTCTCAGTTGAGGGTTTGGGCATGGCCATTAATCACGCCGGGATCTTTTGATCACAAAATTGACGTTTCGGATTGAAGTCGGAGATTAGTCAAAAAGAAAGATTTCAGTACAATTAAATGGGGATTTGAGCATTAGGTAACGAGTCTTTTAGGAAAACACGGTTTCCATTATTAGTCCACCAAGCGTGCGTCGCTCCACCCCACAGTAAGCAGTGTTGTACTCCCAACAAGCATTCAAAGGATGAATAGCACAGCCTCAGCCTAATCTTATGTTGACCGATTGATCCCGTGTAAGGATGTCGTTCCGAAACCTCCGCCACAACTGCGCCATCAAAAAGTTGGCAGAACATCTCAAACCAAAAATGCAAGAAAAACATCACAATATTTGTTCTCTTCTTGCCTCTGGCCGGTCATTCAGATTCTTTGATCTTCCGCATCCAACCTCCAGTCTCGGCCTGTGAACCACAAATTCTGCTGTTGTTTACACATTGAAGCATGTCTGTCGCCAACTCGTCCACGTGGACCTCGTTTATCAAATCTCTGGCCTCGTATAACGGCGATCTTTCCTCGTTAACGGCACCTCCATTTATCCTATCTGCCACCTCGTTGGTTGAATACTCTCAGTACTGGTCGGAGCACACTGATCTACTTTTGGAGCCAAATTTCTTGCAGCATGAGGTTGACGAGCAGGATTCTGTGGAGTTGAGGAGAATGATTGCCGTTACTAAATGGTTTATTTCGACTTTGAAGTCCCAATATTGCTCTAGAAATGAGACACTCGGAGGTGAGAAGAAGCCATTGAATCCATTTTTGGGCGAGGTTTTTGTTGGAAAGTGGGTGGACGAGACTCCAGAAGCCAAGTTGGGTGAGACAGTGCTAGTGAGCGAGCAAGTGAGCCACCATCCCCCGATTACTGCCTATGCTGTGGAGAACAAGAAGCACGAGACGTTGTTGCAAGGTTACAACGGGATCAAAGCCTCGATGTCAGCCACTGCTTTGAACGTGCGGCAGTTTGGCCACGCATTGTTGTCATACAACAAGTTAGATGAAAAGTACCTCGTGACGCTACCACCTTTGCACATTGAAGGGATTCTGATGGCTGCTCCATTTGTCGAATTAGAGCAAAAATCGTACATTCAGTCTTCCAACGGCTACATCACGGTGATTGAATACTCTGGAAGAGGCTATTTTTCGGGAAAAAAGAACAGTTTCAAAGCCAGAATATACAAGAACGTTCATGAATCCGAGGACAAGACCAAAGCTTTGTACACGATCTCTGGACAATGGTCCGGAGTGTCGACTATTGCTCGTGGAGCTTCGGTTTCGTCCAAAGATCCCGTTTTCTTCGATGCAAAGAATTGCCAGCCTCAGCACTTGCAAGTGAAGCCAATCGAGGAACAAAACGAATTGGAGAGCAGGAAAGCTTGGCAGAAAGTGGCTGAGGCCATCAAGCTCGGTGATTACAACCTGATCCACGAGGAGAAGTCCAAGATCGAGAACGAACAACGGGAGCTGCGTAAGAAGGAGGAGGCCGACAACACTGTGTGGAAGAGAAGGTTCTTTGAAGAGGTGGATTACACGAGTCTGGCCAATAATGAGGATGAGGATGACACTGGATTTGTCAAGCTGGCTAACTTGGCTAATTTGTCGATCAAGAACGTCCCCTCTGGAGTCACTCAAGGTCATTTGAAAGAGAAAGACGCTGATAGTTGGAGTCACTGGCGGTTTGTTCCGAACAGTTTGGAGGGATCGGACATTAAGATTTGAGCGGGGAGAGTGAGAGTGTAGTCATTTTTTTACGAGTTGGCATGCGGGAGTGCTGCCTGTGTCCATACTATTGATTGAATCATGATGATATATACAACAAGGAACGCAAGGAGCTAAATGCGTTACTCAAACGAGTTTACATAACGAGAAGTAGCGTCAATCTCCGAGCAATCGGAACTCCCAAGTAGAGATCAGGGAGACATTAGAATTCCCACGAAAGGTGAGCGATGCGCACATCCAAAATTCCTACTTTTTTTCTCGAAACGCTCAGAGTGTGAGACGAGAGAGGTCAGAACTGCAAGGCAAAAAAACAAAACGTAGTCCATAAAGGCACACCAGAAAATCGGAATATCTCTAGTACCTTAACCCGATTTTCGAGCCAGGAACACCGCTTTTCGAGAGACTTCAAGAGTAAATCGTTCAGCTGGGAAACCTCAGGCAACGGTTCAACTTTCCCAGTCACATCATTCCCCTTTCGCAACGCAAACATTTTCTGTGTGAACCCGCTGTGCTCGTTTTCTCTGGGCACAAACAACGCACATACACGTCGCCACGCTCGTTGGTGCGCTCATTGTCGTTCACTCACTCCTTGCTTCACTTGCTGTTCGATCGTCTGTGGTCGCATCACTGAACGCCTCATTCCTGATAGCCTGAATCCACGGGTCCTGCAACAACTCAACCGCACTCAGCCTCTTTGTCGGATCGATGTCCAAACACTTGAACAAGAAGTTCTGTCCCTGAACACTCAACTGGTCGTTCGTCGGGAACTGAGGCATATGGCCGGCTGCAATATGATACATCACCGCAAACTCATTGTCCAGATTCGCCCAGGGCCGCCTACCAGTGGCCATCTCGAGCGCACAGCACCCAAGAGACCAGATGTCGATAGCCCCAAACTTGCCGACGCTCTCGCCACGAATCGTCTCCGGCGACATGTACATCGGCGTCCCTGTAAGAGCCTGAGTTTTGCGACCAGAGTGCAAAATCGGATTAAGCGTCGCCGGGTTGCTCGTGCTGCCACTGCCCGAACCGCCGTTACTCACGTTGCTGCCAATCGTGTTACTGGCGCTCGCAGACTGGCTGCCACCCCCTTGAGCCGCCATCGCAATCACTTTCGCAGACCCAAAGTCCACAAACTTGATCACTCCCATGTGGTCCAGAAGAATGTTTTCAGGCTTGATGTCTCTGTGAACAATTCCAAACTGGTGCAAGTACGCCAGACCTTCCAGCATCTGCAGAGTATAGAGCTGTATCACAGACTCGTCCTCAATCCGACCATACTCGAGCAGACTGGCCAAAGATCCACCGCTGCAGTACTCCATGAAGATGTAGACCCTGTCTCTGTGCACTTCAACTCCAAAGAACTGCACGATATTTGGATGGGACAGCATTTCAAGCACTGTCATTTCGCCCTTGATCGCAGGAACCACAGTCTTGATCGACTGTCTATCCTGGAACCGGATCTCCTTCACGGCCAGAGCTCCTCCAGTGTCCAGATTGATCGAAGCGTACACAGAACCAAACGTCCCGCCTCCGAGAAACTTGCCCTTCTGCCACCGGATCGACACGGACGAGAACGACGACGCCAAGTACGCAAGGAACTGGTTTTCAGTGTCGGTGTCGTCCAAGACCCGTCCAACAGACTGCTGGTCGACCTGGAGACGCCGTCTTTCGCTCTCGAGCTCACCAATCTTGTACATGATGTGCTCTCTGAGCGAGCCCAGGCTCTCTTCGTCCATCGTGAACAGATCCTTGCCCACTTTGAAGTGGTAGTTGAGCATCCGTTTCTTCTGCAGCTCCTTCGTGCGTGCTCCCATGATATCAAAGTGGGAAATCAACAGAGACATGCAACCTGCAACCTTGTCCTTGAGCCTGTAGAACTTGTCGCTATCCAATGTCAGGATGTTGAATCCTGTCGTGATATCCATCGCAAACTCGAGCGCCGAGACACACCACCTAAACGTCTTGGGGTCGGTCGGAATACAATCATCCACTATGAAGCTGAGCCACTCTATAGCAAACTGCAGCATTTTGAGAATCAGCGCCGACTTGCGCATGTGGTCAAAGCTTTTCATCGAGTCGCGCGACGTGTCTCGGATATACGTGAACACATTGTTGGCCAGCTCCTGGGTGTCCCTGATGCCTCGACACTGGTTGCGGACGGTTGGAACGGCGTCAATCACGTAACAAGAGGTCCGGAAGAATTGCTTGAAGATAATTTGCAGCTCCCTTTGAACTCTCGGGAGCGAGCACCGCTTCCCAACTACGGACCCGACAGTGTTTCCAACACACTCTTTGAACCAGCGTCCGCAATCGTAGGCTTTCGAGGTTTCTCCTCCCTTGGAAATTAACAGCACCTTCCCCTTATCGACATTCCCAACAGGAAGAGAGTCCAGGTCGAACGGAACAGTAGTTCCGTCCCACATCATTGCTTTGGAAGGATACACAACCAAAACGTAGTCACACCCTTCTTCGTACACTTCGCCAGTCTCGTCGTGCAGATTGAACGGATTATTGTGCAAGCTGTCGATGTGATAATTGTAATTGCTCACAGCCTCCAGATGTCTAGGCGGGATCTTGCTGAAATCGACGCCCAAGTGCGTGCTTTTTAAAATCCTTGCAACCTCGTACGGCTTCGTGGCGATCGACTCGGACGCAAAGATGTATACCCCTTCCTCGGCCAACGCCGGACTGTGGTAAAGAACGTGGTTGCTGTCTTTCAAAGTGTCCAGAAACTTCTTCATCCGCGAGCCATTCAGGTTGTAAAGCAGCGAATTTTGGAAATAGTGGTTGAGAATGAGGTTGAATCGGGTGAATTTACGCTTCAGCTGACCAAAATTCTCCATCGTAGATGTATACCAGCGGACCATCTTGTGCTTATCCAAGGGAGACCCATCGTAAGGGGGGCCTTGGAACTGCTGTTGGACATAATGATTCAACCTGGCCACCAGTTTCGACGTCAGTATGGTGAACTGCGTGGCAACTTCAGCAGATCCTCCCTCAATATAGAATCCCAGATTCTGCAAAAACGACCACTCTCTCTCCAGCTCTTCCGGCTCCTTGAACGTCCTGAATGATTTCATAGACTTAGGCGAATCCAAAAGTTTTTTGTTCAACAGAAACAGGTAGTGATGCACACAATCGAGCACAGCGTTGTCGAACTCCGCATCCTGGTAGTCTGGCAAAGAGATCCAGCCGTCTCTTGGAGCACAGTACTCCAAAAATGAAGTCCGGATCTCTAGTGCAAGACTAATATACAGCTTGAAGTCGTCCAAAATCTGATCAATGATCATCATCGTCGGGTTGCGCAGCTTCTTGGCGTACGAAACTCGTGTCTTAATCAGCTCTTTCATTAGTTTCGAGGGGAAAGTTGCCAAAACAAGCAAGATATCAACATATGGCGGCAGATTCAGCTTTTCAAAGTACTGCTGGTACTCTAAAAACGACTCTTTCGCCTTGAAAGTCCAATGTGCACAGCTCGCAAAAAGCCGCTTGTTGAATAGGTTCTCAATGTCCTTCTCCTTCAGAATTCTCTCCACAAACGACCTGTCGTCCTTGAAGATGTGGCCATTCTTGCTGAGAGAAGAGGCTGCATTGTCTTCGGTCTCGTCTCTCTCAGAGTCCTCTAAGGCCATTCTGAGTGTCGGAGAACCAGAAGAACTCACAGAAGACGACGACGGACTATGCAAAATGTCCAATTCGTCGTTGCCAACCCATTTTTTCAGGACATCCGACTCTCTCTCAATTGCAGTTGTCACAGAAGTCCAGGCCACTAAAGCGTTTAGCCGGTTGATGAACTCTGGATTCGCACAGAGTGGCTTCTCGTTCTCCATCTCCTTTTGCGTCCTCCAAAGCTCCTGACATTTTTCATAATGGTCCAGGACATCGTTCACTTGGCTCTGTGCGAACTTCACTCTGGCAGCATACGAGGAACGCTCAATTTCTTCAGGATACTCGAGTCTAAAATTCATGACTCGGTCTAACGTCTCATCCACGAGACCTCTATGATAAAGAACCAGCCTTTTCTGGTCCTCTTCAGTACGTCCAAACAACTTTGATCGGATTCCAAGCCACAAGTCTTCCTTGTACGATGCCCTCAAATAGCTCTCTCCTTCCACCTCGTTAAGAGGCCGGATCAGCTTTGTTTTCTCGCCCGTCAGAACATCTCCGGTCAGCACAGATTGCAACATCGACTGCCACTCCAATCTCTCAACGATATTTGAATTGTCCTCTGGGTTCTTGAGCTGAATGTCGTCGCTCTTGTTCAACAGGTCCAGCAAAACACTCGAGTCCAGTCGATACTCGGAAGGCTTCTCCCACTCGTTATCTATCATCCCGATCTGGTTCCCGAGGGCTTTGAGAGCTTCTAGCTCGTTACTTTCGTCCTGGTCAACATGAACAAACTCAGATTCGGCAGCTTCAAGCGCTTTTTCGGGACTCTCGGGCCCTTCAGCTCCTCCTTCGTCCACGGTTACATCCCCAGAATCTTCCTCGTCGTCAATAACGACAGACTTGTTGTAGTAATCGTCATCGGCTCGGTATCTGTGTCGAAACTTGTTGATTCCATTCAAATACATCTTTTCCTGCTGCTGGTACTGCTGAGAGTATTTTGTGTTGAGATTGGATCGAAGGATGGAAGAATGAGGCCGAACACCTTCGCTGCCTGCAGCCACATTGTTCGGATTCGACGTCTGGGAGCTCAGAATACTGCTCATTCCGTTATTTGAAAGCAGAGTTCGCAGCTTTTGGTAGTTATTGATGCTGCGCGTGGCCCTTGAAGAGCCCGAAGGAGTGTGCACAGAGGCACTATTTTTATACGAGGGCATTCTTTGCAAAGCTGGGGTCGTTTGAGTGGCTGCTGGCAACGTCTGGGTAGCCCCTGGCGACGCAAAGCTGTCTGAGAAGGAACCTCTTGGGGAACCCCTGGGCGATCGAGTGCCTGCCAAGGCAGCGACGGGAGTCACCACGGGGGCTACAGGCGTGCCAGAACCCTCATTCAGAAGCGAGGGACCTGCTGGGCCCAAAGAACCTGATGGAGAGGCTAAAGCAGAGCCTCCTTCGTCCAAAAGCTGATCTAGAGGTGACACCAAGTGGGCGTTAGCAAACTCCTCTTTTCTGTGCATGGCCTGGAGCTCAGATTGAATCGCCTTCATCTGATCCGAAGAATACGTTCTGGTCGGATTTGGCGAAGGAACGGGAGTGCCTTTGGGGGACAGAAGAACGGGAGGAGACGCAAGGTTTTGGAGGTTGAGCTTGAGTTTTGGGTGCTGTTTTTGTGAAGGTGTCGGGTGTTGCGATGGGCCTGAGCTGGGGTCTGAGGCTTCGTTGGACGGCGCCACAGTCAATAATGTACCCGCAGGTGTCAGCGGAGGAACATCTTTGCAATGGGACGCGTGGGTGTCGCCGTCTGTGTTGGAAGAAGGCGACATTGTCAATTGAGGTGGCGAGTACGGGAGATGGGCGGAGAAAGATGTCGTTGGCGGGGTACAAGAAGGCCTATTGACAGCTGTACGTGCTATGAATGGGCAACGATAATGAAAGACTGCAAATTCCGTGGCCTATGTTTCCGTTAATTGGCGCAAACGTGGTTTTTATGTCAGATAAACAAAAAATATTAGATGGTTTAAAGGTGGTTTTGTGCTTTATTTTTCGCTTATAGAAATACAAAAAAATAACTTGAGGTGAATCAAATTTTGGATTCTGAGGGCGAGAAAAAATTGTAATGCACACGTTAGAAGGGACTTTGGGATTACAACAGGGCGACAGTTCGAGCAATTGAGGCGGCAATCCGGTTGTTGAAGGTTGTCGACGGTTCGAAATATTGGTGGAAGCGATTGATTGCCTACGCACGCCTCTTCAAGATGTCGGGATCATCAGACAGTTGTAAGTATACAATAAGGAAAGCGAGTTGATAAATTTGGTTACTTGTGAGATCTGGGAAACATGAGGAAAGACCATTTGTGATTTCAAAATCGTCATGATCTGCCCAGAGTTGGTCTTGACTCCAACTTGTTCATTGATCAGATGGATTCTTGGCTCTCACACTTGCGTTCAGTCTCCCGTTACTAGTTCCCACCAGTTCACTCTCTTCACCCCGACTCTTTTCTCTCTTCGACCCATCCCTCCCGTGTACTAACACCCCTCAGTGGACCTTGATCACTGTCTGCAAAAACTCTACCAGGGTCAATTGCTATCAGAACCCGTGGTGGATCAACTGTGCTTCAAGTTGAAAGAACTGCTCATCAAAGAGTCAAATATTGTTCACGTGAGCTCTCCAGTAACGCTGGTAGGCGACATTCATGGCCAATTCTACGACCTTCTCGAGATATTCCGCATAGGAGGTTATCCCCCGGACACAAACTACCTTTTCTTGGGCGATTACGTCGATCGTGGGTATCATTCAGTGGAGACCATTTCGCTGCTCATTGTTCTCAAGCTGAAGTATCCAAGTCGAATCAACCTCATTCGTGGCAATCACGAATCACGACAAATCACGACCAACTATGGCTTTTATACCGAATGTCTGACCAAATACGGGCCTCAATCGCAGATTTGGTCCATCTTCACAGACATCTTTGATTACCTAATTCTCGCTGCCATCATCGATAATACGCTATTCTGTGTCCATGGAGGACTCTCGCCCAATGTTCAAACGATAGACTCGATTCTTGTGATAGACAGGTTTAAAGAGATCCCGCATGACGGTCCCATGGCCGATCTGGTGTGGTCAGATCCGGACCTCGAGCTGCTCAATTTCAGAATCTCCTCCAGAGGAGCAGGTTATCAGTTCGGAATCAACGTTGTGAACAAATTCTTGCAAGTGAACGGCTTTGAGCGCATCTACAGAGCCCATCAGCTTTGTAACGAAGGATACCAGGTGTTCTGGAAGGGAAAAGTCAATACTGTCTGGTCTGCTCCTAATTACTGCTACCGCTGTGGCAACAAGGCATCTATTTTGGAAATCTTTGATCATCTTCGCAATCCCGACAGTTTTCGGTTCAATGTGTTTGATGCTTCGCCGGAGAGCAGAAATGAGTTTGTGAAGATTGCTAGTGCAGGCTCGGACTTTGAAAGTGACGGCATTGGCAATTTGTCTGAGGATTTTGCAGGCTTGGGAGAGGGAAGTATCACAAAAAAGGCTCCATATGTCGAGTATTTCATGTGAGCCTACAAGTGATTGATATGAAATGACAAGACATCGGGTCTGGAGAAGCCTTGGACTGTGTCCATTGGACTTGTGACGTGTTACCTCTCCGCCCCTCTTCGCTCACTATTGCATCATAAGTCCAACCAAAAGATTAGACCAAACACACTGATCGGCCTGACCGAATCAAGTGTTTGACTAAATCAGATCGACTGATTGGCTTCATGGTCAAATTGAGTGAACAATCTGACGTTCATAGTGGGTCGAGTCAATTTCCTTATTCCGGGACGTTTAGAATCTAGCACAAGGCTAAACTGAAGGATGTTACAGGCTGTCATCAAGGAAATACTTGCATCTGACTTACATTCCGAAGTCACACTAATGACCTTTCCAACAGTCTGATATTGACTTGCTGATGTTGATTGCGCTACACCACCCTGCACTTTGTTTATTAGCAAACAATTTCAAAATTCGCATATTCCAATCATCGACATGCTCATTTGCTTGCTGATCATCTCAAACAACAAGCGTCGCGTGTTGTCTGTCTGTATATTATGAAAACTAATGAAACCTTGTGTTATGATTCAACAAGCCAACGAGCGGAAACGTTTAGCGAGTGCGTATGGTTTGGAAGAAGATTGTAAACTGTGGTGCATTGTTGACAAATATGGGTTATGGTTCACAACCAGAGTTCAAAACGACCTTAGCGAACTTGACTAGTTTCAAAGGTTTGACAATGATGGTAATAGACATTAGATGCACAAACGTGAGTAGATGGTGATTTGGAATCCATTAACCCTTCATGCCAAAGCCCAATCACCTAATCAAAGTGATTGCTCACCTGCTCAGGAATAATACAACTCTAGGTTTGTACCATCATGAATCTCGTAATCATCAAGCGTGATATGATCTTTGAAAATCATATACCCTTTTTTGAGCACCAACTTATCGTGATGTGTGCCGATTTGCAGAGACAGCACCTTTTTGAAGTCACCAACCGTGTCGGTCGGCAAACACTTGACCTTGATCTTCTTGCCGAGTCTGCTGGTGTTAGCTAGATTTCTTGGCTTCATCGGTTACGATGCACTTACCTATCATTACAAACCACTTCAATCATTCCCAATATCGTGTTCAAGATTTGATTCTTACAATGAGCAGTAGTGCATATTCCTCTTTGATTCCGTCTCTACTATATTTACTCTTTTCTACATTTTCAATTTTTTATTTTTTTCCTTCAAATTTCAATCTTCTTTGTGATGTTTTCTGGAGAATAGCACTTCGTTCTCATTCTTTTTCTTGTTCTCCGGCCAACCCACTCCCAAAAGCTGCGAAAATGGACAACAATGCTCGTGAATCCCCGCAGAATGAACTACTGCCCGCATTAGCGCCGCCAGTGCTCCCAGTGGCGTCAGAAGAGCACAATTCACGCAAACACAGCAGACAACCGTGTCCTCCCAGTAGCGGTTCCTCCGACTCCCGCGGCTCACAGCGTTTTTCCCAGATGTACTTGAGACCTGATTCGTTCATCGAAGAGAGCGAGGACGAAGACGGTGCCGTTGACTTCGCCAGACCAACCCAGCTCGATCAGCTAAGCCACAGTCTCGGTGTCTCGCCGGTGTCGACTCCCCCTTTGTCTGACTCACCGTCCCGTGTGGGCCTCAACCAACACAAAAGACACTCTCGGTACTACAATGAGTCCTATCAGGGTCTGTATAGTCATCCTAATGGCTCGAATCAATCGTTCGTGGCCGGTGGTGTAGGTATTGGCTCAATTGGCTCGAATTTCAGCACCCTTGCACCACGAGCAAGATCTCCAGTTCGTCCCAAATCCCCAAGAAGATCCTCCTCCCCGACTCGAAGAGCCTCCCCTGTCCGCTCCGTGTCTCCTGTGAAGTATCAGCAGCATCAGCCGTTCAAGTTTGGCTCGATCACGATGAACAACTCTACCGATAGTCTCAATTTGACTGCTCCTTCGCTGCTTCCGCCAAACTCAGCGGGATCTCTTGGGTCTCCAGGATCTTCAGGAGGTCTCAAACCTTCCTACAGAAAAGGCCACAGGTATAAGCACTCTTCGGTGTCAATGAATATGTTCCAAGAACCTCCCAAAAAAGATCCTGTCAACCTCCCGATGACATATAAAGTCCCCACAGTGAAGGAAGTGGCACAATCGGTCACGAAACAGCAGAAAATCAAAGTTTTGTGGGCTTTTTCCCACGTTTCAGTCACACTGGTAACATACTTGCTTGGTGTGAACTACGGAAACACAAGTCTCGTGACTTTGTCGCACCTGATCTTCTACGACGCTATTGGAAATTTGTTATCTGTAGTGGTGCAGATAATGTCCAATTTTGACGTCTGGAGCAAGTTCTCACTGAAGTACCCCTTTGGACTCGGTAGAATCGAGGTTCTGGCCGGGTTTGGGCTGTCTGTTTCGCTGCTATTTGTTGGAATCGACCTGTTGATGCATTTGGTGGAGGACCTGGTCGTGGAATTGGTGGTCGAACAGGGCGATTCCCACTCGAAGCATGCTCATTTGCACGATGAAAACACTTTGGACGCCTTCTTTTTCGAATGCTATCTCGGTTTCATCGTGCTGATCACGTTAATGTCTTCGAGAGTCATTTTCAAAATGGCTCCCTCAAGTTCCTCTGCACAGCCCGAAGAGTATGAAAAAGCCAACAAACCCAGAATAAAGAGAATCAGCTCAATCACTATGAAAGAAGAGCCGCACCAAATCACCGAAAAGGTGCTAGTGAGTCAGCTCAGAAAGACTCAGAACCATCTCAGTAGTTCCACTAGCATCCTCACTCTCACATACTGCACTTACTCTATGCTGTATCCGCTGATCCAGGAAACACGTGCTGTGGGTCACGTGAACGAGGTGTCGACTTTTGCACTGTCATTTTTGGTTCTTTTGTTTGCGTGGAAGCTGATTTGGAAACTTGCAAGCATCTTGCTTTTGAGAAGACCGTTCCAGCATCTTGAGACCCAAATTATGCAGCAAGTCCAGAGTCTCGAGTTTTTCAAGTCTTCATACAAGATTGAAGAGCTTGCTATCTCGAAGGTCAATCACAAAATTTTTGTGGTGGTGATGAGGGTCAAAATGATCGGGGCTTCGGACGACGACGAGTCCAAGTTCCGATTCTATGCCATCAAGATCATCAGACGGCTGATGGTCCAGGCTGTGGCTGGCGGTGACCTCGACGAGGGCTCCGACTCTCCAGGCTCCATGGCTGAGCTTTTGGATGTTGACTCGCAATTCGACTACATGGATAAGTCAGGTGAGCAGTTTGAGATTACTGTGGATGTTGCGAGGTTATAGGACTGAGAAAGTGTTTTTGCTTTGGGAAAGACAGTGAACCGAGACGGTAATGAAGGTTTTACTAATACCAAATCAAAAATTACCATTATGATGAAAAATGAGTAGAGTACTCCTATGAAGACTAAGACAACAGATCCCGAGAAGTCATGAATGATTTCCTGGAACTTTAATGACGATCTTTTAGTATTGATCAAAACGAACAAGGTAATCAGTATCTCAATGTGGGTAATCGAAGAGTGAACAATACGGTTGTAGTGTCGAAGTTCTACAGCTACAAAAGTAAGTCTGTACTAAGCAAAGATGTCAATCCTGCTTGGCTGGTATGTTTCGCGCTGGTCTGCTCATTGCGAATCGTTCTGTAAGTCCTTTACGCTAGAGAATCTCAAACCTTGATAGGATAGAATAGACGAGTGAAATACCCAGAGGTACCGCTTCCGAGTAATGTGTCATAACGCTGTTTTCTTTGCTGCAAAAGCTCTGCATTGGGTAGTGTTTCGCAATCCTTGTCAGTGCTGGACATTGACATTTCGTCTTCAGTCTGCTTCAAACGGGCCTCGAGAATCTTACGGATCTTCCATTCCCTCACAGGAACAAGGAAGAAGAAACTCCCGAAAGCCATGCATCCGGAGAAGATTTCTGCGTGTAGAAACGGCTTCGAGGCCGTCAAGACTCTCAACTTCAAGGCAACAGGCTCACTCATCAGACAAAAACATCCCACAATGATGTTCTCGTAACTCCAAGCAGAGGGGAACAGATGAATTGGAACAGAGTCCGGCATAATAGCCTGGTTCAGAAGCTGGCACCATCCAGTCGAGAGCCCCGAGATGATTGAGAAGAATATGACGGCAACAAGGTTGTTGCAATTAATCCAAAAGGCCAAAACGAGTGCCGTGACAAATAGGTTCATGAACAAAGCCAGATTGACTCTGCCGACTCTGTCTCCTATGAAACCAAGAATTGGCCGACCAATGGCCTGCCCTCCGTTGAAAATGGCGGTCATGTGGGCACCTGTGTTCTGAGAATAACCCATAAATGTCACGAAGGACGCGAGCGAAAACGATATCACAGTGTACGAAATGATTCCCAATCCAAACCACAACGAGATGCACACGACTGGCCACATTTTCAGCACTTTCCAGTTCAAGATTAAGTTGATCTGCCTCTTCACGTGTTTGAGAGAAAGCTCTCTTTTGACGGGTATTCTTTCACGAACAAAGCAGGCCACAACTGTGTTGAGACAAAAAACAGTAATCCCGACAAAACGGGCCGACCATCTGAAACTACCGGTATCCTCAACCAACTTCTGAGCTCCCAAAGAAAAGATGACACCCCCTATACCGGCACCCGAAACAACCAGTCCACTAGCAAAAGCTCTATATTTTGAGAACCAAGAGGCCAAAATAACCACAGTTGGATTGAAAACAAAAGCAAATCCAGTACCAATCATAAGCCCCTGCGTGCAGTACAGTTGCCACAGTTTTGTGGAGAAAGAGCACAGAATAAATCCGGCAAACTGTAGTAAAGCTCCAATCATGATGGTAGGCCTCAAACCAATAGTGTTAGAGGTGATGATGGCTGGTGCTGACAAGGCTTGGGCCAGAAAAAGAGATATGGAGGAGCTCAGTGCGTAGTTTGTGGCATCCGCGCCTCCATAATATCCATTGTTCAGCCAGCAGCTGATGAAGATACCATAGCTGTTGACAGAGCCCCAAGTGGAAATCAGCATGAGCACCTCGGCAGCACAAACAACCCAAGCATAGCCGGAATCTGTAGGTGGCAGGTCTGCTTCGGATTTCTGCACCTGCACATCCTGCTCATCAGAAGGGACTTTTCCTGCGGCTTCTCTATTTTCGGTGTATAATTCGTTATCCTGTGGAAAGTCCTGAGGGTTTGTGGCTATTCTAATCGCATCTTCCACGTCTAAATTGGTGAGCATTCGCCCGAGTTCGGTCTTCCGACTTTCTTGCAAATGTTGTTCCGTTTGTCTGTTATCGTCAAGAATGTCTCTAACAGAAATTCTGTGAGATAGTCGATCGCCTATTGCAGCGCTAGTGGCACTGATATCACTAGTTCCACTTGCCCAACTTGTCCTAGAACGGGCAGTCACGGCACGTGAAAGTTCATCGTCACTCGTCAGTCTGGAAGATGGCTTACCAGAAACATTCGTTTTGACCGACTCCATTTTGCGGAGAATTTGGCTCTGAATGTGGAAATGTAGTGAGAAAGAAAAAAGGGAAGGAAGGAAACAAAACAAGTTCTCTGTTGCTGATAAAAAAATAGTTTGGAATGGCCAACTGATCTACCAGAAAAGACAGCGACACCCACAGATACATATACAGACAGATCGGCTTCGGAACAATTCCCGAGCTTTATGCATAATTTGGGCAAATCCCCAACCTGAGGCTGCGGAAAGGCTGCAAAAAAAGCCACTTAGTAAAAAATTATTAATGATGCCAAATGCAGCAAGGGCTATACGCTCGCGAACGGGAAAGCTTATATCCGCTGCGGCGCGAGTTGGTTCGCCGACAGGCTGTAGGTGGACTGCACCGCCACGCTCCTCAAGGTACGCGCCACACGTCTATTCTCAGATCTCAGTAACCCCCCATGACAGTGAGGGTGACTTTGAGTATTTCGACTCCACAAAATATTTCAACCTCGTGATCTCACTAAAATGCAATGGACATGCCCTCTTTTAGACCTCAATCCAACGCAAACATTATGGAGAGCCGAAAAGAAGACCAAGAGCAGCGCCCATCTACGCCCAAACGGAGTCCGAGAAGACATCATTTCTTGAAGCTCAGAAAACCAGAGTCCGATTCAGATCTGTCAGAGTCGGATTCTGATACGCTTGACCGTACAATCGATTTCTTCAACAAACCGGTCAGACCATTTCAAGAGCCTCAAAGTCCGCACAATGCTGGCTCCCAAGAGCCCAAAGAGTCCCCTCTCGAACTCAACGTGATCCAACTGATCAATGACCTCCTTTTTGCCCTCACGAAATTGGTGGACGTTCTCATTCCAGCAGACAGCAATTACAGAAACCTTTTACTATTGTAAGTGTGACTAAGAATAAATTGTTTCATCCCAATTTTCCCCTTTTTGTCTCTTTTTGATTGTCACACAAAACACACTCGCATCTTTTGAATATCTATTTTTTCTCCCTTGTTTTACTAACAGCTTTCTAGAAACGCCCTCAACATCTTGGAATCTGGCAAAAAAGGACTCACTTCTCTCGCCAACTTCTACTCTCATCACTCCCCTACTTTCAACGTGTGTATTCCCAGTTGTCACATCATAGTCACCTTTACTAACGCCTTGCTCAGGTATTTATTACGATCCTCATAATCAGCACCCTTCCGCCTTTCTTCTTCTTTTGTTTCATCATGTCTCTCTACACAACAACAGTCGGATTTCTTTTCACAACAGGCCTCACGGTACTCGCGTTTGTTTCTTGTGAGTTCATCGTTCTCAAATTCTCACAACCTTCGTACTAACTCCATCTGTTTCCCACTATTAGCGATTGGCTTTGTTCCTCTTTTCATCATCAGCCTCGCCATCGTCGCGACACTAGCCGCGACACTAGCCACAATTTATTTCATCACCTCCTACACCTACAACGTTTTCATCGGTCATATCCCAGTACGTAGAGTGCTCACGTCAGTGGCAGACATGTTTCCTCCTTCAGTCGGAGTTTCTGAAACCAAGGGAACGAAAACCAAATCGAAACCGGAAAATGTGAAATCAGAGCCCGAACAAAGTGAGCAGGCTGACGAGCCAGAGGAAGCTGAGCCAGCTGCACAAGCTGACGAAGCCCAACAGACTGATGGAGCTGAACCATCCAATATCAAGCAGGAAGTCAATGGTACTAGCACTCCTACTGACGATCAGACATCTTTCAACGAACAGACCCCAGTCGAACACGGCTCTTCTCTCGTATCAGCAGCCGCTTGACCAATCTACAACCCGCTATTACATTGCTAACCCAGTATATTTTCGTTAACCCATTACACTTGCTAAGTCAGGAATTGATCGCTATCAACGTGGTCTTCGCGTGTTACCAACAATATTGTGTTTTTCCATCATAACCTTGAGACTTTTTCTCATCTCCACGTATGCCAAATGCATCTTTCCAACAAAATGATCCGCCAATCTTTTATCGTTGTCCAATCTAGACAGATAAGCCCCACAGTCTTGACAAACTTGCAACTTTTGCTGTGCTGTTTGGTTGATGTTCTCTAGTAGATCTGTGTAGGTTTTGGAAAGCTGCTCTCTTTGCTTAATTATATCATCGAGATCTTTTGTCAACTTCAGGGCCATTTCAATTTCGTTCTGATCAACCAATAGTTGCGTTTCTTGAGCCATGAGTCCGATTTTTGTGTCCAAATCATCCAGTTCTCTGGTCACACTCGCCATTTTCTGTTTCTCCTCATGGGACAATTCCAGTCTTTTCTCTGCTATCCAGATTTTTCTGTTACACTCATTGATGAAAACCTCCAAGTCTTTGATGTAGTCCAATTCGTAGTCTGAGTTTGGCATATGAATTCCTTTTTTCTTGCACGTTTGATATAGCATCTTGTGTTTTTCAAGATGGAGTCTCGGACACTTTCCAAAATCTTCCTTTGTCCCCATGAACAGATCGTATGGACACTTGGCAATAAGGAAGCTCTTGCATATTTTTGGTGAGTTGAGTACTGAAGGGTCTGTAAGTTGTTGTGCCGAACGATACCTTCCGTCGAAATCGCGTGGCAGGTGGACCAGCAAATCTTTCCCCATCAGCTGTTCCAGCTGCTTTCGTTGTTCGTATGATGCCATTTTGAATATGAGGAAGGGAGGTGGCTCAAATGAGAGAAGCTCAGTTGCAGCTACAATGTCAAGAATTTTCTCAGATATATTTCAATCAAAAAAATACGAAATGTACTGGAAAAAGTTCAGAAAAAATTCAAACATTGATATGCCCAAATCACTTTACAATTTAACATCTTACACCTCTTGACCACACCTCGAGCGTCTAGGTGACTGATCCTATTGATCCTTGTATTATTTCATGTTTCGTCTCAAATGCTATGCTTACAATACGGGCAAAGTTCTGTCGTATAGCCTGCGAACAATTGCGACTTTGCACATCATATCGATGAACTACTTTGAGCTCAGCGAGACGTCGGGCGAGTCGATGCTGCCTACGCTGGCAGTTATGAACGATAGTGCCGTCGTGGACAAAAGATTCAAATTTGGGCGTAACATCGCCATGGGAGACTTGATCGTGGCCAGAAAACCTACGGAGCCTTCGAGTTTGGTCACAAAGAGGGTTACAGGTATGCCAGGAGACATCATCCTGATAGACCCGAGCAAAAACACGCTTTCTGGTCTCAAACTGAGTGATCAAGAAGGAGAGAGAACTGCTGAAATTGAAGAAATCAGACCGAGCGAAGACAATGTGCGAAACTTTTCGAACTACGATAACTACGTGGTTGTTCCTGAAGGTCATTGTTGGGTCACAGGGGACAATCTAAGCGCATCTTTGGACTCCAGAACTTATTCTGTGGTCCCCATGGCCATGATTGAGGGAAAACTCAAGTACGCATGGTACCATCCAAAGTTAGCCAGCATACTGTCGAACTACCCCAGAGAATTGGAGAATACATTCGTGGAGGAGTTTTAGTCTACGACAAGATAAACAGTGTAATGTGATACGAAGTTTTATGGAAACGTGATTTATATCTTTTAGGTGAACCGTGTGATATCATCTAAAACCGGCTTCTCTCAATTGGTACATGTCTCTCAACACGTTAGATCCCAAGTAGACGGTAATGAGTCCAATGACAGCGGCTCTGAAGATGGTAGTGAAAATGGAAGCTTTCAAGTAATAATCGAAGAAAATCACCTCGAAAAGAGCAATGCATGCGAGAAATTGCACTGTGAAACCTGCAGGAAGCTTGCCAATATTGTCGAAGTTGACAGCATCAAACTGCACCCAAGAGCCATAGAGAGCCACTAGGATAGCAGCCAAGACGCCCACAAACACGACAGCCACAATTGGGTTCACATACTTGGCTGGAGCTCCAAAAATGTGGTGAATTTCGGGTTTGGGACCAAACCGTGTCACAACAGCAGTCTTGCTGGACACTTCCTGCAATTTTGGGGATGGCTGCACCTCGGCAGCTTTGAAAAACACATTTCTGGTCTTATCGGTGTCACCTATTAAAACACTGATGTCGATCTTGTCCTGACTCTTTAGGAACTTGGAGACTTTGGCCACTGGTATGTTCACAGAAGCGTGTGAGTCCTTCACTGAAGGGTAGTAGTAGGAGTCCACTTGGGCGTCCGGAATCGACAACACCACAGCAACCTGTCTTGGTGGGCGTGAATCCCCGAGATCCATATCAAACGACACCTTCAAGCTCTTGCTAGATTCGCTCAAGACGATTGCCTGCGAATCAAAAGGATACGAAGCTTGGTCCACCGAAACCAGGCCATTAGTGACTTCCAGGCCAAAGACCGGCTGTGAGAGCAGCAGCGTGCTCGAAGCAAGCAGTCCAAGCACCGAACGGAAATTCATGTTGCAATTGGCAGATTTATGAGCGCTATGGAGGACAAAGCGTTGAAGGGACCTTGTCAATAGTCAACACCCTTCGCTAAATTTGTGTGTTGTCTTTGAAGAAAAAGCTTTGAATCGAGCCAGTACACGACTAATGGCACTTGCTGTGATATGTGTTTCCACCTACCGACTTCTTCAAAAGTTTGCCCGTGTAGCGTAATGGTTAACGCGTTTGACTTCTAATCAAAAGATTCTGGGTTCGACTCCCAGCATGGGTGGAATAATTTTTTGATCCCAAACTTTTTGTTTTTTGACCTTCTCATCGGTTAACTGATGACACTTCCTTACTTCGCTGGCCCAATGTCTTTTCGTTTCGTATGCGTGAAGTCGTATTATTATACACCCATGTACTTGTATGCAGCCGCGCTCCTATCAAACGCAATCTATGCTATCACTTATTGGCATTGCTTCTGCCGGTCATATTTTCTGTTCTTCCAGAACTCTCTTCCACTGTGGGCACGTAAGGGCTTTCTGAATGAGACGTTTGACTCAGAAAAAGCAATCCGGAGTCACTACTGGCCCTCGAAGGACCGTTCAGTCGCCTCTTTTGCGCTCCATAGACTCGCTTCAGTTTGCTTCGTTTTTGCGGAATCAGGGCAGTGTTCGATGCATATTTTTTCCCGCTCCGGCTTCTGATTAGATGAGGTCTGCGTTGCAATGGCGCTGTATGACCATTTTTACCATGGCTAGCTTGGCTACCTTTGTCGCCTGGTATCGTCTCATCAACTTCATTGATTTCGTTCACGTCGATCACTTGATTTGCGTCCTCATCCCCACTGGCGCGATCGGTCTCGGCATGTTCATCATGACGACTGCGCCCTTTGCGCGTTGTCACGTAGGGGTGCACTTCAGTGACATTGTGATCGGCAGCAGCGGGTTCTTCAATCTCAGCTTTTTCTTCAGCGGTGTCGGAAACAAGTCGTATAGGAGAGTCGCTGATGGTAAAGTCCGGGTCTGTCAGATCCACCGCCCGGCGGCCTTGCTCGGAATGGCTACTGGTAGGTAGCAGGTCCTCTAAGATCGGAGTATCTGTGGACTCATCTCGAATTTCAACCGTTTCTGTGAGAGCCTCTGTGGTCAGATGAGCGTTTCTTGGGGGATCGCGGAACGTTTCTTGGACAAGGGCCAAACCACTCGTTTCATCATCCTCACTGTCTACAATTATGCTCTCGCTTCCCTCGCTCTTCATACCGACCCCTGCTGCTCTTTCGGCCCCAGAACCTAGGTTTGATCGCGGCAAACTTTGATCAGAGACCTCGATCACCTCAAGATACTCAGAGTTACCGCTCATCTTGCTATTGACAGAACTCTGGGTTTTGATCGGATCCATCAAAAACTCGTCGATACTGCTTTTCAAGGGAGAGCTGGGCAACTGGCTCCCTAGGTTACGGGATTTCGGCTTTGACCCGTTTCGTGGCAGAGCTTTCTTTCGCGCGATCCATTCGACAACCATAGGTTCGGGAAAACGTTGTTCGAGGTCTCGCTCTCGTTGATTCTCCTGCCCGTCTCGTTCTTGCCTCTCTCTCTTTTCCTGTTTGAGTTCCACCACATCTTCGCTATGGACTTCCACCAATTCCTCGCCTTTTCTGCTCACTTCAAGACTTAAATTCTCCCTGTTTGCCGTGGAAGTTAGGACCGGCTCAAACGAAGAGCTCGGATGTTCGGGTATTTTGGCTCTTTTGTAATTCCGTTTCGGGCCCTGGCTGGACGACTCCAAGTTTTGCTCAGGGTCTCTGAACCACGAAATAGGGCCTGTTCTCGACTTGGAAGATGGAGAGCTGGAAAATCGGATTGGAACTATATCAGAGTCCAATTCTGGGGAACTGATCTCTCTCGCATCGTCATGGTTCGCTAGCGTTGAAGTTTTCAGCAGATTCTCGCTCTGATAGTTTGTCAAACGTGGGTGTGTCGAAAGTCCAGCAAAAGAATGGCTTCTTTGACTCTTGAGACCACCTTCCGGAGCCCCCGTTGTCCTCATCATATTGGGACTCGGTTTCAGTCTTTTGTTCAAGCCATTCTCTGTGACCGACTTGGAAGAGACAAACGTCACTGTTTCATCTCTCAAAGGCGTCTGCTCATACATCGTCAGATCCTTGTCCTCTGATCCACTCACGGGCCCTGGATTCTTAGCGGCTTCTGACTCCAACGATTGGATCGACGGAACGCTCTCGCCAGGATTGTCAGGCAATTCAATGGCGGGAATTTTCTCTTCCAATATCAAAACATCGTCATCGTCACCGCTCATGTTCGCACCGTCGTGACTTTGACTACTGGAAACGCGAAAAGGCTCCTCGGCTCGGTTACACAATCCTTTGGTTTTCCTCATTCCATAGGTCTCCTTGCCAACCATAGAACTGTCTCCTCCGCTGTCGTCCACCTGCTTCTTCAACAGCTGAACCAACACTTCTCTGAGGTTTTGGCGAATGATTTTGCGCTCCTCGTCATTGAACAGAAGATTGGCCTCAGCAATCGACTCTTTCTTTCTCCTGCCCCCTTTGTCCCAGAGGATCACTTGATGGAATCGTCTTGGGTTGTCATAGAATTTCTTTGCGTTGTATATGACGTGAAGCCCGCAATCATTGAAGTTTCTTTGCTGCGGAATAGAACAGTTGTGCCTGCGGATCTGAGCCGTTGGAATCTCGATCCCGTACTTGTCTTTGGCGTAGCTGATGATGAAAAGCTTAAGCGAGTTGGTCACGTTGTTGTTCATCTTCCTCAGTGAGTCCAAAATAAAAATGCCGGCCGTCGGTACCGCCTTCTGTTTGTATTTTGAACTCTCGTCGAAACCTGACGCGAGCAAGACTCGATTCTCTGGCCTGTTTCCAAAGAAATCCTGTGAAACGTCCTCATCACGAGTATCATCAGAATCGAGTCCGCTGATGATAGAAACATCAGGAGTGACTCCTGTCAATGCCATTTCCTGATGGTATCGCTTGATCGTGGGCAGATTGGTTATAATCACAAAGAACCAGTGCAGCTGGTGCATGATAGGTATGACGACATAGTCATTGTCGAAGAGATTATCATTGGATTTGAACCAGCTCTTGACGTTAGCGTAGGGATCGTCCTCCTTTGAGCCCATATTCAGCTTTGTGAAAAAGAAAGAGTTGAAAACTTCCACCTTAACGTTGTCCAGCAAGCCTGAATCTTTCGCTTTTTGTAGATTGTACTGCAGAAAGAAGTCTACAATGGAGTCGTTGACCCAATTGCCGTTGTAAAGACAGTTGAAGTCCTTGTTCGATACCATGAACGATTTCTTGCCGTCGAACTTGTAGTTGAGCGTGGGCGAGTAGTATATCTGTTCATCCTGCGCGACATTTTCGTACTGAATCTCAGTGTCACCTCTCAAAAAACCGTAATCGTCGTCCAAAAGATACGACATTCTTTGCGAATCCGACGAAAAGATTCGTGACGATCTCGTTCGTGGGACGTTTATTATGTTGGACGCCTTCACATTGGAGTCAAAAACTGGCGATGAGCCGCCAGGAGTACCATAGAACAATTCCGGACTTGTTTCCGGTATGAGTCCTGCGCTCGAAATATGATACCTGTTGAGTTGTGCTGCCGAAAGCATGTGACAAACGATGTCTTTTTCCTTGATGATCTGGACTAGTTTCGTGAAGGATGACTGGTCTTCTGGGTGCAGAAAGAGCCACAATTTTTTGAGCTTGACACCTTTACCCTGACACACTCCTGAGATTTCTTGAGAAAGCTGGAAGACAAAGTTGTTTATGAAGTCACTCGGATTCGAGCACAAGTCGATGTAGCTGAGTTGGTCCAAATCGAGTCGTATGGTGTAGAAATCTGGCAATTCTGGAGTCTCTATGCGCAAAGAGGAGTTCCGTACGTTCAAAATGAAATTGTCTGTGAAACTTTGTGGAACAGCTGTTGTTCCTGAAAACACCTTGAGTCTTCTGACCCTGATTTTGAAGGCTTCTGTGACAGCGTTTGAGGAATTTGTACTTGATTGAGCGTTGGTAACATTGTTGGAGTTCTCAAATGGGAGCTCGCCTTTTGGCTGACTGTCGTTTTCAAGATCCAGAACAATGGGAATCGGAACTACCTCAGGTGCACTGGGGGCTCCTTCCTTGGTCTTTATACGTGATTTGCTGAGGTAGGTTAGTATGCGCCTTCAATCAACGTTCGGTAGAGTACTTACGATAAACTGTCACTCGGTCGGAACTGCTTTCCCCTCAATCTCGGGTTGTTGAGTGAGATGAGCTCTTTAGTCTTGTAAACCGGGTCTTTTCCAAACATCTCGGGTGGGTAACTCAGCCCCTAGTGGTGTAACCACGGGTATTGCGTCTGGTTCCACAGTCAATCTGCGTGATTTGGCGATCAGAGAACCCGTACTAATCTGTCTGAGATGGATGATCCCAAGCGGGATGAGAACAGAATGGCAGGTACGCAATGGTTCGGGCCCGTTCCTACCAGAGTTGTATCAGAACTATGTTCAGGCTAAGGTCGTTTGACGCGTGGTTGACTGGTTGGGGGTTTGTGTAGTGTTTTCCTCACTAATCGATCTCCACGATTTTACCGTTTTCTTTTGCAAGAGTTTTTTTGAAATCGCCCCAATCTGGCCGAATGCGGTCGCTAGCGACAGCCCCTAATTACTGACACGATTCGCTGACAGTCGAGAATTTCTGTGATATTTTTCTTTGGTCGTTGAAAAATTTTGTAGTATCAAGTCAAAATCTAAGTGTTTTATCAGTCATCTACCTTGCAACTCAGTACGCAATCAAGTGTTTGGCACTCCGAAAATGCTGAGAACTCAAGTGATTCAAAAAGGAGGGCTGTATTTGAGAGCCGGAACCGCCGCCAGAGGGTTCCAGACCTCTGCTGCGTGGCAAGCCGGGCAAAAATCGCCGATCCAGGTGTTTGTGGACACTTTCAAAAACGAATGGAAGAAGTCGAACGAGCTGACCGACCAGATCAAACAGCTCAAGAGTGCCACGGACGAGATGAGCGAGAGTGAGGCGTTCAAAAAGGCCAAAGAGGCATACGATACAGCACAAAAATCTTCGGGTGCCATTGCCAAAGGAGTTGAGAAGACGGCGGAGGTTGTCGGAGAGGTGGCAGTCAAAGCATGGGACTCGCCAGTCGGTAAAGGTGTTCGTACCACTGTCCAAAAGACAGCGGAGACCGTGGATCACGTGATCGAGCCCGTGAGAAAGACGAAAGCCTACAAAGAGGTCACCGAGACATTCAACGAAGGTTCTTCGAAATACGGACTTTACGAGACCAAAGAGCAAAGAAGACTCAGAAGAGAGAGAGAGCTTTTGAATAAGCCCAAGCCAGTCAAGAGAAACGAGGAAGCTGGAACTGCTGTGGTGGCCACAGACATACAGGTGGAGTCCAAGCTCAAGGACAAGGTGAAAATCAAGCCCGATTCCGCTTTCGGCAAGCTTTTGCTGACGCTGAGAGAGAAGTGGGAAGAAGCAGAGAACCCGCTTTTGGTTCTTATCAGAACGGTTTTGGACAAGATCGGTGGTTTCTTTGCCGAGACTGAAGGTGCCAGAGTGGTCAAGACTTTCAGAGAAATGGATCCAAACTTCAACACTGAGGCTTTTGGTAAGCAATTGAGAGAGTATATTGTTCCTGAGGTGTTGGAGGCCTACGTCACTGGCGATGAGAAAGTGTTGAAGATGTGGCTTTCCGAGGCTCCGTTCAACATTCTTTCGGCTCAACAGAAGCAAATCAGAGACCAAGGACTGTTCTCCGATGGTAGAATCTTGGACGTGAGAGGCGTGGATATCCTTTCGTTCAAGATGTTGGAGCCAAACCAGATCCCCGTGATGGTGATAGGGGCCCGTGTGCAGGAGATCAACCTGTATAGAAAGGCCAAGACCGGGGAGATTGCTGCTGGAACAGAGGAGGACATCTTGCTGTCTGTCTACGCCATGGTTGTCACGAGAGTTCCAGACGAGATCGACAACCCAGAGACAGAGGGATGGAAGGTGTTGGAGTTTGTGAGATCTGGCTCGAGAAAGTACACTTGATGGGCCAGACGGGCCGGAGCATAATGACCAGAGCTGTAAATAGGTATGCGCAGATGATGAATGCAGTGGTTTCCGTGCCGAAGAGCGAAGCGAATCGGCATTCGGTGATCGGGACTTGAGATGTAATGGAGTTGTAGAATTCAGTAATTCAGATTTTTAGGCGCAGATATATCATGTATTGAAGGTGTTTTTTTTCTCATTTCAAGGCTTTGCGTTTCTTGAATGAGATGACGGTCTTTGGCTTTTCATCGTCTGACTCAGATTCCGGCAACTCGATCTGTTTTTCTTGGTCCAGCTTCCAGCTGTTCAGCTCCTTCTCTGATTCCGCGAGCTTACGTTTTGCAGTTCCTAGCGGGATGGTCGGGACTGATACGAGTTCGGTGGACTCTGTAGAGGCATTTTCAACTTCTTTCCAGCTGCCAACGGTAGCAGCTGGTTCTGTGGACTCGTCTTGTCGCTTCTCCTTCTGTTTTGCCGGCTTCGTACGAGCGCTTTCTTGTCTAGCATTCTCTGTCCTTCCGCCCCTTGACTGGGGCATTGTGGACTTTATTCTTGCCAGTTCTCTGTCTGCCAGTTTCTCCTGGGACTTTTGTTCTTTCTGGCGGTCCTTGAGATCCCTGATGATCTGGGACGTGTTGAACCTGTGCTTGGAGCTTGCCTCATGGAGCGACTTTGTGTTCTCGTCTACGAACTGGATGGAGAAGGTGTTAGTGGGGCTGATCCGGGGCTTGAAACAGCGTTGGACATACCTTTGAGCAGGTTTTGCACCAGTATTTTGCCATATTACAGTATGTGGCCTCTTCGATTCACAAAAAGACGGATTGTACGATGGTGCTTGCTTAGTATGAACAATAAATCTCCGAAAAAGTACTGATAATAACTATAAGCTAAAAAAAAAATGTCAAGAATTTGAGATTTACTAGTTGATCTTGGTTCCTTTATCTTCGTTCGCTTTCCACCGTTTTCCCCTCGAATATGTCTCTGCAAAGCCAGTACCAGGAGTACATGGATGCCCTCAGCGGGAAGCCTCGGGTAGCTGTGGAGCTGCCGCAGCCGAAGTTCAAGAAAGAGGCCGATTCTAAGTTCAAATCCCACTCCAAGAAAAGAACCCACTCACATCGCCACAGCAATAGCCATGAGTCTGGACACAGTCATGCCCACCAACATCGGAAAAAACACGCACAGAGCACCAGAATCGCAGACGTTATACAATTCGAGGGGTTCCGGGTGGTTGAGGCGCCCGATTTCAACACATCTGAAGACGAACTGCCAGAACTTGATGACCAAGTGGAGGAAAAGCCGGTCGAAGGGCGTGAAGCAACAGGCCATTTGTCCGCCTCTGCACCAGATCAGAACTCACAGTGCTCCATACACACAAACTCAACTTCGGACGCTGTCACCCGGGCCACTCCCAAATCCGCTTTGGACACTAGCTACGACTTCGGCGACAGAGGTTCAAATTGGCGCATGACCAAGCTGGAGCTAGTGCTGGAAGAGGCCCAGAAGGGTGGGAAATCAGTCGAACAGCTGGCACTAGAACGGTACGGGGACCTTCTGCTGTTTTGTATTGCTCTAGAGGAGAAAGAGGAGCTCATACGGCGCCAGAGTGTAAGAGACAAGCGTCAGTGGGTGTACAAACCCAGTGGCAGAATAGCCAAGGAGAAGGGTCTTTTGCAGGAAAAGGAAGATGAAAACAACGGAGAGTCAGCAGAGAAAGCAGAGTTTGTCACCGAGAAGATGATCTCTGAGGCCAAAATTGACTTGATGCGTGCCAAGATTCGCAAGTCTGGAAACGTTGCTCAGTTGCAAGCCAAGCTGAATCTGCTAGAAACATTGTTCAAGAAGCAATCAGAGACTCAAAAACCCCCGGAGAACCGCGTTACTGAGACGTCTGAGATCGATAAGCTAGTGCTAGAAGAGAACAGAACGTCCTCGAAGTCTCTTTTGAAACAGTCTGCCAGACAAATCGCTTCCACAAAAGACTTTGACAACCAGGACCTAGATATGCAAGACGAGATTGCCTCCAAGCTGGCCGGACTGGCTAAGAAGCACAACATTGATGTGAAAAAGTTTGTGGAAGACCCTTCGTTGGCCAAGAAACTCGACTCCTGCGTCTTCTGCAAGAAGCTGCCTGTCTTGTCTACGAGCGAGAGCTTCTATTTGACTCCCCTGCCCCAGCCAGAGCTGACAGAACATGGCTGTATGGTGGTTCCGTATGCGCATTATCGCAGTTCGTTGCACCTGGACTCGCAGGAATACCAAGAGTTGGAGGACTTACTGAAAACGCTTGGATTGTTCTACTACAAGGAGTACGGACAGAGTGTGCTTTTCTACGAAGAGTCTGTGGTCACCAGTAACCATTTCAGCATTAAAGCGGTGCCGGTGGCTGCCTCATACACGCCGAGCGTGCTGAGGTCCTACTTCAAGGTTGGTATCCTGGAACAGTTTGATAACAGTAGAAGCTACGAAAGTACCGTTTTGGACACCGAGAAGACAAGTTATCGCTCCCTCATTGCCAAAGAAGCGCCTTTCTTCCACGTCTGGTTCACTGTGGATGGCGGACTGGCCCATATCGTGGATCCTGATGTCTGGCCTAAAGGTGACCGGTTTGCACGGTTGATTGTTGGCGGTCTTCTTGGCTTGGATGAGTTCAAGATCAGGGCCAGAACAAGATTCTCGAGCGATCCAGAGGTCGTTGAGAATTTCAAGGAGAAGTTCAAGAAGTATGAACAGTGAGTGCTCAACGGAATGAAACCTTTTGTTCAGACCGGCGAAACTGTCACGCTTCCACCCTCAATCGAGCCCCATCAACCAAGAGCCGGACTTCGGCTAGAGATAGATAGCTGCCCGTCACGCTGGTTTTCGGAGCGATGAATCAGGAAAGATTCCGCTCGATGAGTCAGCTCGTTCGTTGATTCTCGCCTTGCGCTGTCGGATATCCGATTTTGTTCCGCTGATCGCGCTTTGCCGCCTCCCATCCGCAGTCACTACTATTACTTCGACACGGCCTGGCCATCTGCACTCGCTCGACCAGGTTACACTTAGTTACTTTCACCGCCACTTGAGACATCCGAGTACTCTATTCAGACACAGCTGCTTGCAAAAGCCTGCTGGTCACACCGTTTATATATACAAGCAACCCACATGATAAACACAGTCGATCTGCAGACAAACCTGTCTGCCCGCTCATCGTTCACAGTATAATTGGTGACTCAGAAAGCACGATAGTAGCAACGAGTAGCTCTGCTCTTCGTTGGCCAGTATCCAAGCTTATTTTTTGTCATCAGTTTTCTCCTCTTCCTTGACCTCATCCTCATCCAAACTCAACTTGTCCTTGACCAACACCACGTGATCTTTTTCCTGAACGTTTTCGCTCTTGATAAGGTGCTCCTGTTCCTTGACCACATTGATACGCTGTTTGAACGTGGCATTCTCCGAGTCCACGTGCAATTCCTGCTCGTGGTAGAACTCCTCTGGCAGCGAGCTCAGCACGCTCTTGAGAGCGTCATACTGAGACTTGTAGATCTCTGTGTCTCCGTAGGTGTAAGCATTGACCAAGATCATCAATGTAGAAGGGATTCTTTCACGAAGTCTCATATCAAGCCAGTTTTTCAGCCAGAGTCTCATTTGGTCTGGTGACGACGACGAGATCTTGATACCTCTCGAGGCACAAGCGACGCGCAATTCGGGCACAGACAGAGCGTCGACTCCTTCGTAGTCAATCAGCTTGTCGTCCTCTTTGATCTTGAGCATCTTGTGTCTGATTCTGTAACGCAAGATCTGGTCAGTTCCAAATGGTCTCAGGTTGATGTACTTGGCCATAGCCACCAAAATGCCTCTGGAAACGTTATCAAGAATCAGATCGTCCTTGAACATCTTGGCCACACGCAGCAATTGCTCTTTGCTGATCTCGTCAGTAGTCATAGAGGACCTCAATTTGGAGTAGAAGTCCTTGAAGTCGGCCCTCTGTTCTTCGCTGATCGTGCTCGGGAGTTTGATGGTCTTCTCTTGAGTACGCAGAATCTCACTCACCTTTGTACGTGTGTTTCTCAGCAAGACAAGCTTCTTTTCCTTGTCTTTTTTAGATTGATACGTAGACGGCAGCAGGTTTGGGAACAACTTCAATGCAATTGGCAGCAAAAGCTCGGCAAATGGAATCAAAACAAACATCGCAAATGGAAACAGTCTCAGCACATCGTTGATGGTTCTCTGTAGTTGACGATACTCTCTTCTGGTCAGTTCGTACCCAGAGGCCACTTTGAGTAGCAGTTTCGACGAAATTTTCACTTCTAGCCCTAACAATTTGGTTCCGTCCCAGTAGTGTTGTGCCTCATGCTTAACCTTTTCCCAGATAGTGAGTTTTTTAGCTTGCGAATCTGCCGATTCCAAGGAGGCCTTCTTAGGCTCTGGAGCTGGTGTGGGGGTTGGTTTGGTGGAGTTGAAACGTATGCCTGTAACCTGTGTGCGCACTGGCGTTTGATAGAGCGTGACTGGAGAGGCCCCAAGTTAGTATACGGAGGCTCAAAATGTATGAACATTTTTTTCACTTACTTCTATTTTTTGTCAACGTTCGGGTCATATGGAGGGCCCAAAAACCCGGAATTCTATGTGTGCGTCTCAGCATTGTGGACTCTATGTTCAAACAGTATAGAATATGACTCTCTTGTGGTGAGTTCTATGCTGTTTGTGGGTAACGGCTTGGTTCTACTGAAGAACCCTAAGTGTTCAACTTTTACAATTCAATTCTATGCATGTTGAAGAAAATCAACCACACCTGGAGCCAAGCCAAAAAAAATCGACGCGCCAGCGCTCGGGCGCGACGCGTCCCTAGAACGGCGACGGAGACACACGCAGTGACATTTCAGATCTCGCCGTGGTCGGTGGACTCACGAAAAATAGGAAAATGGGGTGCGTTAGAAGCATTCGAATCAAAAACACGGTCCACACACACTTACAGCACCTTTTTCGGGTACATTATCTGTTCCCTCTTGATACAACTCGCTCCGAGTCGGTTATTAGTTAGCCGCGTTCTGTGGCTGCTGCCATTCCTCGCACGTGCACAAACTTCCCTATTCGGACAAGGTAAGCAGAAACTGTTTTTGGCCTCCACACACGACCTCAACAATTTTCTTTGTAGAAACAAAATTTTCTGATAATCGAGATCTGAAAAGGCTGAGAGACAAAGGCCAAGAGAACGAGAGACTAGACGGTCTCAGCAGTACAAGAAAAACTCTTGTTTACAAAGGAGTGTACCAAGCACAGCCCCTTGCTCCTGTGGAATATTAGGGACTTTCTTTCGGTGTCCAGGTGAAATCATCAGCCTGAGAAAGAAGTCGGGGAAGTAAACAACGGACCTTAGATCTACAAATGTCAAAAAGAGGTAGAACAAACTCGCCACCCACCGGTCCTAAGGCCATGGTGCAACGGGAGGAGTCCAAGCTGGCAGAGAAAGCCGAAAAGCCCGCTCCAATCGATCAAGAGGCCCAAAACGACTCTGAAAACAGCGAAGAGTCAGGTACCGAATCCCAGTCCGAGTCCGAGTCCGAGTCCGAGGAACACCAAATCAAGAGACCCAAAATAACCAGACCTCAGCTTTCGGCCCAGGACGTCCAGGTGGCCAGAGAAACCGCCGAGTTGTTCAAATCGAACATCTTCAAGCTCCAAATTGATGAACTGATCAAAGAACTGAGACTGAAGGAGTCGCATTGCAAGCTAATAGAACGTGTTCTCCACAGAATTCATGACATAATACAGCAGGTACCAAAGTCCGATGAATACACATTATCTGAGGCAGAGAGTTACTTTGCAGACTCCAAGAACAAGGTCGCGATACCGTTTCCCGATCCAAAACCAAGCACGATGAACTACAAGCTTCAATACGATACTCCCGAAGATGTTTCTTTGGTGGGTTCTTTTGGCCTAAAAACAGGCATACAACAGCCTAAGGGAATGTCCATCGACGTGGCTTTGACCATGCCAAAAGCGTTTTTCCAGCCAAAGGACTACATGAACTACAAAGCTTTGTACAAAAGAGCATTCTACATCGCCTATTTGGCAGACCAACTCATCACCCTCTCATCTAAGAACCATCTTCCCATCAAGATCACATACGAGTACGTCAACGGCGACAGACTTTGTCCGGCTATAAGGATCGAGAGCGTGACGCCAGCCAAGCCTCACGAGAACGACTTGATTTTTGAGAAAACCAACTTCTCTATCAGACTGATTGCCGGCTTTGAGTACGGTCTGTTCGACAGCAAAAAGCTTCTTCCAGACAGAAATTGCATCAGAATCCAGCTGAATGACGCCAGTGTCCAGGATTTGCCTCCAACTCCTCTTTACAATGCCTCCATCCTCACTTCCACCTCCTACAAGTATTATTTGAAATATCTCTACACCAATAAAAAGGCCACAGAGTCCTTCCGTGATGCTGCTGTTTTGGGGAAACTCTGGCTCAAGCAGAGAGGTTTCAATTCCCACGTGAATGAAGGAGGATTTGGGCACTTTGAGTTCGCCATCTTGCTTGCAGCGTTGCTCAATGGTGGTGGAGAGAACGGAAATAAAATTTTGCTGCATGGATTCTCCAGCTATCAGCTTTTCAAAGGTGCCATCAAGTACCTGGCCACACAGGACCTCAAAGATGAAGGACATCTCTCTTTTTCGTCTCTTGTGGGCGGCCCGAACTCCGTGTACAAAAAAAGAGGTTTCCAGGTTCCAACAATTTTCGATAAAAACACCAAGATCAACATACTGTGGAAGATGAGCAACTCGTCTTATGAGTTGCTCAAGAAGCTTGCGGGCGAGACTTTGAGTCTATTGAACGATGTGGTTGAGGACAGATTTAGACAAATCTTTATCATGAACACCAACCTCGACTTGTTGAAGTATGACACGCTCATCTATGTCCCTATCAAACCTCTATTGGAAAGCAAGGATTTTGGAGCTCTTGAAAGAATTTCTTTCCTTACCTACGAGAATTTCCTTTCTAGCAAAATCTACCAGATTTTGGCAAAAGCTTTGGACGAAAGAGCCACGCAAATCTCTGTCTCTTTGTCCTCTTCAGATCAGAAATGGTCACTCAGCAAAAGAAAGCCCGCTTCTGTGGACTCTGAGGACAAGTATATCCGCATCGGGTTGTTCTTGAATCCATCAGAGTGCGAGAGAAAAGTTACCAAAGGACCTTTGCATTCCGACGAGGTCAGTGGACAAAAGTTTCTGGCATTTTGGGGTAATAAGGCACAAGTCAGGAAGTACAAAGACGGCAACATTCAATACAGTTGTTTGTGGCCATCTTCGACTACAGAGCCCACTGTGATCACCATCGCCAAATACATACTGAATCTGCATCTGTGCCAGGACATTGCTGACCATTTGGTGATAAACTCCACCAAATTCTGTAAGCTTCTGCCCCAGCCTCTAATGTCACCGGCCAACTCGACACAACCGCTGATCTTGCCAGCAAATTTCCAGTCTCTCAAGAACTCGTACAATGATCTATCGAAGATTTTGTCCAATATCAGTCTGCCACTCTCGCTGAAGTCGATCCTCCCGCTGTCGCCTGCATTGAGAAACACCTCGCTTTTGCTTCCTGTTCCGTTTGCCGTTTCCAATCCAGATTTCTTCAACGAGTCGATCTTGCAATTCGAGTCCTCAATGAAGTGGCCAGACGAGCTAGAGGCTCTGGAGCAAACCAAGACTGCTTTCCTGCTGAAAATTGACGAGTATCTGAACAAGGAGACCGCTTACAAGTCGTATCTAGAGAAAGACGCCGTGAGCGTTCCTTACAACGAGTTCATCAGTGTTCTGCACGTCCTGTCACCCGATGGTTACGGCTTCAAATTTAGAATCCTCACTGAGCGAGACGAAGTGTTGTACTTGAGGGCAATCGAAAATGCAAGCGAGAAGCAAAAGAAAACAGTCACTGACGTGTACTTGAAGTTCAACCAAAAGTACATGGGCTCGGTCAAACACCACAGAGCTATCAGCTCTTTGGCTACCCACTTCCCCCTCTACTCTTCCACAGTCAGGCTTTTCAAAAGATGGCTCGAATCTCAGCTTCTCTTGCACCACTTTTCTGACGAGCTCGTCGAGCTGCTGGTGATGAAAACGTTTGTCGATCCTGCTCCATTCTCTGTCCCTTCGAGCGTTGAGGCCGGTTTTTTGAGAACGCTCAAGTTCTTGAGCCAATGGAACTGGAAGGAGGATCCAGTGATTCTTGATCTTTCAAAGGAGTTCGCCAACGACGAGGAGACTGGCACCTATCTGGACAAGATCTCTGACAAGATGACCACAGAAACGTACCGTACGATCATGTCTGGGTTCACGAATCTCAGAAAATCCGACCCTCACGCCCTCAAGGTGCAGTATTTCATTGCATCCAAGGAGGACCCATCTGGCAAACTCTGGTCTTCTACGGGAATCGGTCTTCCAATTGCTTCGAGATTGACGGCCCTGTCCAAAGCAGCAATCTCGCTTCTCACAAAGGATTCCCACAAGATCAGCACCAAGACCATGAAACTGATCTTTACCCCAGCCTTGAAAGACTACGATTTTGTCATCAAGATGAAACTCTCTTCGGAGTTGACCTCGAAGTCTGGGCTCTTGCCAGAAAACAAGTTCAAGAATCTGATACCAACGCTGACGTCATATCCAGCAGAACTGTCAAATCTCGAGGACCCTGTACAAAATTATTTCAAGGAGTTGTGCGCCCGGTACAGCAACGTGATGATCTTCTCATGCCATAAGTACACTGGCTTGAATGAGGAGGGTGTCACGAACGTCATTACCGGTCTGATCAACCCTTCAGTGACGAGCGGAAAGAAGAAGTACCGTGTTAATATTGGCTACAACGTCAAGCCAACCGAAGATGAGCAAGTTGAGTTCAACAAGGATGCTGTTTTCAGCCAGATCGTGTCTCTTGGAGGCGACCTGGTGACTTCATTCGAGGCAAACAACTAATTCTAGGCAGGTTAAATGTACTGTTCAATTCCTATATATACTTTTTGTATAATTTACTCTCTCACATCTGTACACCAGCCGATGTTTTTTCTGATGTATTTTTTTCAGGTGTATTTACTCTTAAAAAAGGCATGTTAAGACGATTTGCACTTGCTACACCGTTTGGCAAAAGTCTCTTTTTAACTTTGAAATTTCTCCTATTGCACGTGTTGGAGTGGCCTGTTTTGAACAAATCACACGGTGCGGTGTTGAGTTGAATTGGACCTACTGTTTTGCCACCAATCCTGTAACTTTTTTTTTGGGGAAAAAGCACAAAGACAGCGAGCGGTATTGACTGTCTGATTCTGTAACTTCGAAGAAGTTGCTCAGGTTCGCAAACCACTGATCCCAGAGTATGGAAGAGAACAGCTCACGCGAATTACCTCTCAAAGAACGAAAACAACAAATCCCATTGGATCAACTAGACAGCCTCTCGGACCGCTCACTGTATAGAATGAAGCTGAAAGATGCACACATGAGCCGTGAACTAGAGCTGAACGACGCAAAGGTCTTGAAGCAGCGGACAGACGATTTCCGCAAAGCACTTGTACTGAGAATTGATCTCATGTGCTACCTGATCTTGCTCCTGTTGTACTTGCAAGACTCGTCTATGATCCTGCTTCTTGTGAGGTGTTTCCACCAGTTCATGCTGGGACATCCCCCCAGCTCTTTCGAATCCCACGATACAACCAGCACGATGGCATCATTTCACAAGGTATTGGCTCAAAAGGTGCTTGCGCTCTCCATCTTGTTCAATTCCGGAGCCATCCTTGTGCACTCGCTCTTTCTTTCAGGGTCTGATTTGGGCGAAGGGTACTCATTTGGGAGCTTCAACATCAACATAATAGGGGAAAGAAGGTTTGAAGGATGGTGGAGCAAGCTCTTCTACCTTTTGAGCACAGACTGTCTGCTGGTGTGCATGCAGTTTGTGCTTTACAGCATTAACTTCATGATTGAGCAGCGTCTTTTAGAAGGTCCGGAAACCGATCAGGAACCAACGACAGACAATCCCGAGGCAGACATAAGCTATGACGGCTACCAAGGCGAGGTCATTGTTCACAAGTTCGACATCCTAAACATTGTGAGTAAAGCCAGATCGTTCAGTCGGACTGAACTTACGGCTGGTTCCGGTAGCCAGCAATCGTCATCGCCATCGCCATCGCCACAAACGAATGCCACCAGCGCACAAAGCTACCGCAACAGCATGATGCAGAACGGATTCAACCAGATAAGAGGGTTTACAGACGCAAATCTGTTGACACAGCCATAAAAATTTGTACAATAAATGAAGATACTTTTGAGGGTAATGATGGAGATTCTATTACTGATGAAGATAAAATACAATTGACATCTCAATTCAAGTTGCCGATCGGACAGTTTCTCAAGTATTCGGCCTTGTTCTTCAGCACTCTGACAGACTTGAAGAAAATCTCTTCAGGAGGCATGGCACCGGTGCTCTCAACGTTGAAAATGAAGTGATCTCTTCTTCTTCCGAGCTTGACTTTACCATTGAACTCCTCGTGTCTGAGCACTTCCCTGGAGACAGTGTCCTTTCTGGCATCTTGAACGAAAGCCTTTCCGTTGGCGTCAATACCAATCACTCCCGAAGGGAAACATTTCTGAAACTTGACTGCGTCGTCGCCCGTGATTGGTTTCAGAATGTCGATGGTCGGTAAAAGTCTGTAAGAGGCAGTAGAGACAGGAGAAAACTTGGCGTGATCAGAGCCTATTCCGAGCACGCAGTGCACTTTCAAGGAAATCTCCTGATTTGGTCTCAACTTGGCTAACAAAATGTTTGGATCGCATGGAACAACAGGGCACTTGGCAAAAAGGGTGTCCTGTCTTCCCTTCGATTCGAATTTCAAGTCTTTGGCATAGACATTGGAGTTTCTGTACAAGTTTTCAGGATCATTATTTCCTGGAATAGCGTTTGGGTTTTTGGTGCAAGCGACATCGAGCGAGAGAACAACAGTGTTTTCGTCTGTAAACTTATCCTTTTCGTCGGCGTTTGGGTCGACCCACGTCAACATATCTGGATCCACCTTGAGAGGAACAAGACCGATTCTGTGAGCCAACACTTCGTCTTGGATCACAGAGGTATTGTTGAAAATGTAGACATACTCGGCAGCGACGGAGGGCACTTCCGCAATCATGATTCTTCTGAATGCGTTGGCGATCGAAGTGTCTATCCCGATCAGGTCAAAGTTGGCGGTTCTTGATGTTATGTAAGAGATGTTTAGTTGGAAATTTTTCTTGAACTCCTCGAGATCCCAGGCGTAGTCTCCGTTGGTGGAGTAGCCGGGGAAGTCTGTGGCCGTAGTGTTGGTCACGCGGTCGTGTTCAATGCCGATGATGTTGGACATGGTCAATGTGGAATTTGGCGGATCGAAGGAAGGGTGAAGGGAACAGAGGTTACAAGTTTGAAGATTTCGAAAAAAATTCAAGGGAAAAATTTAATCTCACAGTAAAAAAAAAAAAAAAAAAAAAAAATTGGTGGTGAAGTTTCTGTCACTCGGCTTCATGTGTCACTTGAGCTTGGCACCCGTACACCACTTTCAATACAAAAAAATATGTAAAGTATTAGGTGGATTATTTAGGTCAAGCCCAGAAAACCCTCAGCTATATCGAACAGATCATCGATAGTGCTAAATTTCAAACTGAGACTGGGAACCAATCGGCTTCATTTTGTATTAGCGTTATCAGTTGCAAGCAAACCGGCATGTCTACGGAGGAAGTCCTGGATCCAAAGCCAATAAGAGAGGAGAATAAGGATGCTTCTCTGGAATCTCCGGAAGACGCTGCACCGCCTCCCTTACCCAAACGACAACATCACACTCAAGCCCAAGAGTTGAAAGACGACACCAGCGTTTCTAATCAAAATGATTTCGAGCAAGATGATGAAGTGAGACCAGAATTACCGAAAAGACCTACTTCTAAAGTTGCTAGTACAGAAAAAGGGAAAAAGTATGGAATGAAACGTTCTTCAGTGGAAGATTTTGAACTGACGTCGCCTATACTGGGAAAGAAGGAAAGTTCACAAGTCAATGGACACAGTAAGGAATATGGTTTGTTTGATCCTCAAAGAAAGCGGCTTAGCGATGCCAATCTGGAGTTTTTGGTTGCAAGACGCGCAAGTCAAGTTGAAAATGCTATCGCAAGCTTACCTCCCCAATGGGTCGAATCGGATGACGCTTTCCTCACAAAACTCAATCAAGACGACCAATTGATCGAATTGATGAGCGAAGTGCAAGCTGGCGATTTTGGGAACCCCAACAAAAAAGGAGTTTACTCGCTGATTCTCAAAACTGCCAAAATCAAGAACTTATACCACGAAACAGGATCTGAGAGCCTAGAAATGGAGGGATTGAAACAACAACTGGCAGTCTCCAACGACTTTGAGACAGCGAAAAGATTGGCTGTGGCTTTGAAAGTCTTGAACACCAAAAAAATCCCAGCTTTACTGGTGTACATTCATTACAGATTGGCTAGTGCAGAATTGACGGTAATTTTGAGCCGTATATTCAACCAAGTTGTCCTGGAATCCAAAAAATTCTTGTTTTTGCTATCACGAACCATTGAAAACAACGATCAGCTCGCTCTGGCGAGACTGTTTGATGAGAAGAAAGTGAGTCCTGTGGTGTACCTACGTGAACTGATCTCCTCGGATGAGTTTTGGATTGGTTTCCATGATAAGTTGAACTCTTTGCAACTATTTGACGAACTTATTGAGCAAATTGTGGTGTACGGGTTCTTTGCGACCATTGGCACTCTTGCGAAGTTTATAATGAATCCAGATGACGTCAAGAGACTTGTTTTCGAAGACAAGCTAATTCAGTTCAACCAAGAGTTCGAAATTCTTGATAAAGTGGCCAAATTGAATAATAGGGTGAAAGATTTTGAACAGCTCCGATTGCTTAAGAAGAAACAAGAGAAATTGGGTAGAGAGCTGGAATCCAAAAGCGTGCGGTACAACGAACTTCTCAATAATTATAAACAGTTGAACGAAGAGAGATTCAACAATGAGTCTGTCATCAAGAAACTCGAAGCCAGCAACGGCACATTGCGACTCAAAGCAGGTGAACACAATCGGAAACTCAGCTCGCTTCTTTCCAATTTTGAGGTGATCAAAACGAATAACGATAAGAATGCCGAAATAGACAAGCTAAATGACAATCTGCGTCGCGAGATTGACCATCTTCAACGTGAAATCGATGGTTTACGCAAGAAGCTACCAAAGAAGAAATAACGATAGAGTATTAAGATGTATATAGGCTATTCGAGGCATTGAAACAAGAAAGGGGAAGAGACGAATTATGGGGAGGAGTAATAGTAAATGCTAGTTAGGAGCGAATTTTGGGGGTGTAGAAACGGAATTGAGCCGCACTTGCAGTCAAGTGGTTACCAAAAATAACAATCTGTGTAAATGCTGAATTCCGTAAATTTGAAAGATTTCTCTAATAACTATAGGACTTGGCGAAAAAATCAAGGTTTTGTAGAGGGGCTAATATTCTGCACCGGAAGGAGAAGTCAAAGAACGGTAAACTCATGAATTAACCCGAGAGGCATTCGACGTGATCAATACGGTTTCTCCGTTCGCGTCATGAGACTGACCGATCGTTACACTTGTTCGAGCGAAAGTAAGATACCAAATTCAGTCAGGTCAGTGATTACTTGAAATTTGTGGTGGCAGGAATAGAAGGTTATCGAAAGAGACTAGTTTGTCGCATACTGACGTCATGGGCACTCCAATAAATCCGGGTGTTGAACGGGATTACTAGGCCGAAAAGGTAACAGCATGCAGCTAGAAACAAGTGGTAAAAGAGCTCCAGCTAGCACAGGTTTCGGAAAGTTGCGTGGGTGGCGGGGAGAGGGACATGGGGTGTTGCGGATGCGGAATTCCGCTTGCATGCGTTCCTTACAATCTGACACGCGTGTGCTGCACGTCTAAACTTTATTCCCCTAAAATCCGGACTTCCGAGTAACCACAAGCGCGACAAAAAACTCAGCAACTGGATTAATAGTTGAGTCGGATCAATTGACGGTGGTCTGTAGTGATCTGTCGTAAGACCCACAAAGACGTCTTGTGACTGAATGTGATGATTGGCCATAAGTGTTGACTTGCCAATGACGTCGCGCATGCGAGCCCTTTTTTGCCTTTTTTTGCCACAACACACGCGGAGGAGAAAGGCGGCTCGCGCCATATGCACCAAAAACCCCGATGATTGCTGCACAACCCCGGAAAGGGAGTGCAGCAGTGCAGTGTGGCGCGTGTGCGAGCCAATTTCCTGGTTGCACGGGTCTTCGGTAACGAACTTCCGTAGACAGCAATACACGCTCCCCTCCACCTCCCCCTCCCCCTCTTCCTCATCATGCAAGCTGTGAACACCCATTTTATTATCTCAGCCAGAGCATATCTGCCTTTTCTTTTGCAGCTGTCTCTTGGATAAAATTGGCTGCGAGATCTCAGACGTTGCCCAGAAATCTAAGAATCATGGAGGATAGTGATGAGCTAATTCAATAAGGTGAGCTTGATATTGATCAAGAGTGTTTTTGACAACACGAACACTGGTTTTCCTGACCAACCTGACTGCCTCCCCGTGGAGCATGTAGACGCACAATTACGTATGAACTCAGTAAAACTGCTAATCCTCATGCACAGCCAGGTTCCAGCAAAGTTTTTGCAGACTCGGAATCAAACCCCAGAAAACTCAGACAATAAGCGGAACCTAAAATGCCCAATTAGACAGAGAAGCAGGACAATATGAGAGCTGCGTCGCTCGTCTCATTGCGGGTGTTTCTGTTTTGTTTCCCCCTTCTCCCCAGTGTAAAACAATTGCTGCAGTATGCAAATCTCCGTAAAGTAGGTGCCAACTAGTGCTAAATGTGCTTTTGTCTGGAGCCATCTGTCTATTGTCCTTTCGAGTGGGCTGTTTTGTATAAATACGTGTAGTCTTGCCCCAATTTTTCGATTCGAGTTTGGCTGATTCTGATCATTATAATACATTTTACTGTTCATCACTTAGTTTGACCATGGCTGACAGTGAAAAAGGAGTTGAAGTTGGCCACCAAGAAGGTGGTCTTTTTGACAGCGGAAGTTCCATTGTGGACAAAGAAAAGCTCTCCGATGTGGATGATCTTCCCAGTGAAGATCAAAATGTCCTTAGTAATTATTCCCAGGAGGAGGTGATGGATATGGGCAGGTCGTTCGCAAGACAATACGGTCTGGACGAGGAGCTGTTTGCTAGAGCAGCAGCAATAGCGAGAACCCCTTCCACATTCAATTCCATGGAGTTCCTGAGCGAGGAAGAAAAAGGTGGTCTTTATGATGAAATCCACCACCCTTGGAAGCTTCCAAAAACCCTCTACTGGTTGGTGGGAACAGCCTCGATGGCAGCTTGTGTGCAAGGTATGGACGAGACCGTCATCAACGGTGCCAATCTGTACTATCCAGACGCATTTGGCATTGGTGATGGTTCGGAGAGAAACACATGGCTGAACGGACTGGTCAATTGCGCTCCTTATCTTTGCTGTTCTGTTGTTTCTGTCTGGTGTACGGATTACCTCAACGATAAGCTTTCAAGAAGAGGAACCATCTTTTTGTGCTGTGTCATCGGTGCTCTTTGTTGTATCTGGTCTGCTTTCGTCAATACGTGGTGGCACTTGTTCATTGCAAGATTCTTCTTGGGTTTCGGTATCGGTCCAAACTCAACTACTGTTCCTGTTTATTCTTCTGAGTGTGCTCCTGCCAGAATCAGAGGCTCGCTGGTGATGAACTGGCAGATTTGGACTGCTTTCGGAATCATGTTGGGAGATGTGATGTCCCTGGCTTTCTACAGGGTTCCCGCTCATGGGATTCACAAAGGTCTTGGCTGGAGGCTGATGCTGGGTTCTGCCTGTCTGCCAGCTTTTGCCATTCTGGCCCAGATCCCGTTCTGTCCAGAGTCCCCAAGATGGTTAATGAGTAAAGGAAGATTTACTGATGCTTTTGATTCCATGCTGAAGTTGAGAAACACACCAGTTCAAGCGGCTAGAGACCTTTTCTACACGAATGTGTTACTGCTGGAGGAGAAC
This sequence comes from Ogataea glucozyma, assembly GCA_003706155.2. NCBI lineage: Eukaryota > Fungi > Ascomycota > Pichiomycetes > Pichiales > Pichiaceae > Ogataea > Ogataea glucozyma. The sequence continues at coordinate 139,138 of PPKO02000027.1, forward strand.
CCCGATGAAAACCTGTCTTTCTTTGGTAAGCTCAAAGCCATGGTGACTGTGAGAAGAAACAGAAACGGAGCACTGGGTGCTTGGGTTTGCATGTTCATGCAACAATTCTGTGGAGTTAACGTCATTGCATACTATTCGTCTTCGATTTTCCTGGACTCTGGATTTTCAGAGAGAGACTCATTGATTGCCTCTTGGGGTTTTGGTATGTTGAATTGGGTTTTCGCCGTTCCTGCTTTCCTCACCATCGACAAGTTTGGAAGAAGAACGCTGCTTTTGTTTGCATTCCCACTGATGTCTGCATTTTTGCTGCTGGCCGGTTTTGCATTCTGGATTCCTGAAGACAACAGTGATGCCAGAATTGGTGTCATTGCGTTGGGAATCTACCTGTTCACGATCGTGTACTCCTCATCGGAGGGTCCCGTTCCGTTCACGTACTCGGCAGAGTGTGCTTCTCTCAGTGTGAGAGATGTGACGATGTCGTTTGCTACTGCCACTTGTTGGTTCTTCAACTTCATTTTGTCGCTTACTTGGCCTGCTTTGCTCAAGGCTTTCAAGCCGCAGGGAGCTTTCGGATGGTATGCTGCTTGGAACATGGTTGGATTCTTCATGGTTCTGTGGTTGTTGCCAGAGACCAAGGGTCTGACTTTGGAGGAGCTGGACGACGTTTTTGATGTTCCAACGGGCGAGCATGCGGCCTACCAAACCCATGCCTTTTTCAATGCTTTCCAAAGACACATTTTGAGACGGGATGTTCAGCCTCTTCCACCTCTTTACCAGAAGAAGCGGGTGGCTGTGACTAGCAAGAAGTGGGAAGAGCAGAAGCAGGCTGTGCAGCATGTGGAGTAGAGCGACGACGTCCGGAACGGCGACTTGCCAGGCGATCGTTTCTGAGATGGGTGCTCAACTCCAGAGCGGTCGCCTCTTTATGACTTTTTATCTTGACTTCCACGCCTAGGGAGTTATGTGTTTCGAATTAGTATAGTTTAGCAATTATGAGTCAATGGGATATACCTGAATAATTTTGATTGTCAATTATTAGGCTCAATAGAAGCACCTGATCAATGTATGCAACAATCACTCCAGTAGCAGAGGTATTTATTTGCTTGTTTTTCTCAGTAGTCAAGGCACACATGATTCATGTCAATGTTTTAGCCCGAGATTGCAAAAAATTAGGCTAAGCTACTGTGCAGATCACGTAAGGGTCCCTCAGCCCCTGGGGCCCTGAGAAATCGGTGAGTCGGAAGTTTTGCTCAGTTCTTGGCAAGCACGGCCCTCACAGGGCGAAAACGCTGCGTGGATATGCAAGTCCAGACAAGAGTCCGCGTGTCGGTTTAAAAGTGTCTGGATATCTGAGGTTTCTGATGCTGGGTGTGGCTAGCTCAAAAGGTTGGTGGTGGTGGTGGTGGGTTCAAGTCACATGGCTATCTCTGCATAGTTTACTTCCTTTTTGTGTGCATTTGGCAGATTGGTTTTTTGCAATCTGAGTTTCATTGAAGTATGACGTTTCGGTCGCTCGAAATTCTTGGAACTTCCTGCTTGCTCTACTGCACTTGCTATGAAACATTCCGAAGTTCGGAACCGGCCGGCCCAGTACCGATTGCCGACAAGGTTGTGGCAAATTTGAGAAAGGTATCTGGAAGCCGCAGGGGGAAATGATAAAAAGGCTGCAGCAATCTGCACGGGGCAAATGCTGGTCTCCGCCAAGGGTGCCAAAATGACGTCACAGCCGTGTTTTTTGAGCCCCGCGCCCCACATTGATGTCACGAAAAAAGCAATACGCTGCTGGCTACAGCAATCTTGAGACTAGAAGCTTCGCTCGGCCCGGGATTTTACATGCCAATGTTGCCCAAGGGGGTAAAGTGTTGTGTGTTTTTGTAAAAAGAGTGGGGGAAATAAAGACTGTTCTTGCTAGTATAAAGACCCCTCAATTTTCCCTTTTTGTGGGCTTGACGTAATTATTTCTCAACCGAATTTTACAAGATTATCTTTGTGCGAGAGAAAAACACCACACCTGTACACCACCAAGACGCAAAATGGCTACTGAGACAGAGAAAGCCGTGGAGCGTTCAGAGCACGAGAACGGACTATTCGACCATGACTCGGTCTCGTCGTCGGCCCCAGACGAGAAACTTGAGCATGCACGCACCGCAGAGTACGATGAGAACATTCTGAGCAATTACTCCGAGGACCAGGTGATGAATATGGGTCGCAACTATGCTCTAAAGTATGGTTTGGACCCTGAGCTTTTTGCAAGAGGAGCAGCTCTTGCGAGAAGACCTCAGCATTTCAACTCCATGGAGTTTCTGTCGGAAGATGAAAAGGAGGCCTTGTATCGGGAAGTGACTCACCCGTGGCGTCTTCCCAAGCAGTTGTACTGGCTGATCATAACAGCCTCTATGGGAGCAGCCGTTCAAGGAATGGACGAGTCGGTCATCAATGGAGCCAATTTGTACTATCCAGACGAGTTTGGAATCGGCGATGGATCAGACAGAAACACCTGGCTCACTGGACTAGTGAATTCTGCTCCGTACCTGTGTTGCTCGTGCATTTCTTGCTGGACTACTGATTTCCTTAATGAGAGACTTTCTAGAAGAGGTACCATTTTTTTGACCTGTTTCATTTCGGCAATCACTGTTATTTGGTCGGCATTGGTCAACAACTGGTACCACCTTTTCATCTCAAGATTTTTCCTCGGATTTGGTATTGGCCCCAAATCGGCCACGATTCCCGTTTACAGCTCGGAGTGTGCTCCAGCCAAAATCAGGGGCTCTTTGGTGATGATGTGGCAGGTCTGGACGGCTTTTGGAATCATGTTTGGATACGTGATGTCATTGGCGTTCTACAAAGTTCCCCCCCACGGTATACACAAAGGTCTTGGCTGGAGGCTGATGCTGGGCTCTGCCTGTCTGCCAGCTATCTGCGTTATGCTGCAAATCCCGTTTTGTCCTGAATCTCCGAGATGGCTGATGGGTAAAGAAAGACACCAGGAAGCGTTTGCTGCGTATTCCAGCATCAGAAACCATCCAATCCAGGCCGCAAGAGACGCTTTTTATACCCATGTTTTGCTTCTCGAAGAGAGCTCTTATGAAGTGCCTTTCTGGACCAAGGTGAAGGAAATGGTGACTGTGAGAAGGAACAGAAACGGAGCTGTAGGTGCTTGGGTTTGTATGTTCATGCAACAATTTTGCGGGGTCAACGTCATTGCTTATTATTCGTCTTCGATCTTCCTAGACTCTGGATTTTCAGAAAGAGATTCATTGATTGCCTCGTGGGGATTCGGTATGTTGAACTGGGTGTTCGCTCTGCCCGCATTTTACACAATTGATAAGTTCGGACGAAGAACGCTTCTATTGTTCGCGTTCCCATTGATGTCTGTATTCCTTCTGTTGGCAGGATTTGCCTTTTGGATCCCAGAGTCTAATAGGGACGCCAGAATCGGAGTCATTGCGCTGGGAATCTACTTGTTCACGATCGTCTATTCGTCCTCAGAAGGTCCTGTGCCGTTCACTTATTCAGCAGAGTGTGCTTCGTTGTATGTGAGAGATGTCACGATGTCATTTGCGACAGCTACTTGCTGGTTCTTCAATTTCATTCTGTCGCTTACTTGGCCTGCTTTGCTGAAGGCTTTCAAGCCGCAGGGAGCTTTCGGATGGTATGCTGCCTGGAACATGATTGGATTCTTCATGGTTCTGTGGCTGCTACCGGAAACCAAGAACTTGACTTTGGAGGAACTGGACGATGTGTTCGACGTTCCGGCTCCCCAGCACGCTGCTTATCAGACAAGATTCTTGGTGAATTGGTTCCAAAGAACAATTCTACGCAAGAAGATTCCAGAAATGGAGCCACTCTACAAGAAACACCGGACCGCGATCCATGCCAAGGAGTGGGAGGAGAAGCAAACCGTGGAGCATGTTGAATGAGACAACGAGCCCACTTATTATGATGATTTCACGAGTAACCGATTTTTATTTCACAACTTGTTATTGCAGAAAGTTGCCTCTTTAGTTTTCCTGTTTAGCCTTTAGCCATTGCATTTTACTACAGTTCTTTTAAAAATCCTTTTTCTTTAATGCGGTCCCACTTCTAATAAGAGAATGCCGGTTTTCTTAAAAAAAACCGCTGCTCAAGGTGATTTGCCGTTTTGCTCCTTGTACAGGCGCCGCGCAGGTTTACACAAGTTGAGGCATGTGATGAATCTCGGCTAGTCCTTGGCCCAGCCAGGCAGTGAGATCAGCGCATTCGCGGTAGTCAGGGGGGAACGGCTGATAACCAGATTTGGCCAGAAACAACTTGTAGACAAAACACGCTGAACGTCGCAAAGATATCGCTTGTTGCAGATGCACATGTATCATGTGATTTCACGCGAGATATGACACCTGGTGGCTACTCAATGAAATTCTATTGGCTTAGTCGCCGAAAGCCTTGTTGCAGAAGTCCATGTACAACGGGCTAAAAGAGCATGCACAGAACATATGATCCGATCGAGCTTAGAAAGTGTAAAAGCGCGCAGCCTGCCTCATAGGGATTCCGTCAAAAGGTAATCGTTCTTTCGTTTAAGGAAATAGCCGACGCAGTACAACTCCAGTACTTTGCAATCTCGAGACGGGCCATCAGAGACTCATGCCGACCGCCAAAGTCCGCAACTCGTGAAGGCTGCGTGATGGTGGAACATACGTCAGTATTGTGATATGATTGCGACGGTGACTGTCTTTTACACAGCCAAACAAGGTTGCTGGAACCAGTGATCTTCTGTTTGAGGCTTCAGTACAAGCACTGGCTTGTTACAAACGGTGCAGGGCTGTGTAGTGCTATTTTGAGGCCCCGCCTCGCAAAAAATTTAGATCTCGTTTCGTTACCTTTGAACGATTTCGGGGAGGATTTTCGAGGAGAAAGGCGGTGCAGTGATCGTCTCTCGGTAACTCTCACACTGTAAAGGCGCAAGACAGCATCTGAGGAGCTGGGGATCAGGGAACGGCGACAAATCGGTAGAAAAAGTTACCGTTTATTGTCAGCTTGAAAATGACTAACAATACCAGTTTCCACTGTGGGTCACAGAATCAGCTGAGATTGGCGCATTGAGAGCAACTATATTGCATATACCGCTAAAGCACGATACGCGATTCTTGCGATCGGGCTCGTACCTTGAGAAAGCGAGGTTGAGATTTGCAGGCGGAGTAAACCAAAAAAAATACTTAGTCATAGATAATGACGATCTGTTGGTCTCAGGCTAGGTTACAAACTTGCATGGAAAGGAGCTGCTTGTTCTGATGTGCTTGTAAGTAAACAAATCAATAGTAGAATTAGTCCGCCCAAGTGGTAGTGCACTGAGCGACACAGGGTGGCTGAAGCTGTAATTTGAGAAGAATTGATTCTTTGGCCTTGCAATGCCGTTTTTTTGGTCTTCACCCACCACCGGGATTCCCGCGGTGACACTCTTTCCTCTCTCCGATCCCCGTTTTGGGCCGAAAACACTATATTTTCTCTTTATTTTCCTGCTCGATGTCTAACTTTTTCTCGAAAACAATGTACAGCCGCTTATATGCATGGAAGCAAGCATTTTTTTCTGCGACGCAAAGATGCTTTCCCAATGCAGAACACCCACCAGATCCCGCATGAATTGTCCTGGGCTCGTGTCATTGAGGGGGCAATCATCGGCGCCCGAGCTACGGCAAAGTTTTCCAACGGGGAGCTTTCGTGCATGCAGGTTGCGTCTGATTGCAGGATTGCAGCGGTCTTTCTCAGGGCACACGCACCGTTTTACTTTTGCTCGTTTTACCAAGTCGAGACTTGCTTGGATGTGCTAGGATAATATAGCAAAAGATCTGTAGAATAATTCGGTTCTAGAGTATATAAAAGTCGGGCGTCCCGAGCTTTGCGGTTCAGGTGATGTTCCTTGAGTGATGTTGTCACGCCTGTCAAATACACGTGATATGAACCAGACAGATTTGCATCGCCTCACGTCGCTCTCGACGGTCTCGCAGTCCCAGTCACAGGACTACAAGTTCATTGCTTCCAACTTCCAGCTGTTACAAGATGAACTGGCCAAAATCGGCGATGGAGTCAACGAGCTGAACAAGATCAACGACGGTGACTATGTAATGTTGACAATGAACCTGCCTTCGGGTCGTGGCTATGACCAAGTGTACTCGTACACCTGCGACAGAGAGGACGAGATGGATAGCACCACTGCATCTTCAAACAAAATGAGTCCAGCCCTGGTGGGTGGAGTCGCCAAGGAGAACTTTGGCTTCCATGTTGTTCCTGCTCAGGCTTGTCAGCCTCCGTCAACTGAAGACTTACTTTTTGCAGACTCGCACTCCGATCCACTTTCGGAGTCCTCCTGGGAGTCTTATCTGGAGCCGACTATTCTTGAAAGTTCTCAAGAAAAGAACCTCGCTCCGAGAGAGGTGAGATCCCCCATCTCCGTTGAGCGAGTTCACAAGTACAGACGCTCGACAGAACCCGAGAAGTCAGCTCCTTCTTCCCCGATCTCCACTTCCAATTCCATCTCCATCGCCAACTCCACCCCCACAACTGCTGGAGCGTGTCCGGTGTGCCACAAAGCCATCACAAGAGACATGTCCCGACATCTGCGAACACACGAGCCGGTTTCGAGGTTCAAATGCGTATACCCGAGAGATATGTGTCTCCATAAAACGGGCCAGTTCAACAGACCCTATGACTTCAAAAAGCATCTGCTCAACTGTCACTTTCATTTCGACAAGCCAGAGGTGAAGCGGCTTCACAACTTGAGCGACAAGCTGCCGCACGCTGGGGCATGCTGTTGTGGTATGCGATTCACAGCGCAGGCCTGGCTCGATAGCCATGTCCTGCCCAACCAGGGAAACACTTTCGAGTGTAGTTTTCTCAAGGCTTATTATAAAGAGCTCGGAAGAAGACCTCCTAGACAGAAATTCACCACAAAGGGATAGGAGTGTTGGGAGTGGTGATGGAGGAATGACAGAAGTGCAGGGTGAGGTTTGGGTTGGCCAATCTTCTTTTCCAGTCTTCTTAAATTTTCTCATCCCATCCTCCTTTCCACCATCGATCTTATTCTTCTTTCCGCTACACAGACTATCAATCATCACGCACCAGGCCAAAAGGTTGCTCTATGGAAGTTTGGACATCATTCGTGCTTCTCTGCTGCTATAATCCATTCAACATGTCTCGCAAAGCGACTGGCTCTGACGAGGCGCACCAGGCTCAGCTGCCTTCTACGAGAGTTTTCCACGGGCTCCCTGAGGCTTACAAGAACTCTATCACCACCAGACTTCTGCTGCTCCTGTACTCAATATCCCCAATTATGTATCACATTTCACTTGTTATAACCTATAAATATATTGCCCCGATCATGCTTTATTGCTCCGAAAATCGCTAAGTAAGTCTGAGCTACCTCTGATTAGTTAGTTCCTCCAAACAGCGGACTGGCCCCTCTCGCAAGCTTTGATCTTGTACGGCCTCTGCGGCCTCGTCCGACTCGTACACAGGTGTGTGTTTATACGCAAGAGACGTTCTCCCGCGCGTGATTTTCATGTGCTCTCATGTACTTGTATGTGCTCCCAATTTGCTATGCTCCCTTTTCTCTCGCTTCACTCGTCACGAAATCGTAAGATCACGCCTCCGTTGCAACGTCTCATCTGTTGGCCAAACGCGCCAGCGCATTCGCCTCGGCTAGAATGCTCGAAACGATTGTCTTGGATACATCAAACCCAAAAACGTTCAACAAAGCCTCCAAGCACGTTGGGAAAATCGATAGAATTGATTTAAAGGGCCCAGATAGGGCGCCATCGACAAGCAGCCGGGGCAGCCAGGGGGACACGGAACCGGAGAACAAAGGAGAGTTGCGTGACCAATGTGCATGAGCTGCAAGCAGCTGTATCGGAGACTATAGGGTTTGCAGTGCCTCGAGATTGGTCTGCAATGTGCTATTGTTAACCGAGATAGTCTTCCGCTTCACAGCCATCTGAATCGGCGCAATTTGATGCAGACATTTCTCATGCGCCTCGGTCAATCCAGCCCCAGACTGGCCGACATAGTGGCTAGCCAGTTGTGTCCGGGGGAGTCCGCGAGTCTCGGCGCCCTGATTTGCAGCTCTGCTCCATTCTACAGGCATCAGCCACTCACAGCTAATGCATTCCGCTGCCGCTTAGTACAGCAACCGCAAAAATATTCCATTTCTATAGCGCATGCTCTTTGATCAACTGCGGCCACCTGCACGGGGTGGTGTGACCATCAAACAGTCAGTAATAGATGATGAGGTTGCGAGGAAACAGAGCTCAGTCGTTGCTATTTTCCTTCAAAACTGTACCCTCTTCAAGCACAGGATTGTTTATGGAAAAAGCTTATTTTTGTTTTGTTACAATTCTGGATACATTTACACTGACTTGTCAAGCTATTGTTAGCTCCTCCTGTCTGCGTATTATTCAGAAAAGACACCTTGTACTTTATATTGTAGGACTGTACTAACTGCTAATCGTTGGAACTTGCACGGTTCATTGCTCGTACCGGGCTCGTACTCTCGAACGCACTTCTTTCTCTCTATGCCTTTTCTCGCTCGCTGGTCATTCGCATATTCCTCACCGACTATCTGCCATCCGATTAAATTCTCGGATCTTCGTTTTTCGTTTTGGGCGACCCGAAGAAGCCCGCCTCGAGGAGAGGGGTATTCGCCAAGGTACTAGAAATTTGATGGACCGATTTCTTGCTCATGCTAGGAAACAACAAACAGCCCGGGATCCCGAGCTTGCGAGTTTCGAACACTCGGCACTTTCATACTCATCCCATCATCGCAAAATCGTCGTCGCCCTTCACAGTTCTCACCACATTCCTTCAGCGTTGAAAAAATGACAGGTCATGCTCGAGCTCGCGCAAACAACGTCCCTGATCGAGCGGCTCGGCTCCTCCAGAGTACTTGGAACAGGAGCGCTCTCGATCGACGGCTTCATAATGGCATCCTTGATCTTGCTGCGAATCACCTCGATGTTCACAGAAGTGTACTTGGCCGTCTCTGTGCCTTGCTCCAGAACGGGAGACGAAAGACCGCTGTTGATCGTAAATGAAGAATGTCGTGAAGGAGTGGTGACAGAAGTTGGGCGGTCATTTCCAGCACCTACTAAAGTACCTGCCGACGCAGTAATCGGCGAAGAGCTCTCCGGAGAGCCTGCTAGAACCTCTCTGGACTTGTTGAGCGACAAGGGACGCATCCATTGTGAGGCATGGGAGTCAGTCACGGACTGGTACGAGTCATCGCGGGCATTGTGTATGCTTTCGTTGGTCAGATCCACTGTCTGAGTGGACGTATCGAATGAGCTATCGATATGAGACTCGCTCTTATCCTCTCCAACCACTGAAGGAGCGCTGGTCACTCGATACTTCTCATAAGTGTCCTGTTCCTTGCCCAAGATGAATTTCAGCGGGTCGTACGCAGCCACAAACAAACCTTCTCTCGAATAGGGTCTCACAGGATTCTCGATGGAGAAAGTGCGGATGTTGAGCTTCTGGTGGGGGTTAAAGGTCTTGGTGTAGAGAGAGCTAGTGAATCCGCTCGCAGACCGAAGAGCCTGGCCAGTCACCTGATTCACCTGTCTTCCGGTCTTGTCGATGAACGTTTTCTCCTGAAACTTCTTGTAGTCACTCAACAGCTCCAGCGAGTCGAGCTTCTGGCGAGCTTTGCCGATACTCTCGTTCCATTGCGACATAATTGAGTCGAAATCAAGCTCGGAGTCGCCAGTGATAACGCCTTGCAAAATGGCAAACTTGCGCATGTTCTTGGTCATGAAGTTGTAAATATCGGTATTCTGGTAATAGTGCTTGATTGTAAGCTTGTTGATGAACTCAGAAAGCGTCAAAAGCACCTGTGGCACGAGCAGCTTCACTTTGGCATCAAGGTCCAAAAACACAGTCTTGCTGGCATCCAGCTGCATCTTGGACGCCTCGAGCTTGACTTTGTCCTTTTCAGCGAAATTCCTCACTCCCAAGATCTTTTCAACAGAATTGTGGTGCATATCGTAGTCCACCTTTTTGTGATTTCTTTTGGTAATCAGCTTCAACGTGGCTTTCAAATGATCTTTCATTTCCTCACATTGGTCGACAAAAGTCTCTTTTCCAACCTCCATCTTTTGAGTCACCTGATCATATATGATCTTGTACAGCTTCAATGCCTGTTTGATCTCGTTCGACGTCACATTAGAGAACTGCTCGTTCTCATCGTACTTCATATCCTCCACGTCATCATCCGAAACAGTGTCCACCGGCTTGTGGAGCATCTTGAACGAGTCCATTGTGTTCAGCATCGTGTCCAAAACACTCGTCCAGCACTTATTCCACTTCTTTTCTTGATCCTCCAAAAACTCCAGCCCGGCTATGGCTGTCTGTAGATCGTGTTCCCAAGCCTTGATCACTTCATCATCTGTGGACTTTTTGCCCAAAAAATGGTGCGGAGTTCTATAAACCGCTTTTTTCACACCTCTAAAAGACATGGCAGGGTACCAAAAAGTGCAATTGGTAAGACTGATCCAGATCTAAACCACAAATGTGCTGTTTCCTAGAACAATTACCTTCTTTTATGCTCGGAGTTACGTAGGTTTCGATTTTCTGCAACTTCCCGGACGGCTCCATGTGCTTTTTTTTTTTTTTGAGGCTTCCCTTCTTATCCGGTGGTGTAGGGATGTACCACATTTCAAAATGGGGCAGTCACGTGACCTCGCAAAGATACAACTTTAAGGGTCATCATTGTTGATTGCTTGTTTCAATATAGTCATCGTCATCGTTACTATCATAATTACACTTAATTCTCTTCCATCATCTTCTCCAGCTTCGAAAATATGCGATCCCGATGGATTGCCATCGGATCGTCTTCATCAGTCGGGAAAAACGTGTTTCTGCTGAACGACTCATCAGCCATGCTAACATCCTCCTCTTCATTCTCTTCATCTCCTTCTTCTTCCGCATTCAACAGATCGTTGCGGTCTCCCAAAGTATCATACAAGTTCGAAAACTCCTCTGTGTCCAGACCCTCCGTCTCACGAACGTCTTTCTCGCTAAATCGTCTTCGGTCATGTATTATATCAAACTCGTCATCCTGGTCGTCACTCGGCTCCACTAATCCATCGGAATCATCGTCATATCCTCCATCCTCATCTTCTGGGTAGTCATTTCGGTAAAAGTTCTCGTCATTGGAGTCCTCATCGTCTGTCAAAAAGTTTGTTTTCTCTTCCTCCTCATCGATTGTCTCAATATCCTCCTCACCAAACTGTATGTATCCAACTTTGTCCTTTTCCCATTGATCATTCACCGCTTTGTCTCGGTAGTAGACATCGTAGACGTACTCGTCGCTTTCTTCCTCGGGCCTTTTAATAGTGTTCGCCGTTGGTCTTTCACTTTCTGCCGAAACAGACGAGGTTCTCCTTTTTGGAGGCTTCACTGCCTCGTACTTTGTTTCATTGGTTTTCAAGTAGTCATTCAACATATCTAAAAGCTCTGGATCCACCTCTTTATCGTCCGACTCTTTTTTTGGCAAAGTGAACACTTTTCTATTCGTGGATCCAGAAGTCGTATTCCGTTCTAAAACAGCAGAAAAGTCTTCTCCAGTATCCTTCTCGTCTGTTCTAGCCAGCTTGAAGAAATATCCTGCCAATTTAGATCTCTTGGATTTGCGATCTTCCACCAGCAGTGCTTGGAGAGGGTCTTCAGTCCGCTTCCGCTTGATCCGCAGCACTTCCGGTGGTTGTCTCGCATTTGTCTCTGTTTGTGGTATCTGCATGGCGAATGAGAGCTGATTTTCCAATTGGTGGTGAACGATTAGGTGCTGTTTTTCGTTTCTTCAATGATGTTTATTTGTTTCTGTTATCGAACCAAGTACTTCATTTCTGTCATTTCTCGGATCGTGTCACCTTTTGCACGGCTGCGCGAATGTCATCTGTAGATTTTATATTATTTTTGCACAGCCGTTAGGCGCTTGTTATGTAGGCAAAAAGTTTAAACAAAAGGGGGAAAAAGGGAGCAATTTTCAAGCTGTATACACTATAGTGAGACCACCCTAAATTGTTGGATTTTGCAGCCTTCACTAGCCGAATTGTTTTCCTTGAGCCTGTACCAGACCAATTCTTATTAACTCAGACGTTGCCCCATTATGACCGGCCCATTGACCTCAATACTCTACCGATTAAATCGGCGTTTCAAAGCGCTTTCAGAACTGCTGGTGGGCGCTACTTTCGATCCTTACAGAGACATTGTTCTCATCACTGGAGGTAGTTCTGGATTGGGCAAGGAGCTCACGAAAGTTTTCAGAAATGCAGGAGCCACCACTGTTGTTTTCGATCTCAACGTTCCAAAAGAAGAAGACGCGGTTGAAGGAGCTCATTACTACCAGTGTGACGTTAGTAACCGTCTCGATGTCCTAGAGAAAAGTGAAGCGGTCACTAAAGAAGTGGGTTTGGTCACCATTTTGATCAACAACGCAGGGATCACAACTGGAAAAACTGTTTTGGACCTCAGTTTCGAAGAGATCGAGAAGACTCTGGAGGTCAATCTTCTTTCAAGTTTCTACACTATAAAGGCATTTCTTCCACTCATGCTAGAAGCCAAAAGAGGTTATATCGTCACAATCGCGTCTACCTTGGGATATATGTCTCCAGCTAGACTCAGTGTGTACGGTGCCACCAAATCGGGACTCATCGCGCTACATGAGTCCCTCACCTACGAGCTGGGACCACCTTCACTGAATACTACGGGAGTCAAGACTTTGCTAATTTGTCCTGGCCAACTGAAAACCAGGATGTTTGACGGAGTCAGAACCCCCTCGACTCTTCTGGCACCCGAACTAGAGCCAGCAGATGTTTCCAAAGCGGTTTTCAGTGCCATTGAGCTTGGTAAAAGAGGAGAGATCAAGCTTCCCTTTTATGGAAACTTCTTGCCAATTTTCAGAGCAATTCCTTGGCCTATAGTAGAGGTGGCGCGGTACTACTCGGGTATGGACGCAAGCATGAAGAAGTTTGTGGGAAAAACCATCGCCATCAAAGAGTCTTCCGAAGCTGCACTATCTGCTGCGATCAACGAGACGGGATCAATCATCAGCGGTTTTCTGGGTAATGGTGCAGCCAAAGAGGAGGAAACCATGGCTGCCGGGGTGGATAACCCAGTTGAGATCATCGATTGAAACGATTGTAATATATCATTCTGCTGGAGGTTAGGCGCTTTATTATCACCGTTTTTGACTACTTTCGATCTTTATGACTTTCTCGAGACCTCTTCTATTATTTTCTTCAATTGCTTGATTTTGACGGTTTGCACAGCTTTATACAGCAAACGTTCAGATGTGAAAGTCCTTATTCATACGTAAAATGCCTCATCGTTCACCTTCTCTTTGCTTTTTTTGCCGTTTTGGCAGTTTCCTTGGTGGCTGTTCTCTTCTTCGAGGAGACTGAGGCTGACACCTTGAAAAACCCATCCAGACGGCCCTGTGTTCCCCCTTTGAGATTTTTCTTCAACTTCTCAGCACCGGCTCTGATTCTCTCTTCGTTGAACCCGTTCTCCTTGACCATGTACTGGATAAGTCCATCAACATCGGGCTCTTCCCATTTAAGCTCGCACTCGCTGGCATCTAGAACGTCCGGATTGAGGAACAGCTCCCTAGCTTCTTTGTAAGGCCAGTTTTCTGGCACTTGGTACTTGCTTTTAGGGTCGTTTTGGATAGCCTCGATGATGTTCTCAAGAGATCCGTGTTGTTTGATTAGTTTGAGAGCCGTCACGGGACCAACTCCTCTGATGGTTTCGCAATAGTCGCATCCCAGAAGAATACAGAGATCCACAAAAGTCTTCCGGTCAAAGTCGAATCCTGCCAGTACTTCCTTGGTTTGGTACTCATCAACGGGCAATTTCCGAGCCTCTGAGGCTGTCAAGTTTCTCAGAAGGTACGGTGGTTCATAACAGAGTGTATCCATGTCCTCAGAGGCTGCTGCATAGACTTTGCCTCCTTTGGCGAGCTCTGCGCATTGAGCTTCTGCTTCACAAGGGGCCCTGACAAAGGGAATACCCATCAGCTTGAGCAGCTTCATAGCATCCTCATTGTGCTGTTTAGTAACACGGACAGTTCTTCTTTCGAATTTTTGCAGGTCTTCCAAAGTTCCCGTTTCCTTAGCTTCCTTGGCAGCGGCTTCAGCTTCTTCTCTTTTTTTCAGTCTTTTTTCGAGCTCTCCTCCCTTGAGAACTGGAGGCTTTCCATCGAAGACGTAGCAGGGCTTGATTCCCTTCTCGACCATTCGTATCGTGCGGTAGAAAAACCCATTAATGTGCGATGTTGTTTCTCCGTCTTCGTTAGTCAGCATAGCTCCGTCGTTCTGTCTCACAGCAATCATGAACTGGTAGAGACACATCGAGGCGTCGATAGCCACTTTTCTCCCGAAAAACGACTTCATGTCGCTCGATCTGATGGCTTTTGGGGCATTTTCGGAAACCAGTGCGTTAAGTCCTTTGATACCCATGATGCGGTGGTGATTGAAGAGATGAAGGGTATATTCCACGGATAAGTGATGATCTTAGACCCTCTGATCAAACTTCAAGTACGCGCATCTGCAAAACGCGACACGCGCTTTTCAGTCCAAACTTTTCGCTGTATCTTTTGGACTTGAGAGTTTCGCGTCGATTCAATCGACCCGTCTGTAATCTTTTGCTAAAAAATTCATTTTCTCGCTCTCATCAAAATTTTTTCCTCTCATTCTTCAACTAATCCAACGCATTTTCTGTGGGTTCTCAAACTTCATCCACAAACTCTCTACAATTGGCTGCCTAATCACACCGTTTTGTGACCCTTTCTCTCAGTCCAAACGTACCTGAACACGACAGATCCACACACTTTGGATCTTGTGACGCATCATGTTTGGGGGTTCCGCAGCGACAACAAGCGGATTCGGAGGCTTTGGTAACAACAGCTGGAACAACAACAACAATAACTCTTCTCCATTTGGCGCCAACAATGCCAACACCACCGCCAATCCTTCTTCTTTCGGTGGAGGAGCTACTGGCTCGAACACTGGCGGCATTTTTGGTGCGTCCAACACCAATACTGGCGCAGTAGGCGGATTTGGCACTGCCAACAACGCTGGTGCCAACACTGGAACCAACGCTTCCGGCACTGGAGGAGGTCTTTTCGGCTCTGGAACAGGAGGATTCGGAGCTTCGAACTCTTCTCCTTTTGGTGGTTCGGCTTTCGGTTCCAATCCTGCCCAGGCAAACTCGGGAACTGGAGGTCTGTTTGGCTCTGCCAACAATAATGCAGGGTCCACATTTGGCTCTGCCATCAGCTCTTCGCCTTTCGGGCAGCAAAACAACGCCTCCAGATTTGGTACCTCGATGGTCGGCGGAGCCTCTCAAAACAGAGGAACTGCAGTCAAGCCATTCAAGGCTTTGATGGACAAGGATCCAACTTTGGGTACTCAATACTACGAGACTATCACTGCAATGCCCGAGTATTCCGGCTTCTCTGTCGAGGAATTGAGGGTCCAGGATTATCTGGAAGGACGCAGGTTTGGTAATGGCGCCACTGCTCCTGCTGGAGGAGCCACGTCGGGTTTCGGCGCCTCTGGAACCGGTTTTGGCTCGGGTTCCTCTGCTTTTGGAGCCTCAAATAATAACGCTGGAGGCCTCTTTGGACAGCAAAATAACACTGCCTCGGGCGGACTGTTCGGCCAGCAGGGCAATAACAGCGCTACTTCCTCAGGCGGCCTTTTTGGAGCCGCAAAGCCGGCTTCGGGGGGACTTTTCGGCTCGTCAGCTGCCAATACAGGCTCTGCTTTTGGCTCTAACGCCAACGCAGGCTCCGCTTTTGGCTCCACTTCGTCTCCGTTTGGCCAGAATAGTAACAGTTCTCCGTTTGGCCAACAACAGCAGCAGCAGACAGGTGCTTTCGGCGCCTCCACAAGCTCTCCTTTCGGCCAACAGAACACGAATCAAGCCGGAGGAGGTTTCGGAGCTGCCAAGAGCTCGTCTCCATTTGGTCAGCAGCAGCAGACCTCGGCTTTTGGTGGCGCCACCAACCAATCGGGCGGTCTGTTTGGTTCTTCTGGTAATTCACAGGGTAACAGTTTGTTTGGGGGTGCGGCCGGTAACAACAACCAAACTGGAGGGGGCTTTTTTGGCGGCTCCAACACCGCCAGCAAGCCAGCTTTTGGAGGTTTTGGTTCGACTGGTGCTGCTACAACCAACACCGGTTTTGGTGCTGCCAACAACAACCAACCCAGCGGTGGATTGTTTGGAAACAACAACACCAACCAGACGAGTGGAGGATTATTTGGGGGGGCAAATAACACTAATCAGAGCTCTGGTGGCCTCTTTGGAGCCAACAAGCCTGCCACAACCGGTTTTGGTGCCTCCAACACCCAGTCTGGTGGCCTGTTCGGCGGTGCTGCTAACAACAATCAGACCAACAATGCTTTCAATGCTAGTAACAACACTCAAGGGGGTGGCTTGTTTGGCGCAAAACCTGCTGGTTCCACTCCTTTCGGTTCTAACGCGGGAAACACAACCAACAACGCAGCTGGAGGGTTCAGTTTCGGCAGCAACAACAATCAGGCGTCGACCGGAGGAGGTCTCTTTGGAGCCAAGCCTCCCGGATCCGCTGGCACTGGTTTTGGAGCAGCCAACAATGCTACTTCTGGTGGTGGTCTTTTTGGAGCTAAGCCTGCCACTGGTGGTCTTTTTGGCGGCAACAACTCGACCGGAACTTCCGGTGGTCTTTTTGGAGCCAAACCTGCAGATTCTAGCAATGGCGGAGGACTTTTTGGCAACAACAACAATAATAATACCAACTCTGCCGGTTCTGGAGGCCTTTTTGGCAATAAGCCAACCGGAACTACTGGAGGTTTGTTTGGTAACAATCAGAACGGAGCCACTGGCACTTCCGGTGGCCTCTTTTCCAAACCTCTTGGCCAGACTTCGGGTGGTCTCTTTGGCAACAATAACCAGCAACAGTCGACTGCCTCGTTCGGGTTTGGCCAAAACCAGGCTCAGAACCAGGCTCAGAACCAACAGCAGCAACAACAACAGCCTTCAGTCAACGCCAACCCTTACGGAACGAACGCATTGTTCTCATCTGTTGGAAGCATGATGCAACCTGTCATTGCCGAGCCTGTTAAGCCTCTGGCTAAGCCGGTCAGACCAGTCGAGAGAAAGAAAGCGACGCTTGTTTCCGCGTACAAGCTATCTCCTAAGCCGCTGTTTTCGCCTCATGATACCCTGATTGCGAAATCTGGAAGCATCGTATCTCCAAGCCTGCCCTCAACTTCGGGCTCGACCATTTCATCGAGATCGGCTAGTCACTCGCTGATCGAAGAGGCGAAGATCTCCAACAGTCCGACTAGAACAGACAAGCTATTCAACTCGTCGACCGACGAGACCATCTTGTCGAGTCAGATTTTCGCTCCTTCGAGAAACGTCACGAAGCTTGTGATCGACAGAAACAAGCAGGAGGAGCAATTTGAGGGTTTGAAGACACAGAATCTGTTGACCCCTCGCAAACAGGTGTCCTTCCAGACAGAGTCCACTTTGAAACTCAAAGAGTCAAAGGAGCCGGAAACCTCGGCAGCAACCCCACAACAGTCAGGCTTGTACTTGCCAGAAGCCACCGGTAGTAAGTCCAAGGATACTCAGAATCCAGTTGAGACCGAACCAGCCAGTGAGCCCAAGGAGACCAAAAAAGCCGCTTTCTGGCCTGAGGATTACTGGAGTTCACCCTCTTTGGAAGAGCTAGAGAAAATGTCGCCCACCCAGCTCAGAGCCGTCGAGGGTTTGAAGATTGGAAGAAACGGGTGTGGCTACATCGAGTTCCTCAAACCTGTTGATTTGACCTCGATCTCGCTTTCGGAGATTCCATCGATTGTGGTGCTTGAGAGCCAGTCTTTTGCCGTTTACCCGGATCTCAAGACACGCCCAGCGGTGGGTGATGGCTTGAACCTGCCTGCCAAGCTCTCGATTGAGGGCAGCTTCCCGCTCTCCAAAGACACTAAGAAACAGATCACCGATCCTCATCATCCTGTGGTGAAGAAGCACATTAGAAAGCTGCAAAAGACACCCAACACCAAGTTTTCGAGCTACGACCCGGTTTCTGGTACGTGGGAGTTCACGATCGAGCATGTGTAAAAGATAGGAGCAAGGAGCGACGAGCGACGAGTGGTGTGTTGTATAAACGAAGTGTATTATGCCAGTCAGGCTCAATCGATTTATCATAAAGAAACATTTCACTGGTGCAAGGATGTGTGTAAAATAGTGCAAGTCGCGAGAAGCTACAAAAAAAAAAAAATGGTGTTTGTTTGTGTTTAAAAAAACGCGTACTTGATGTTTACATGTTTTGAGATCTTACAATCGTCTTGTCCTCAAAAACATCCATCCACCATGTCGGCCGAGGCAGCTCACGAAGTTGACAAGGAGAACTTGGAGCCCCAACAGAAGACAAAACAGAAGCCGCAGTTTATTTATGAGCCCAGGAAACCAGAAAGGAGACACACTCTACTTCCGTTCGTTCCAAAGAGTATTTTGAAGCCAACAGTAGTCGCTTCGTGTCCTAAAAACGAGTCTGCTGTTCCAGCTTCTGATGATGCTTCCGGATCTGTGCCTGGAGCCACTTCTGGAGCTGTGCCTGCTTCTGCGCCTGACACTGATGTCCCAGAACCTAGAAGACGAGTTTCTTTTGCTGCAGCCGTGGATGTCCGCAAAATCGTCCACGCACCTCCGGGAAATGTTATAAGCGAGCCAAACGGTGAAATTCGAGTGAGAAGACGCGAGTGCCAGCAGATCATTCCCTCTTTTAGTCAAAAGAAAAAGGCCAAGCTTTCCAAGAGCGATCTAGGCCTTTCTGGTCTTATCCAGAACAAGGTTTTGGACGATGAGGATGAGAACATGTCTCAAGTCGTACAGAAAGTGAGACTATCCAGTCAGCAAGTGGACGAAGATAATGCTACTGAGACGATGGAGATGTCCATTGATCTTAGAGACGCTACCAAAAAACTGGCAAGCCAATCGAAATTCGACTCTTTGGAACAAGACCTTCAAAATGAGCCCCAAATGATGGATCTGACTGAGGTTTTCAGGAGAGCAGAAGATGAGCAAGCAAAGGAGGAGAAAGGAGTGGATACGAAAGCAAGAAGCGAGGTGCCCAAAGGTAGTGGGCATCGCGAGCCTTTGCGCGTGATCCAATCAGCCAATGAGAGTGTCGGGGATCACAGAGTTGTGCTCCGTCGGATGTCCGATGTCGAAGAGGAAGAAGAGCAGGAGGAAGAAGGGATGGAGTTTACACAGCCTGTCAAGAAGGCGGTCAGAGATTGGATTTCCTCAACTCAGGAGAACGAGGAGCCAATGGAACTCACTCAGCCTGTGGTACTGGACGCTCAGGAAGCTCAGGAAGATGAGGAGGAACCAATGGAGCTCACTCAACCTGTGTGTAATTCGAAAGATATCGATGAGGTTGAAGATGAGAGTATGGAGTTTACCCAGCCCTTCAAAAAAACAGATGCTTCTGTCTCGACTCAGACTCCTCCAAGACCCGAGTCAACGCCAGGTACCCCTTCGTCGAGCGCTAGAGCCCAGAAAATCCGTACCGACGAGTACGGATCTCCGCAGAGTGCCTCCAAAGAGCCCAGGAGACTCAGCTCTGGCTTTCAAAAAGCCAAGGATATTGCTGGAAGTTTGAGATTAGCTTCGAGGGATGTCCTTCAGTCAAAGGAGCATTCCGAGAAAAATGAGCAACCAGAGCAGCAAGAGCAGCAAGAGCAACAAGAGCAACAAGAGCAACAAGAGCAACAAGAGAAATCGGAGAAATTGGAGCCTGTTCGAAGTTGGGAGTCGTCGTTGAAAAGCCTGGAGGAACTGCCAACACTGAGTGGAGCAGGCTCAGAAACTCAAGATCTTGAAGCAAACATGGAAAGTTCTGAACACGAAAACTCATTCGAAACAGCAGAGAACATGGAGAATTCCAGTCTAGTCGAGGAATCATTCTTCATCACGGAAACAGTGCCGTTGGCTGAGGTCACCATGGACTCAGAGAACGAAGAAGGCGAGTACTATGAAGATGACGACTATGTTCATGTGACGTTGCCCGAGTTTTTGGATCAAGTTCAAGTTCACTTTTACGATCACCTCGGGCCATCTGAAAGAGAACTTTCGGTCACTAGTGTGAACTCAGGTTCGCAAGCACTTCACAAGTATGTTGATGGGGTCACGCAATTCCCAGATTTCGACTACTTCTATCACTTGATCGCACAAAGGAAAACAGGGATTGAGAGATCGCAGAGAAGTATTGCTGATTTTAGCGAAGGCATTATCAATAATAACCCGACCTCGATCCGCGAGTACTATGAGAGCTCGGATGAAGTGAAAAGAGATTTGAAGGTGAATTACCAAGCGCTGGCCAGTCTGGCCAGAAGCATTGCCGAGCACGGTAACCTGGTGTTCATGATCAAGTCGCTCGAAGGGTTGTACAAGTCGTATCAAAATCGGAAGTCCTCGGTTTTGTCTCAGCTCAAAGATATGGAAGATATCAGAGACGCGTTTGCATCTGAGCAGCAGCGGTGTTTGAAACAGAGATCCGAGCTGCTCAAGAAATTGGCTCAGCTGAAGAGCAGTAAAAAGAACTTTGAGAATGTCGACACGGAGAAGTTTGAACTGCTCAAGTCGAAGCTGGAGCGGTACACTGCTGAAAACCGCAAGCTCAAGGAGCAGAAGAGTAGTCTTGTTGGCCAGGTTCAGGCAGAAAACACAAAACGTCAAGAGCTGGAAAACAAGAGTACCGAGATGGACGAACAACTCGAAGAGCTGAAAGGCCAGATACAGAAAAACAAGCTTCCTTCAGACGCTGAGATCACCAGACTCAAGGAAGAATTCACCAAAATTCAACAGTCTGTTGGAGTGGAGTTTGTGAGTTTGACCGATAACAACTTCAAGGTGATTGTCAACGGAGAGGTCCTTGTCTCCATTGATATGGACTCTGGGAACAGAGAGATCAAAGACTTGAAGCCACAATCAGAGTTTTCTGAGATTCGTGAACGGGTTTTGTCGCACCTGTCAGCATTGCATTTCAGGAACTTGAAGGAATATCTGATCAATTTGAGACTTCAGTTGATCAATCTGAACCAGGTTTCAAAAGAATTGAAATGTCTGCAACTCTACTACCAGTTTGAGTGCAAAAAAGACAGACTCAGTTTTGCAATCTGCAAAGCTGACGAGTACAAGTTGACGCTTTCGTTCGGCGTTGACGAGCTGCTTCAGTGTTCGCAGAACATCAAGGTCAAATCCGAGCTGCTTTCTCTGACCGACGACCGCCAGTATACCGACCTGGAGATTCTTTCCGAGTCCAAGAGTACTTGTAAGTTGAAGCTTTTACAAAAGCTGATCCTCTAAATCACGCCCGCCAATGTATAACCATTATTGCTCTTTCGTTACTTCGATTATATAGTTTGACCAACGAAATCAATCCGCTTTCAATTCTTGTTATCGTTCAAACCGATGTTGCTAATCTCGGGAATCAACTTGCCGACTTCGGTGCCGTTTTCGTGACTAATGAGATTGAACGGAACGTCGTGAATGCTATTCTTGACTGTAGGCTCCGAGGCTCTGGAAGCCGATCTAGGCTCAGATTCTAGGGAAACGTTATCGATACCTCTATCAATTTGCTGGTGGCGGCCCGCAGCAGCTGTCCCAGCAGCAGCCTTGCGGGCCCCAAAACTGAGCGTGAGCTCGGCAGAGTTGTCTGAGTCCGAGCCGTCGTCCTCTGTGTCTTCGCGGGCGCCGAAATCGGAGTATCTCTGGGCATCAAGACCCAGTTTCTTACCATAAAGCGGGTGTCTGAAGGGGGTCTTGCTCTGGCTTGGAGAGGTCTTATTCTGATGTTGGAACTGCAACGGACGGCTTTGCTGCTGTTGATCATTTCTAGCCTTCCTGCTGGTCGTGGCATCCCTTTGAAGAAAGCCCTCTGACAGTGTCAAAGGAGCGTGGTCCTCGTCAGAAGAAGCCGAGGCAGACTCGTCCGTCTCGTTGGAGAAAACAACCTTTCGCGAGTCTCTTCGGGGCTGCGCAGACGTCGCGGCCGTCGCAGGCCCAGCTGTACCACCGGTGGTCAGTTTGTAGCCGTTCGACAAGGTGGACGCTCTTCTTCCGGTGTAATAGTCGTATGTGACAGAAGGCGTGATCGGGTCCATATCCGTGGGCTTCAAGTAGTCTGGAATTGACACCGCCGAGTCCAACGAGGAATGCAAAGGAGTGTAATTTGTGTCTTTGAACGCAACAGCAGGCGAGCGGCCTGAAAAGCGGGAGCTCAAATTCGAGCTGGCAATATCGGTGCCTGGCTGGAACCGGTGGCTTCCAAAATCGTTACTCTGGTGACTGCGGTTGCCAGAGGCAGCCGAGCTCAGCGACGCAGCTCTACTGGTAAATTGGCCACCGCCAGGTCCACTGGGGAATCTTTGCGAAGGTATACCCGTGTATATCGGCAAATCTGCTGGAGTGGTGAGTGTCCCGTCGTAATAGCTGTCCAGAGAGGCAAAACTGGGAACGACAGGAATGTCGCCGGCCTTTTTCTCCGCAGCTTTATCCGGTTTGAAGGTATGGAAGTCGCTGGCTGGTCCAGATGGCGGAACGGCACTGGTGATTGTCGACTCGCTCTGGTTGACAGGCTGTGTCGTCACGTGAGACTCGCTCAGAGTGCGGTCTTTGGTCATGATCTCAGAAAGCTGCTCGAGAGCAGAAGAGTCCTTTCTTCTGGGCAGACTGAACGCGTTCGCCTCCACGTTCGTCTTGGTCTCGATCGGACAGGAGACGACCGAGGAGGACTCGGTGGTGCTCGATTCGGTAGAGGTAGCAATGGAACGGCGGTGTGCGAGTGGCGCTGTCGAGACTTCAGACTTCTTGGCAGAACCAACCAACAGAGACGACGCCGGCGGCACGGGCGGCAGGGGCGCCGGAGACACGGACGCAAGCCCTGAAGAAGTGCACTCTGCGCCATCCCCAGTGCTGTTACCCACTCCCGTGCCCATAGAAAGCTGTGACGACCCAGGAGCTTCAGAGAGTAAGTACGTTTGCTCTCCAGGATGCAGAGAGTTGCTCGAGGACTCGGAATCCGAGTACGGAGAAACCATCCCTTTTAACGATTGCACATACAGAGAGTTCCTCTGTTTGGGGGTGGACAGCCCTGACAGTCTGAAAACGTCAGACAGCTTCTTTTTGATCCGGTTGCCAATCCCGACAACAGCCTCGTCCAACTCCTTGTTTGTCACGTCAATGATCATCTCGTTGTTCCAGTTGGTCGAGTACTTCTTGGACTGTGCTCTCGAGAGCCCTTCGAGGAAGAATGGATGCTCTTTGATCTCGTTGATCTCGATTCTATCGTTCGGATCTTTTTGGAGCAGCTTGTTCAGCAGATCCTTCACCTGCCCAGAATCGTACTCGGGGATCGCGGGCGAGTACTTCCATTGAGTCGTGTCCGGGAACTTGAGCTCGTCGTTGTTTATAGCGTCAAATAGGACAAATTCGGTCTCTCCATGAAATGGGAGGCACCCAAATATCAGACAGTACAGCGTGACACCCAGAGACCAGATGTCGATCTTGTAGGTGACCTTTTCGCACGAGCCGTCGGTCTTGCAGAGCTCTGGGGCCAGAAAAGCCGGCGTTCCCGCGGTCTTGGCTAGTTCAACCTCATTGCTTCCATCGGAGTTGACGGCGAACGACACTCCAAAATCCGAGATCTTCACCACATAGTCGTTGGAAACCAGCAGATTCGACGGCTTGATGTCTCTGTGGATGATTCCCTGATGGTGGAGGTACTCGAGGCCCGAAACGACGCCTCTGAAAACGTTTTTCGTCTCGGAAAGAGTGAGCAGAGGCTCGGGCTTGAAATCGGTCTCCTCGTCTTGCTTCTGCCACTGTATCTCGCCTCGTTCGAGATACTCCAACACAAGATAGATTTTTCTCGAGTTTTCTGCGTCTAGAACCTCAATCAGCTTCACCACGTGTGGATGCGAGCACTTCTTCATGATGGCGATCTCTCTTCTAATCTTGTCCTCCTGAGACGAGCCCGGTCGCGTCAAACGACCCAGTTTCGGCTTCGACGCTCTGTCGACGATCTTGATGGCCACGAGCTCGTTCGTGTACAATTCTTTGGCCAGCTTGACCTTGCCATGCTGTCCGCTGCCCAGATCTTTGAGGATTTCGTATGTGTTGAGGATTCGCTTCCTCGTGATGGGGTCGTATTCCACGTGCACGTAGTGAGTCTCCTTCACCTGGGACGGCGGCACGGGAGACCCTGTCGAGAAGTTCACTGTCGTGGTCGAGTCTGATCGCGTGAGCTCCATGAGTCTTGTAGAGCTCATCTTTGACTTGTTGAACATAGCCAGATTGTCTCTGGAGGGACTGGTCACGATCGATGACGAGCTTTTTCTGTTCGAGAGCGTGGGACGGTGGTTTTGCAGACTTTCAAAGAACTTCCCTAGGGAGGTTGTGGAGCTGTTCCGCGATCCTGTCGGGGAGGCGTAGGCGAAAGGGGAGCTGCTTCCGTGGTTGCTTTCGTGGGAGTGGGAGTGCCCTAGAGAGTTGGAGAAATAATCGCCCACTTTGAGGGCCACCTCGGCCAGACGGTTGTGCGAAGAGCCCCTGCGCAACAGCGGCTCTCTCTTGGGGACCGCGGCTTTCGCTGTGGCTGCGCTGCTGCTGGATGGGGTGTCGCTGGCAGGCGGTCCCACGACCGAGACGGGCCGAGAAGAGGACGACATTGGAGCGTGCTCCGATATGATGGTGAGGGGCGGCGAGCCGAACGTGATTTCAATGTTGTTGGGAGCCGGGTTGTCGGACTTGGCGATCGTCGCGAGGTCGCCGTCGGTGTTTGTCGCTATCGTCTTTGGCTCACCTTTTTTAAGCGACATGGTGGCATCAAAATCCTGCGGTTTCGGAGGGGGACAAACAAGAGTTTAGAGGGCTTTGTGGGGTAACAAAGTGGTGCGGCTGTGCTGGTTAACTGAACGGACCTTGCGGGACTTATTTGGGCAAGATTTGGCGAGAAATGGAGGGGGTCGGTGGGACTGAGATTCAAAGAGCACACAAATTCGTGTGTGTATCTAAGTTTGATTTTTTATTTTTTTTTTCTAGTCAGTCATTTTTACGAGGCACAAGCGAAATGGGTTCGATAGAGTTTCGACGAAATGCGTGATACGCCAAGCGTGGGGAGGTGCAAAGTGCACAGAAAGTGCAGTGACACTGGAGGGGCGAGCGGTGCGAGCGGTGCGAGCCTTGGAGAACGCTAAGGTATCTCTCGTGAGTAACTCGTTGTAGCCCACTGGAGCCCTCTGGAGCCCCGTTCCGTTTACCCCATCCCGCCTCACTTGAAACAAGAGCCCTGGCGCGCGTAGCTGCGCGGTGCGGGCCGCTCGTGCCACAAGAGCAGGAGCAAAAAAAAAGCGAAGAAAAAAATTAATGTTTCGTCAGCTACAGGATTTGAACCTGTGCGGGCATAGCCCAAAAGATTTCGAGTCTTTCTCCTTAACCACTCGGACAAACTGACAGTTGTGAAAGAGTTAGAGAAGAAGGTGGACACATCGGATGGCAGGTGGGGACACATATGATATGCCAGTAGTTGGCGGCCTCTCACGGTGCTCGGCTGACAGATGGCATCCACGCTGGTGCCACGCTGGAGCCACGCTGGTGGTACTGGCACGAGTTCAGGGCGGTCAACAGGAACTGCTGGAATTTTAATGATCTACAGATTTTAGTCTTGCGCACATGCCCCGCGAAACATAGACACAAGCATCGATATTGTTGCTCACGTGCCCAAGTACCCAATTGTTACTCTGTCACCTGTCCTCTTTGCCTCCAGCGCTCAGCGTCGGTTTCCGCTCCGTGCGCGACACGCGCGCTGTGCGCTGTTTGTCCGACTCTCCTGAACCCGGTTGTGCAGAAGGTGGCTTGTAGGCCGATCCTAGGCAGCCAAACAGGCAGCCAGGAGCGGGGTGGTTAGCTGATGTGCTCACGTGGCTGCGACAAGCTCGGCGAGTCTGTGGAAGCCCATGCTCCGCGCTGCCTCATCGAGCCCGCTCCATGTGGCGTCTCCCCGGCCCTTTCCCTGTCCTTCTCCTTTTTCCTGGGTCATGGTGACTTGTCGCTGCGTCTTTTTCTTCTCACCGTGCGGCGCGCACGTTTTCCCCATACTTTTCCTTTTTGGGAAGAGCTGAAATTTTCCACTCGATATGTTCTGCCCTCGATAAACCGAGCAGTAGGGGGGCCAAACGGGCAGACACATGTGGCCGCGGCTGTCGTGCAGGCCCGGGGACCGAGGCGGTCCGACAGTGGCAGCCTCCGCGCACTGAATCCGTATAAAGGACCTGTTCTGGCCGCCTCACATAGGTTTCTCTTTGCCAGCTTCGCTAAGCATCATCACCATCATGAAATTCGTCCACCCCACCCTGGCGACCCTTGTGGCCGCCTTTTGGCTCTGCACGGCCGGCGCCCGGGCTTCCGTTCTCGGGCTCGAAAACCTGCTCGGGGGATCTTGGCCCAGCGCCCCCGGCTCCTCGGCAACAGACGACCAGCTTATCGCCGTGGGCGTCCAGCAGCTGTACGCTATAGGCAACAACACCGACCTCGACGACTGCAGCAAGTGCAAGACGAGACTTCTGTTTGCCAAGGCGCTGGCTCTGACGCGGCCCAGCGTGGTTCCCGACATTTTCTCGCAATGGTGCATCGAGTCCGGCTACTTCTCCGAGACCACCTGCGAGCTGCACTACAATCGTGACACCGTCAGTCGGGCCAACGCCGGCTCCAACTACCTCGATATGGTTTCTCTGATGGACCCCATGTCGCTTGACGGCGAATACTTCTGCTACTACGTCGAGAGCGGGCAGTGTCTCTTCACCGAGGCTCCCGACATCGACGCCTCGGTCCTGTGGGGTGGTCACGACACCAAGCCAGCAAAGGCCAAAGTGGCTCCCGAGCCGGGCAACGACACCATCTCGGTCCTGCACGTTTCCGACTTCCACATCGAGCTCGATTACGTCATCGGCGGGGAGGCCAACTGCACAACGAGCATGTGCTGCACCCCGCGCTCTGCCAACAGCGAGACCGTTCCCGAGGGCTACGACGAGTATGTCGAAGGCGACGGCTACAGTCTGTACGACTCGTGCTACGTCGACGGGGTGTTCCAGCAAGGGTCCTGGGTCGGCGCCAACGGCACCAGCTGGTCTCCGGCGTTCACTTTCGGCAGCTACTACTGCGATGCTCCCGAAGTTCTGATCAACAACTCGCTGGACTCCATCCAGAGCTTCAAGAAACAGCAAAACCTCCACTTCGACTTTGCCATTTTCACAGGCGATCTCGTGGACCACGACGAGGCCCAGTACACCACGTTTGACGACGTCTTGGAGTCGGAGGTGAACGTTTTCAGAGACGTCAAGTACAAGCTCGAAGACGTGCCCGTGTACTCTGTGCTGGGGAACCACGATACGTTCCCTTACGGACAGCTGGCCCAGAACAAGTACGGCTTCCGCAACAAGTTCGACTGGAACAGCGAGCTCATGGCCGAGCTTTGGCGGGACTTTGGCTGGATCGGCTACGAGGAGCAGAGACAGGTGTCCGAACACTACACGGGCTTTGCCGTCACCACCAGCAGAGGCCTCAAGGTGATTTCGCTCAACTCGAACTGCTGGTTTGTGAAGAACTACTACAGCTACATCAACGTGACGGGAGACTGGGACTCGCACGGCCAGTTTGAGTTTCTCGTGAAGGAGCTGCTCGAGTCGGAGGCCAATGACCAGCGGGTTTGGCTGCTCATGCACATTCCTGCCGGAAGCGACATGCTGCCGACGTCGTCGAACGTCTTCAGCCAGGTCATCGAGAGGTTCTCCCCATACACGATCGCGGGTATCTTCAACGGCCACACACACAGAGACGAGTTCAAAGTGCTCTACTCCGACTTTTTGGGCAACAACACCGACGCTCAGACCGAGCAGAACGTGGTTTCTCACACGTGGATCGCTCCTTCGGTGACGGCCTGGAAGAAGCTCAATCCTTCGTTCCGGTTTCTCGAGGTGGACTCCACGACGTTCTCGGTCATGAACGCATACACCTACTTCACAAGACTCAACGAGACGTTTGTGACTAACAGCTCTGAGCCCGAGTGGGAGCTGGAATACAACGCC
The DNA here is from genome assembly GCA_003706155.2 of Ogataea glucozyma. Lineage (NCBI taxonomy): Eukaryota > Fungi > Ascomycota > Pichiomycetes > Pichiales > Pichiaceae > Ogataea > Ogataea glucozyma. The sequence continues at coordinate 167,298 of PPKO02000027.1, forward strand.
CGGACCGACTACGAGATCGAGTGGCCCGAGACCTGGCCGCTCAACGCCACGTACTGGCACCGTGTGGCACAGAAAATGAAGAGCTCCAACGAGACGCTCCAAACCTACGAGAACTACGCCACCCGGTTCTCGCCGTACTTGTACAACTGTTCCGACACCGAAGACTGCGAGAGCTACCACTGCTACGTCTCGACTTTCACTGTTGAGCAGTACATCAGGTGCTGTGATCACTATGGTATCGACTCGGGGTACTAGCACGCGGGAGCAGCAATCAAAAGGGAGCGGCGTGCCGTCCTTCACCTTACCTTGCTCGACTTGTACTTGATGCATTTATAGTTATCCAATCAAGAAAGACCAGTGACCCAGACGTTTGCTTGCTCGGCGTGCTAGTCAGTCTGTACAGACTAAATAACCAACACTCCGTACAATTGCCAGCCGCTACAGTATGGCGACCTCTGACTCACGTGACGCTACAATCGTTTACCAATCTCTACCTCACCTTACAAAACCTTCGTACTCGAACATGAATCTTTCAAATAAATCTATGAACCCACCAAACCTAGGCCAGCCAGAACCAAATCTTCTCGAGGAAGTTGCGGGGCACCGGGGCCACGTACTCCGAGGCCTCCTTCTCGGTCTCCTCGAGACCCGTGAAACAATCAAGCTCCTCCAACGGAGCAAAGATCATGGTGTTTCTGTTCCACAGAGCATGGCCAACATACAGCACAAACACAATCGGCAGCGTGATGTAAGCAGCAAAGAAATCGGACGTGCTCCAGTCGAAGAACACGGCGTAGCCGTTTGTCAGCGAAATGAGACTGAAGAAGAATATGCAGGCATAACAGCCAGCAACCTGGAACCTTGGTCTGTACGTCACTCTGTCTTCCAAGCCGTGGAAAGCCAGGGCTTTTCTGTATCTCAAGTAGGTCACGGACACGAAAATCCAGGAGATGAAACCAGAAACAGTCGAGATGTTGGACAGCCACGTGAACACAACGGTGGAAGAGTTGGAAACGTTCAAGTAGGCCAGCAAAGAGATCGCGGCAGACACAGCCACACAGTAGTATGGAACACCCCAGCTCGTACACTTGGAGAAAAATCTCGGCACCTGTCCCGTCAGAGACATGGAGTACAGAGTTCTCGAAGAAGCGTAGAGGAAGGAGTTACCTGCTGAGTAGGCCGAGGTCAGAATAGCGGCATTGACAATATGGTTGAGCACTTTGATACCTGCGTTCTGGATTCCAATGACAAAAGGAGAAGCTGCTGCTCCTGAAGCTCCCTCGTCAATGGCAGACATCAATCTGTCGTCATTGTAACCGACAATGACTCCAATAACCAGGACTCCCCCAATGTAGAAAGCCATCAGTCTGTAGATGAATCGGTCGGTGGCCTTTGGAAGGTTGATTCTCGGAGCCTGGGCCTCTGCTGCTGAGCACGTGATCAGCTCAGGCGACAGAATGAAGGCAAAAGCAGACTTGATGATGGATGTCCAGCAGGCCAAGAATTTGCCTGTATTTCCCGAAACCAAATGTTCGGTGAAAGCACCCGGAGTTTTCCAGTAATGGAAACCAAGAATGCCATGACGAGAGGGACCAGCACCCCAGAAAATGGCAAATCCAACGATAATCAGACCCGTGATGGTGAGAATCTTGATGGAGGCAATCCAGAACTCGGTTTCTCCAAAAAACTTGACGGCACAGAAGTTGAGCGCAACGATCGAGACCCAGAAAATCGAGATCCAGATTGCCACATTCAGATCAGTCCAGTACTGAATAACGAACGCAGCAGCAGAGATCTCAGCTGGAGTCAGCAATGCCTGGGCATAGACAAGGTTCAGTCCGCACGCAAATGCCAGAGATTTGTTTCCGGTGTATCTTTCGCACAGTGCGTACAGAGTGGACTTTCCAGGTTGTGGGATGAACGTCACCATTTCTCCCAGCTGGTTCATGATTGACCAGACAAAAGCGGATAGAATAAGATATCCAATAAGTAAAGCCGCAGGGCCGCAGGTAGCTGCATTAGTGAGAACAATAATGTTAGTATGCGTCAGACATAAAGCCGCACGCTTGTCGCGCAAGCTCGAGCGTGGTTCGAGTTTCTTTTTCCATCGTCATGACTTACCAAGAGCTGATCCACTTCCAACGAAAAGCCCAGTACCAATGGCACCAGCGAGTGCCAAAAACTGGACATGTCTTGCCTTAAGACCTCTCTGTGTAGTAAACTCGGGAGAGTTGTCAACTGTTCCCAACTCTGCGACGTCGGTCTCAAACTCCAGCTGTTTCGTAGCCTCGGACCTCGAGTTCCCATAAGAACTGTGAAAAGACTCCATCTTGAATCGTGATTTGTGATGATTGACTCAATGGATCCGAAAGTCTGGGGTTAATCCACGGCCATGAGATCAGATAGAAAACAGGCATCTGTCCCCGTATATATACAATCGTATCGATACAGAAAAAAAAGAAAGAGGAGGAAAAAATTACTGTAATCTAGGTTAGGCTCGCAGTAAACTCAATGTTCACACGGACAATAATCCTGACACCAAAACAATCTTATCTGCACCCTAGATAAAGAAGCTGCAGAAACTTCATCTTCGCATGGTCAAAAAAATGTGATCATTCACAGGAACACGTCCTCGGCCTCACCCAAAGTAGATACCGGTTTTTCAGTACAGACCCTCCACTCCGTATTTCAATCCAAGGCACTCTCACTTGCTACTTTTGTGCAAAATTCGCTGCAATTCTGACAAGATATGCATTCAGTCTTATCTTCACTCGGTTAAGCTCACCCTTCTCCACACTCGCTTCCTTTGCGGTGGGCAATTCGGGACGAGCATATCAAACTGCTGTTCACCACAGCTATTGACTTGCTCGGAAGTGTGCTTAGACACGGCACTTCTGCTCCGTCATTTCTCCTCGACCAAGCGCGCTTAGCACCCGCCTGAAATTCTCGAGGCACTTATAACAATAATTACGTGACTCAACAATAGGCGATATATGCGTGTATGCAACTGAAAATAAATTCACAACCAATTAGTGAGAAAAACTCTAGGGCATTAATTTGGATTGTGGCACAAATCAACCTGGTAACTTTTTTTCATGGCTGTGCTGGAAAACTTAGCGAGCAAAAATCTTGGCTCATGAGCAAGTCTCTGCGAGGCTATCCAAATACTTTGGAATCTGGCAGCACCGAGGCTTATTATCAAAATCACGTATGGTAATTACAAGCGTGCTGGTGCGGACTTTTGAATACTGATAACACTCATCGATTATATCGCTTCCTATTTACATATTGTTCTGAATTTTTGCAGATAACCATCCGAGCCATGCATACACCATCAATCACTCCAGCAGGTAAACCATCTTTCCTGAGGCATCAAAACCAATCTTTCTGTCCTTTCTATTATCTCTGAGAGGTTTACCGTATCTGTAACCGACCTGGCCAACTTTGACATCGGTGAACTTGAACGCGACCTTGTCACCTTCGTGCATTGGTGCGACAAAAGTCTTTTTGTCCTTGGTGGCTGTCTTTCCTGTCAAAGCGTGCGAAGAGTGCTCACCACCCTCAGAGAGCTTTTGCAACGTCACTGCGGCAGGCTCCAATGCAAACTCTTCAGCAGCATCCACAGGTCCAAATGGCTCGGATTCTGCAATAGTCAAGAATCTCGACTTCAAGGTCTTTTCTGGAATTGGAATTTCCGTCAAATTTTCTCCATGCTTGGCCTTATCGAACAATGGGAACATCTTGTATAGAACCTTACTCATTTTTTTCATGTCTTCGGTGATCTGGCCTTGACTTTCCATTCTCTGTTGGATGTCATAGAGCTTGAGAATGGCTTCAATCCTCTGGATCTTCAAACCATACTTCAAAGCCACTTCTTGAGAGGAGAGTTTTTGATGCATCACATCGTTCACAATGCTCTCCTTCATCTCATTGCTGACCTGAACATTGGTGTAACAGTTTCTATTCATTGGAAATGGTTGCAGAGGGTTTCTCTGGCGACCGCCCGTTCCTTCCTCTGACAAAGCCTCAGTAACGGCAGCAACTTCGGAATCCTCGCTTGAACCCTCACCTGCGGCCTCGGCAGTAGCTCCCTCCTCAGTGGAACCACTCATTAGAGCATTGCCTCTCTCTGACACTGGATCGATGTAGTTGGTTGTGTGATTTTGGTTTGGGAAAGTGTACTTGTTCATCATATAAACACCTTTGAAATTCTTGGGTCCCAAAAATTCGTCCATTAACCTCTTGAACACCGTCTGCTTTCCTTGTCGAGCAGGTGGAATGTTACCGGCTTTTGAGTAGAACGGATAGGCCAACGTTCTTCTGTAACGCACTTGGCTGACCTGACTGCAGGTCACTTTGACGGAGCTCGTCGTGCAGGTTGCACTTCTGGAACCCAGCATCTTTTTTGTAGCGACGACTTTGATGAACTCGAAATCTTGGGTACTACCGACGAGATGCCTTCATACTAATCTGCTTTATGGACGCTGTGTTTTTTTCATTCTGAGTTCATGATGAAAAAAAAACTGAAAGTTGGTGGTTATGAGCCATGAACCGAATATTTGGTTCCAAGGTGAAGATTAGTTATTGCACGAACATCCTTGCACCTAGTGGGACACTTGGTAGCAGGAATTTGGTAGCAAGCCTTAAAATATGGAAGACCATAGTTGTACCACCATGATGCTGAGTAATTTTGATCAAACTAAGAAATCAATACAATCAAGAAAACATGGTGAGCAAAGATCTGTGAAGCGTTGCTGATTACAACAATACCTGATTTTGATGAAAATGTTCATTAAAGATGTATAATCTAGTGAGGCAGTCAGAGAGCCAACTGACCATTGGCAATCCTTGCTCTTTTTCGAAGACGAAAAAGATTTAGTTAGAACAACGAGAAATATAGAAAAACCCAATAAAATGCAATTGAAAATAATAAAAAACGATCATGAATGAGACAAACTAATATACAGATGAAAATGAGATGACGAAAGAAGTCCGAAGGTTAGCACTTAACAGCTGACAAGGTCAACAACGTCAAGGTAGACTTCGGTACATTGCTCACCAAGAGACTCGTCGTAAAGGTTGTAGAAGCTTCCAGACAAACATTGGTAGAAAGTGGTGGTGTTACCAATAGCAAGCTTTCCGTCGTCAGTGATGGACCAACCAGCAGCGTAGATGGCACCAGCTTGTGGTGGTGGACCGTCGAATTGGAATTGTCTGTTGGCGACAATGGAACCAATTCTTCCCTCAGCATCGTAAAGAACAGAACCGTTCAAGGTCATGGACAAAGCGTTCTCGTTGAAGCAAGCAACAGAGTCGACTGGGTTGGAAGAGTCTTCGAGAGCAGCATCCTCAGAGCTCTCGGAGGTGGAAGCAGAGGTTGTAGCAGTGGTAGAAGCAGAACCAGAAGAAGCTTGGATTTGACCATCACCAATTTGAGTCACGACAGAGTCGGCAGTGGAAGCGGTGGAGGTAGTGGTGTCAGCTTGGATTTGACCATCACCGATTTGAGTCACAACAGCAGCAACGGAAGACTTGGCAGCAGAGGTGGTAGTGGTGTCAGCTTGGATTTGACCGTCACCGATTTGAGTAACAACGGCAGCAGCAGTGGTCTTGGAAGCAGAAGAGGTGGTGGTGGTGTCAGCTTGGATTTGACCGTCACCGATTTGAGTCACAACGGCAGCAGCAGTGGTCTTGGAAGCAGAAGAGGTGGTAGTGGTGTCAGCTTGGATTTGACCGTCACCAATTTGAGTCACAACAGCAGCAGCAGTAGTCTTGGATGCAGAAGAGGTGGTGGTGGTGGTGTCAGCTTGGATTTGACCGTCACCGATTTGAGTAACAACGGCAGCAGCGGTTTTGGAAGCAAGGGAGCTGGTGGTGGTGGTGTCAGCTTGAATTTGACCGTCACCAATTTGAGTAACAACGTCTCTCTTGATCATCTTCTTAGCATCAGCAGTAACGGCGTTGATGGAGATACCGAAAGTGTAAGAGTAGTCGGTGATAGTACCAGCCAAAGTTCCCTCAGGAGTCAAGGTGGTCCATGGCTCGGAAGGAACGTAAGCGGCAAGACCTTGAGCGGCCAAACCAAGAGAACCGAGAACAGTGAATTTGTGTTGCATTGTAATGTGTGTGTGTGTTTGTTTGATTGTTTTTAGCTTGAGACTTGAGACTCGAGACTGTTTGATTGTTTGATGAAGAAGGAGACAGATCAAATGCAAATCTCATCACCAAGGATGGGAATTATGGTCCTTTTTATAATCCACAATTGATCGCTAGAGATCAATGTAACATCCGTTTAGTTCCCTCGAAGCAATGAATTCTCAGGATGGCTGGTTTTTAGAGGTAGGCGTAAATTTAGCTTTTCTTTTATTACCTGCATGATCGAGATATCAAATTTCCCGATTGGGGAAACTCAAAACAAAGATTTCGTTTTAACTCCTAATTAGATTTCCAAAACAGGTAATTCGTGATCTCAAGAACTATTTTAGGCTCACAAAAACAATTGTAACAATAATGTATGGAAGATCGAGTTTTCGACTTTGACGTATGCAAAAGAAACCCAATTCAAGCCATCTTTTGGTAAGAAGTCTTTCACACAGTGTTTTTGTTACTTTATTTAGCTTTTTCTGAAATCTCGTGAGCAACTAAACTTCATGCAATATTTTTCACAATAAGACAGCTCCATATTTTTCGAACCTAGCGGCGTCGAGTCCGGGCAGGCACGAACGGTTACTATAGTCCTCGATATTTTTGTTTTACCACAATTGATTGTCTCCAACAGTAGGGATTTTCGTTTAGGGAATTACCTATGATACAATCTCCCATGCAAAGACGAACTACGAGTTAACGAACTGAGAGTCGACCCTTAAACGAGAGACCTCGAGTATTTCATCTAAAAATAGACTATAAACAAAAGGTTTCGAGGAGATTTTCGTCTCTTCACGAAAGCTTGGACAACACTTTGGGCGATCTTTCGTTGTTTTCACGCAACTCGACAGAGCCGCGGTTGAGCATGGCTTCAAACTGCTGCGAGTAAGGGGCCTTAGTAGAGGTGTTCAATTGTTTAACCGTCTTGAAATATTCATTGTAGATATCGCCGCTGTAAGCTCCGAGAGTCGAATTGATGAAAAAATCGCTAAGTTTGAACGAATCTGTCAATCCAACCACTTGATTTCTAAGCGTACCTAGTAAGCTCTCAAGAACGCGTTTCACTTCCTTGAAAGTATCCCCAGACAAAACGTTAAATTGCAAGAATTGAGACCCAAACGTTTCAATGTTGGATAGTGCAAACACCTGAGCAAGTTTCACGAGGTACTGGTCGATGGCCCCACTTTCACTGCTCAGACTGCTCATTCTCCCAATCCAGCTCGAAAGGATATATCTTGCGGCATAGAGTTTTGATAATGCAAGTTTTTCCGAGGAAATGAGATCCCAGTCATTGCCGTTTTGCTGCAGAGAAGATATGCAGTCGAGACTAATACGGTAAATCAAACAATCAAATGCAAACAGTAGTTTATCCAAGTGTGTTAACGTACCTTTCTCCAACTCCTCTCCCGTTTTGGAAGCCCTGGCGATAAAATCATAGTTGGTCTTGGGCGTCTTCCCAGACTTAATATACGACGTCACTGCTTGAATGGTGATTCTTCCGCTGTTTTGAGCGAGAATGTTATTGTCCCCTTCCCAGGTACACTGCACGACGTGATCGACATAGCCTTTCGCAAAGCCACTGTATGATGAATAGCCGTGGCCTCCACAGGACTGCCGACACTCATCTATCAAGGCGGCACACATCCAAGTACACGTTGACTTCAAAGATGCAGAGTCTCCGAAAAGTGTCTTGAGATCCGAAATCGCCACTTTCAGCTGCTCGAAATCGCCCGACTTGACCCCTTCGTCGACCTTGGCTAGAGTTTTTTTATAGAAACTCTGAATCTCGTTTGAAGCCACCGCCATTCCAAAAGTCCAGCTGAGCAGAGGAATCAAACGGCGTTGATGCAGAGGGTAGTTGATAAGCTGGTTTTCTTGCTTTTTGCCCTTTGAAGTGAACTGTCTCCTCCCCACAGCATACCGCAGAGCAATTGTGATGAATCTCTCACTGGTCCGAAAAGAGTCGGTCACCATGGTCACTCTTCCACCCAAAAGGGCTCCGTACGCCAGCTGTGCCAGCGGAGGATCAACCACTTCGCCTTCTTCGGTGATGGTCGTGAACTTGGACAACATATAAGCTTTTGGGATTTCAACATGGTTGAATTGGATCCAACCATTGTCAATTCCGTCTCTGCCCATTTTGGCTCCAATGTCTCCGATCGAGATTCCTGGGTGCAATTCGTGTCTCGCATCCCTCAAAGGAACGACAAACGTCTTGACGCCATGGTCGTCTCCGTCCACAATGAGTCTAGCGAAGCACACGGTGTGAGTGGCCGAATGAGCAGCTCCTCCGATCCACCATTTTGTGGCTCCCACGTGCGGCGTATTAATGATGAGTGAGTCATTGGTTTTGTTGTAGGTGGCAGTGGTCTCCAATCCGGCAACATTCGAGCCATGTGCCATTTCCGTCATGGCAAAACAGCCGTAAATTCCTCTCATAAAAAGGGCGCCTCTTTCATAAGCCCAATACTGGAACTGTTCTTCGGTACCATTTCCTCTGATAGCTCCCAGAAACAGACCCAAATGAACACCAATCCGAGTTCCCAGCTGCGGATCAACCACAGCAATCAAGTTGAGCCTGTTCTGGAAAGTGTCGTAGTTTGGGGAATCTGTCTCCATGTACAGAGCCATGCGAGCAATTTTCCGAGCGGTCACCTCCCTGTGTTCTGGCTTGTCCATCTCGTAGTACTTTGCATCGACTTTGAGTATGGGATCTCTCTCCAGCTGCTGCATCAGTCGCAAAGTCTCAAGTGCGGTCTCCTGAGAACCCTCGAGAAACGCGTGCATTTTGTTGACGTCGAAATCGACTTTGAGCCTTTCAGACCAGATCAGGTCTGCAGGATTTGGCTCAGTAGCATCGGGGAACTTGGTGGAAGACATTGCTGTATCGCTTGTGTTTCTACACGCAGATAATAAAATCGATTGATCAATACCTTTTAGGGGGGCATTTTACCTTATATACCACCGATATCACATGCTCTCCAAAAAAGAACCGCTTACCCCCCACCGTCACATACAATTATTCATCCAAAAAAGCACATGGTGCAAAAAGCAACTGTCAGAAACAGCGTCACAAACTTGATCTGACAGTACGTTTTCACATGTTCATGCACAATAATTACCCCACAGTTTATCTAAGCATGCGGCTCGAGGATTTTTTTTTTCAAAAAACGAAAATTATGAAAAGTGGTAAAAAATATTTGATTAATCGAATCACTTGAGTCTCTATCTGGTCGACTAAGTACTGCATCCACCTCTCCCCTCAATGACTGATTGAGATTATCGGTCGTGTCGTGGATCAGCGTCTATTATGAGTTGCTGCAAGATCAGACACTTCTGTATGGTGAAAGCGGATTCGCACCCCTCGCTCATCTTGTGAGATCGAAGGGCCACGCTGATGCCTACGTTCGCTCGTTATTCGTTCGCTCCTCGCTTGTTCACTCGTCCGTCTTCTTCGCACGGTCCAACTTCTCCTGAGCCCTGATTCTCAACGTCGCACCGAACTGAATCAACAACATGCACCCCAGAAACCCAAACCACAGCACAAAAGCGCTGCACGTCGACGTCCAGCCAATTCCAATGTGCTCTATCTGTATCAAACAGGTGGCCGACGCAATGGCTCCTCCAAAAGCGTACCGGGCAAAGTAGTTCGAGGCGATGGCGTCTCCCTTTAGACTCGGAAGACAGTCCACACAGTAGGCATTCAGCGATGGAAAAGACACAGTCTGGCCAAAAGCGCAGCAAAACATCGCAATGATCGGAACAGCCATTCCTCCCTTGCGCTTCTCCAAACACCAGCCATAGATGAGCATCGACACTGGCTGGACAAACCCGAGCGCAACAACAGCGGACTTCAGCCTGTCTTCGGGGACTCTGACTCCGTTTCTCTTTTTGATCCATTTTTGGACGGTATAGTCCGCGTATTGTCCTCCAAGCATTCCTCCTGCGATATACCCGGCTCCAGGGGCCAAGTAAAACAAGGCTCCGAGAATCGGAGTCGTCAGGTTGAACCTTGGATTGATCACCTGTCTGATGGGGGTCAGAAGACTGTACATGTTGTAAACGAGGGAGACGCTGATCATGGCTGCGAAGATCATATTGAGATATCTGAAAGCGTTGACCACCCGTAATGGATTGTATCTGACAAAAACAAACTTCTTTCCGGTCTTCTTTCTCATTTCCGTGGCGATCACCATCCGGCTTGTCTCTTTGAGGAACAGCACCACGAGCACGGCGTCCACTGCCCCAAGCCCCGTCACCGCCCAGAAAATGACTCTCCAGCTTGTGTACGTCACGATGAGTCCTCCGAGAACAGGACCCAACGCTGGGCCCACTTGGGTCCCAATGAGAACCCAGGCCATGGCTCTTCCTCGCTCTTTTGGGGGTTTGATGTCTCCAACAATCGAGCCGCCCACGCTGAAACAACAGGTACCGACGAGGGCGTTCAGGGCACGAAATATGAAAAACATGGTCAGATTCTGCGAAACGGCAGTGAGGATCATCGTGATGGTGTAGCCAACGGCACAGAGAATCATGATCGGTCTTCTGCCGTATATCGAGGACAGCGGAGTGAGAAGAAGAGGGGAGATGGCCATGAAGATGTTATACACGGCGTTGGAGACAGTGATCACTCTCGAGACAGTATGGAACGCCTTTGCCACCTCAGGGATGGCCGGAGTGAACGCGAGGTTCGAGATCGGAGACAGAAAGCACGTGAAGGTGACTATGGCCACAAACAGGTTTTTTTGGGCTGGCGAGAACCGGTCGTAGAACGGATCATTGTCGGTCAGCGGCGGCAAGGTGACGATTCTGGATATTTCCTCGGTCAGCTCGAGGCCTTCTAGCTCTTCGTTTGGGTTCTCGCTGACCGCGTCGTCCTCGTGGTGAGCCACAACGTTGTAGGACTCCAGGTCCTGCGATCGCACAGACTCCGAGTCGGTTGAGCGACGGTCTTTGTCGTGCTCCAATTTCGGTTCCTCGCTCATATCTGCAGCACAACGGGTTTCATTCGAGGAGCACTGAAGAAGAAACCAACACAAATGCTGGAGTGTTGAGGTCTTGCGGGGTTCAGAAATCCCTCAAAGTAGATTAGTCATGATAATGCACGCAAATCTGCTATTGGAAAGGAGTGAGAAAAAAAAAAAAAAAAAAAAAAA
>PPKO02000028.1:0-175254 GCA_003706155.2 Ogataea glucozyma
CCAGCTCAGGGCTATTCATCCAACGTACTATCTCAAATTGCGTTCTAGCCGGTGAAGATGAACAAAAAGACGATTCCAGCGAGAACCAGAGTGTACGTGAGGAAGTATTGAGAATAAAATCGTAGGTGTTTGCAATTGTGAACGTTCGTGTCTTGTGAGAGGGACCAACTCGCCCCATTCAGTGTAAAAACATAGAATTTGAGGCAGTTCGTTGAGAGACCGTTGTTCTCGTTTCGGAAAAAGGCATCTAAGATCTGAAGACCTCAAATATTTAATAGATTTGATAATTTTATCTGTTTATGAGAATTCACCATTTCTAGTTTTAATATGGATCATATCCAGGACCAAATTGAAGGCAATTTAGCTTAAGTAGCTTTTCCTACACATTCGTCTGTTTTGATTACTTATATATAATCATAGCTGAATTGAAACTTGCTCAGTGGTTGCGGGGCGCAGCAAACATCATGTCGTGCCAGATGTTCTTTTTTTGGCTCACAACAAAAAGACTGTCGCGAAAATGGTGATTGGCAACCCACTTGAACACTATCAGATTTCGACAAATAAACTGCACCTCCCGGATGGAAAGGTATATTCCTTTCATGTGCATATACAAACACTGCATTGTTCTCAGTTTGTACTATCAAAGAGATACAATTTCTTCAGCTAGATTGAACGGATCTGAATTGAACGATTTCGTACGTGGAGTTAGTTGAAGTCATACCGTGGTCTATTGATTGAAGAAAGGGCACTTTCATCCTTGAAGAACTACAGAGTACGATCGGAGTGGATTCTTCACAATAATAAAGTAAGTCTGGATTGAGTATATAAGGCAGTACAGTGTCCACTCACGTTGATAATATAGCTAGGTATTTCTGCTTCGATTAGAAGTTTAGCTTGGAACATTCATTGTCGATATGGGCTCTCAAGGGCGCGGGCTCAAAAATGGAAGAAGAACATTTTTCCAACTCGAAGGAGTGGCCTTGAATGGATTTTGTAATCTTGAAGGTGTCGTCACTTTTGCGGGGGATGATGTCAGTTCATCTGAAGGGGTCGTCACTGCCATAGGGCTAGAAATCTTTGCAATTTCAGTCTTCTTGAGTAAGCTTGGGCTAGCTGCTTTTGACGGGCTGGTTTTTCTCGAACGAACTCTTTTTGTCTTGCATTCTTCTTCTTCCTCTCGAACGCGTTTCAACGTATTGCAACAAGTGCAACCACCATCTTCAGCTTTCAAATGGTAATAGTTCCTCATACGGCTGGTCAAACAACCAGGGTCTGTTTCACCGATGTACATCAACTCGCCGGTAGTCTGGAGGCAGTGTGTTGCTTGAGCCAACTCGTTGCCTTCGGGTACCCAATTGAATAGTACCACTTTCTTGACACCTGAACAATCAATCAGACTTGTCATATGTGCAGCATCACAATAAGCCCTATCTTTCTTGTCCGAGATGGAATCACTGATTAACTTTTCTCTGCTTGAGACCAATAGTCTGTGATTCAGGTTTTTGCTTTTCACCGCGGACAGTTGTGGACTTAGAGATTCCAGCTGCTCGTCTGAGCCGAAGAGAATCATGAGCTTCTCATTCTCTGCCCTTTTTGAAAAAAGTGCCATTTCCTGTTTCAATGAACTCATCGGTTTTGAAACTATCTGCCGTTTGAACCTAATATCTTCGGGAAGTCGATCAACCGAGTTGACCTGATGAAGTTCAGCTGGATTGAATCTCAAAAGTTGCATCAAGTATTTCAACGTGTCTCCACTCATTGTGGCAGATAATAACATTATTTTGAAGAACCTTCTGGACACGAGCTTGACAGCGTGTTTGGTAACGTTTTTGTTGTAAGCGAGAATGACATGAGCTTCATTGAAAATCAGTAATCCTAGCCTATCACTTCTTTCAAAACTTGCGACTGTGTCATCAAAGTTTTGTTCAAGTAGTTCGCTGTAAGAAAACAAGTATAGATCCTTCAGGAGGTCAATCTCTTTGTCAAGTTCAAGTGATTTGCTAAGGCCCACTTGTAATCCTGTTTGTTCGAGTTGCTTTTGAATATCCACTAGGGGAACCGTATCTGGTAGTGCAAGCATATTGAAATAATGACTGTTTCGATTGCGCTCCAAAGCAAGTAATGGTAGTACGAAAAAGCTCATTCTGATCTGCCCGTCAAAAGTCTGAACTGCGATTGCTCTACAGTCAGTTTTCAAAGCCAAGACTGCAACGCTTCTTTGTTTTTCACGACAAAAGACGTCAGAGCTGTATAGGCCTAATCCATTTTCAACCTCATCAATGTGGTGAAAAGAGATTTCACCTCTAGTAATGGAACATCTCGGAGTTTTTTTGGCAGCAAAAGTCAGTTTTTGGCTCAATTTGAAATAGGACTGCCACTTCTTGTCCATTTTCAACTGAGCGAACATGAACTCGTCAGGGTTGATTGCATCACAAAATTCAGCTTTTCTGAGCTTTCTGTAGTCTGCCCAATTGGTTTTGAACGAGCGATTGCTGACAATTTTGGGGTCCATGATCATCTGCGCCACAGCAACACTGTATAGACGCAAGTTCTTCAATTTGATTTCACTTTCTCCGTGAATTTTTTTCAAGATTGCATAGTAACGGTCTCTGGTGGTCAAGTGCACTTTAGGAGCTCTTTTTGAGCCTCTTCTTCGAAACTCGACGTTCACAAAGAGTTGGTAAACCATCGGAATGTAAATGTCCGAGAGACAGTCGTTGATATGATTCCGTTGGATGAAGTCGTTTTCTTGATTGAGTTCTAGCTCTTCTTCCTCAGCGTTTCCTGCGGCATCCATTGAGTCTTCTTCTGATTCCAGTTCCTCCAAGAATTCTTTGACCTTCGGTTCGAGATAAGTGCTGTCAAGCCTCACAGGATTGACGCACAACTGGAGAAGCTCAATGAGTAGTGGCCTTGCAGTCATCAAATGATACGTCAGCATCATGGTCACAGTTTTATTCAACCATATCATTTCTGTAGGACCAGAGCAAGTCTTTGAGCAAGGGACTTGGAAAAAGACCAGTTTCTCAGCTTTATGAAAACGAATAGTCCTGTTAGAACCTCCATATCCGAGAAGTTGCAATTCACGAAAGCTCAACCGAAATCCTGTTGATGTATGAATGGAAACCATCAGAGACTCCGTCATCACGTTTAGCTTTTCGAGAATTCTTTCAGTATGCTCCCGCAAACATTTCACGTCGGCCTTAATGAGACATTGTTTTTGAGTATAAGCATCAAAATTGGTAGGGAACAAGAAAAAATCATCTCTGTTGTCAATCAAAGGGGACGCTTTTTCAATAAGGTTCCAAACATAAAAGGGGGTTTGCTCATTCTTTGTAATGCCGCAAATTGAGGCTGCCGCTTTCTCAAACAACTTCAAGGAACCTTCATATGATTTCCTTACGTGATCAGTCTCGATAATTTTTGAGTCAATGTTGAAGGAGCCATCTTTGTGAAGAAAACAGCCTTTCACTGGCTTGCTCTTGGCGTATTCATTGAGGGTGCACTCGCCAAATTGATATAAGAACAACACCGGAGATGGGGAAGCTTCACAAACATCAAAAATATTACTCTTGTAAGAAGACTTGCGTGCAAGCTCGCCGAGATCAAACATCTCGTTTGCCTCAGCAAAGCCATTATCAAAATTGAAAAAAATTGATAACTTGCCAAACGTTTTGATGGAGTTCAAAGTGGTGATAATTTGTAAGTGATTCTTGAGTTTGAACCCATCAGCAGCGTCAAACAATGAATTGAAGACCATAAGACGAAACAGCTCGGACAAATTGACGCTCAGTAAAATACTAAACAATTTGTTCAAAACAGCACATTTTTTTTGGATCTGAAACCCTTTGCCAAGTCGAGCACGCAGAAGCTCAAAATCTATACCTTTC
The DNA here is from genome assembly GCA_003706155.2 of Ogataea glucozyma. Taxonomy (NCBI): domain Eukaryota; kingdom Fungi; phylum Ascomycota; class Pichiomycetes; order Pichiales; family Pichiaceae; genus Ogataea; species Ogataea glucozyma. The sequence continues at coordinate 3,891 of PPKO02000028.1, forward strand.
AAACGCTTGGAAGATTCACTCAGAAATTCCAGCTTGTCGTAGTAAAGAATCATTAGATAGAACTCTTGCAAGAACAAGGCGTACTTCTTTGTGGTTGTCGAGTCAACCGGCCCAACTGATAAGGTTTTGTCATTGGTATTGAGAGACGATTTCACAGGAACCAAAAGAGTTCTCCGAACTGACGACAGCCGGAAAATCCGCATTTCATTCAAAACATGCTCGAGTTCTAGCTTCAGCAATCCCCCGTTAAGATCTGAGAGATTCTTCCGGAACAAATCCATATCCGTATCGCTAAATTGCATCCAAGATTGAATAGACTCCTCAAAACGTTTAGAAGGGGTGAGTGTACTCTTATCTAGTTCAACACCACGCAGAACGTGATTACGATACTTTGCAGCAAGAGACTCATGATCCCGACATATCCATAAGGCACGTCCTTTTTCGTTGACAATTTTGAACCCTTCAACAGTTTTGGATTTTTTGGGTACCCGCTTAGTAAAACGCTTCAAAACACCCGTGGTTGTAATGTCAATATGTTTCAACTGCAGAGCGCCAAATATTTCGCGCTCTGGTTTGAGCATGAGAACATCACTTCCGTTCGCATTAGTGAACAACTCGTCGAATGACTCCAATTTGGCCTTTATTTCCGGGTCACCAACGTAATAGCGAGCCGAACGCCAATGCATGGGATAATAAACCTTGTTTTCTCGAACAACGAAACCATCAATGAGGCGGAAATCCTTCTTTTTGTTCAGAAAGACCGTCATTGTCGGTTGTTATGAGAGAAACTCAGATAAATTCTATTGGCGGTAGAAAACAAAATAAAAGAAGGATAAATGAAATCTGAAAAGGGGGATGCTTGTCCCCTTAAATAGTATTCAAATTTACATGCAGCGGCAAATTTCAAATTTAACGCCGACAAAATCTACAAAAATCGGTGCGTTGCTGCATATTGAGTTACCATCAAACTTTACCAGAATTAGCGCCCAGTTCATGAGAAAAAGCCACTTGCGAGCATACAGTTTCACTAGTCCATATATCACTATTCAATCGTATGTTTCATGATTGCAAGACACAACCTTTGGGCAAGTGTAGACAATTGGTATTTGGCGCATGGTAACGACACTGACTCGATTCTGAATTTACGGATATCTGGTTACACCGACTCTAAAATGTACCGTTGCAGCTGCATGCAGGTCCTCGCTAAAATAAACGAGACTTGTGCATGTTGATTTCATCGTGTGGAGTTGGCAAGTCGACTTACGTAACAAGCGCCCGGTTTTATTTTTGCTGATATGAAAAAATTCTTATCAGTCAGATCAATCCGGTCTTTTTTGGTCACTGTAGCAACGATCGGATATGCGCCGCCAAAGAAGTCTGAAAAAGCCACACACTTATTTCTTGGAGCCGTACGAACTTGCCCTATCAGTAGCAGTTGAGCACCCCTTCAATCTGAACAGCTCAAGCATACGGCTGCAACTGACTTCCAGCTTGACGTCTAGACTCAGTAAAACATATTCAAAACACCATGGAGCCTTGCCTACCATTTCTACCTTTTCTTTGCGAAGCAGTAGATGGTGTCCCAATTGACTTCTATGACTTTCTTTGAATCCCAACCGTGCTCCTGGAATTCCTCTTCCATCAAGATAGCCAAATCATCCGGCGTGTCCTTCTTTCCCTCGTTTGTAGAGTACCACCGGTGCAGAGCACTGTAAGTTCTCATAAACGTCATGAAGCTCTGCAGGCTTAATGATTTGCGAATAGAAAGGAACTTCTCGCCTCGAACAGTACCGGTACTCAGGGCCGCCTCTCTCTCTTCATTGGTCATGCTTTCCTGGTCAAATTTCACAATCTTGACCTTTTCGAAGTCTTCACTAAGCATTACCGTCTCATTGGCGTCTCTCAGCCAGTTCCGGTAGCGGGACTTACCGGCGTCCCAAAATGGCCCCATAAATTCTGAGGAAACGTAGACGTACTTTTGATAGATCTCATTGAGCTTTGGATCTTCGAAAATCGGCTCCACGTACAGCCAGTAAGCGAGGGTCCCGTTTGGAGCGAGAACCCGAGAAGCCTCGGAAACAAACTTTTCTGGATCAAACCAATGAACGGCTTCGGCAGCGGTGAGGAGATCCACGCTGCTCGATTCCACGAAAGACAAATCTTCTGCTGTGCCGACACGAAACTCCACGCTGGACTTGTCGAGTGGCCTAGACCGGCACTTTCCAATCATCACCTCACTAGGATCCAAACCAACGATATGCTTGAAATAGGACGCCAGCGGGAAAGTCACTTGGCCGGTTCCACAGCCGACATCGAGAGCCCTGTCTCTTTTGACGCCGTGGTACTCGAGAAGGAGATCGAAGAATTCAGTGGGATAGGTAGTTCTGAAAGATTCGTAATTGTCGACGTTATAGGATTCTTGTTTGAACGTGGCCATCCTAGAGGGCTTATGAGCATTGGAGACATCAATTGAGTTCTTGACGGTTTGTTTAGCTGAGTTGAGGGGGTTTAAGTAGCGAACTGGAAAATCTGGGGCACAATATAAAAAATCCGGTGCCGGGCCGGTACCGGGCCGGTGCAGGAGATTTGCAGAAATTATTCACAATAGGAATCTCGTATCTGAGCGGGCCGTCGGCCACTGGCAAAAGCTGAAATGGTCATCGTTGATTATGTGGAGTGTGCTCCTGCGGGGGAGTACTCTGTTTGGAGGTATCAGTGTGGCTGATTCTTTCAAAGACAAAATCAAGGCAGTGAAGGTGTTGGGATTGTGGGTCGGAAGAGGGAAGGGAGGAGACGAACAAGCTCTGCCAGCTCGGACTTACTATGAGGGCTAAGCATTGTTTACTGCGCTTGAGCTCACGCCTTGACCCTCCTCGTCCGGCGGAGTTTGACTGCTCATTGGAAGAGCGGGCACTGGCTGTGAGTACGAGTGGGCGACTCACCATCGTTTCACCAGCACGTTGGGCCAGCCAGAAGTGGCACCTGTTGTGTTATCCCCTACCCAACGACGACCGACTGACCAGCATCACCTGGCAGACGGGGAGGCGTGGCCAGCGACTCACGAGTGACTCGCTTCACTCGTGTGCTCGCGTGCACAGCCGTGATTTGCACAGCCTCGAAGTTGCCCTCAAAAATTATTTTCTACCCTGGGGGAGTAAAACAACTTATTTTCTTTTGTACATCTCAACTTTCTCTTCCTCCTTGTTCCCCCAACCCCCCGAACCCTCCCAACATACTCTCCAATGGCACTAGAATACCTTTCGCAGCTTGACTTGTCGGGCATTGCGCCGCCTTCGGCCTCGGTCCCCGTGTACAAGGATGATTGCATGTTTTCTTTTGAGACTGCAATGGACCCCAAAGGACTAGACATCTGTCTGTCGTGTTTCCAGGCGTTCTCAAGAGAGGGTCACAACTACACAAAGCAACACAGCGAGTTTTTTGGCCACAAGTTGTATCTGAACTACAGAAAAGTGCTCAAACCCCGCAGTGTCAGGGACGAGCAACAGCCCACTAAGATGGCAAAATTGGAGATCAGACAGGAGACAGAAGATGACTTGTTTGACATCAAGACACAGATTTATTGCAGCGAAATCGACGCGGAGGTGGAATTTCCCGACGGAAGGCTTCCTCAGAAACTTGCGGCGACTGCCACGGCCGTCCTCAAGTCCACATCCTCGGAGAAAAAGCAGGAAATCAAGGCCTGGGAGCAGGAAATAGTGCCCTGTGCGCACGCTTTCGACATCCGACAGACCCCAGTTGCCCAATTGGACCTCTCGCGTTGCAACTCTTGCGACCTGAAGGAAAATCTGTGGATCTGCCTCACGTGCGGGTCTCTAGGGTGTGGAAGAGCCCAGTTTGGAGGCATTCCAGGCAGCTCGCACGCTCTTGCGCACCACGAAGCGCAGCCAGATCACCACATTGCCGTCAAGTTGGGCTCGCTATCGCTCGACTCGGCAGACTGCTACTGCTACACGTGTAACGACGAGGTCAAAGTGCCCGAGCTGGCCAAGCTGTTGCTGTCTTACAACATCGACATCTCGCAGTCTGTCAAGACCGAAAAGAACCTCACAGAGCTCCAGATCGAGCAGAATGTCAGGTGGGACTTCAACATGGATGGCAGCAACGGCGAGACGGCCCAGCCTCTGTTTGGTCAGGGGCTCACCGGTTTCAAGAATCTGGGAAACTCCTGCTACCTGGCTTCAGTCATGCAGGTTTTGTTCAGCATCCCTGAGTTTGCCTCGGCATTCCACATCGAGGAAGGAATGCCTGTCGAGAAGATCTTGAATCCAGAGGACCCGGCCAGGGATCTGGAGACCCAGCTGTTCAAAATTGGAGACGGGCTGCTTTCCGGGAGGTACTCTGTCCCCGACGAAACCACCACCGAAGAAGTCAAGTACCAGAGAGGAGTCAAACCGTCTGGATTCAAGACTCTCGTGGGCGAGGGACACCCTGAGTTTTGCTCGATGCAGCAGCAGGACGCGTTTGAGTTCTGGATGTATTTGGTCGACAAGCTGGAACGTGAAAAGGTTAGAGGGGTCGCCGAACAGAGTCCAACAGACGTGTTCAAGTACGTTGTCGAGAACAAAATCAAGTGTCTGAAGTGCGGTGGAGTCAGACTCAACAAGGAGATCACCGAGAGCCTGTGTCTTCCGGTGAAGGACGAGCTGGTCAGCATCGATGAGGAAGGGAAAAAACAGTACAAAGAGGTGACATTTGCAGAGTGCATCCAAGATTGGACCTGCGCCGAAAAGCTGACCCTGAATTGCCCCAGATGCGGCACACAAGAGCCAGCCACTAAACAGCAGTACATGACGGTCCTCCCCAAGTATCTGGTTGTCAGTCCCCAGAGAATAAAGCTCGAGAACTGGGTCCCCACAAAGCTGAACGTTCCAATCAAGTTCGAGCCGTTTTTGAGTCTCTCCGGCGCAGTCTCCGATGGAAAATTGGCAGAAGATGAAGAACTGCTTGAAGACGAAGAACCAGCTCATGTATACGAGTTCAACAAGGAGGCGCTCTCCACTTTGGCGGCCATGGGCTTCCCTGAAAACAGATCTAAGAGAGCGCTGTTTGCTACGGGTAACTCAGATGCTGAAGCTGCCATGAACTGGCTGTTCGCACACATGGAAGACCCTGAGATTGATGCCCCTTTTGAACCCACAAACGCCTCTGACAAGACCAAAAAGGCTGACGAACAAAACGTCCAGTCGCTTGTCGCCATGGGATTTTCCGAAAAACTGGCCAACAAGGCTCTGATCGTCAATGATGGAAACATGGAGCATGCTGTTGATTGGCTGTTTTCTCATCCTGACGACGACGGAGAAATTGAAACAGAATCTGCCTCGGAAACTCTCGACGACAAAATTGCCAAACTCGGGAAAAACGCAGCTCAAAGTGACTCCTATGAGTTGAGAGCAGTCATTTGCCATAAAGGAGTCTCAATCCACTCTGGTCACTACGTCGCGTTCATCAAGAAACCCGTGGATGGATCCGACAAATGGGTGCTGTTCAACGACGAGAAAGTGGTGCTAGCCAACGACGAGAACATCAAGGAAATTGAATCTTCAGGATACATTTTCGTTTTTGGAAACAAGTCGTAAGTACCCTATGTTAGCTATGTGTACGAATATTATCATCTGGAAACAAGTCTCTAAAGGTCTGAGCAATTAAATTATAGAAAAGTAAAAACAAATATCGTTGAAAAACAGGACGCTCGATATCAATGTCGGCAGTCCTTTATCGTGGGACTCGAGATTCATGGAACTCTCAAAAGATATCTTCACTAAAGGGTTAATAAGTTGGATAAAAGGAATAAAAAAATCAGATGAATCGGTTTAGTTGAGTCATTCAGGAAGGTTCAAACATAATATAAGATTCTGAGGAATGAGCAAGTTTGGGGCTGTATTGTGGCGGGCTACTTATTTCTTGAGCTCCTTGACTTTAGCTTCCAACTTGGTAACTTTCTCCTTCAGTTCTGTGTTTTGTTTTCTGAGCAGTCCGATTTCGATATCTTTTTCCTTCGATTTCCCGTAACTCAACATTTTGGCCATCTCTTCGTTTTCTTCGGTCAACATTTGCATTTTGGTGATAATCTTGTGAGCAATTTCCTCTTCATCATACCTGCCTGTCCTTGTAACTGATTGATTGGGGTTCAAAGCAACTGCAGTCAAAACCACCTCTAATCTCAACTTTGTATCTTCCAGTTCTTCCTGAGTTGACTTGAGCTTCTGAGAAAGTTTGTTGTATAATTGTTCATGATTCTTGGAAATTTCAAACGGTTTCGACACGCTGTCCTTTGAATTAACCGATCTCAAAAGCATGTTCAACCGCGAGACTTCGTTCTCTAATTTGGCTATTATCGATTCTTTGAGTTCAATTTGAACTTTGGAGCTTTCCGCTTCTGCGGTAGAAGCTTTGCGCGACTGTAGGCTTGCGGACTTATTGATTGACGACTGTGTTTGGGATTGAGCCTGTGATTGGCCTTGGCCTTGATTTTGGCTTTGACCGTGATGCTGCAGGTTTTGATTCTGATTCTGACTTTGGTTCTGGTTTTGATGTTGATGCTGATGTTGGTGTTGATGTTGGTGTTGATGTTGTAATTGTGACTGAGACTGCGAGTGAGAGTGAGAAGCCAAGTAAGATTGTTGCGGATTAGATCCTGTTTGCATCTTAGAGTTTGAGCTTGATTGTCCAGAATAGCTTGGCCACTTCACATAGTAGTCTTGCTGAGTGTACAAGTTGTTTTTGGCAGCACTTTGGGAAGTCTGTGCGTTGGAGTTGGATGCAGAGGCGTTCAACTGCATGAGCTGTAAAGCCAATGCGTCCATATCGCTGCTGGGGACGGAAGAGGCTCCTGCGACAGGGAGCGAACCAACAGCGTTATCATAAATCGAGCTGAAAATCTGGTCTGGTGCTGAATAGTATGGTTGTTGAATCTTGGCCATCTGAGTGTTCGATGCAGCAGTGTTCTGCGTCATGACAGAGGTATTTGCTGCGGTTCCCGACCACAAGTCTCTGCTAGTAGCAGAAGTATTGTTATAATTATTGGTAGCTGAAGAAGGAGTAGTAGAAGAGGCCCATGGGTAATTACCAAACTTGCTCGGGGAGTCGATTCCCAGCAAAGGGCCTCTTGAAATTGAATTCAGTGAACCTGATCCAAGTGGCGGACTCGTGTTGTCACCTAGAGAAGCCACTCTTCCAGAACTAGATACGTTCTGCTGTTGCTGGGGCCAGTGAGTTTTAGGAGTCTCCAGCTTGTTCGATCTGTATAAATCAAACTGAGGCTCCGCAGTGTTTCCCATCATTATAGTCCCAGTGGCGTCGGTGGGAGAAGTGTCTGTTTTGTTTTTACCAGCAGCCAGCTGGTTGTTTTCGAAAGAGTTGTTTCTCAAAGAAAAGCCCCCAGAAACAGACGTGCCAAAGTTTGAATCTGTGGTGTCAGCAGATTCTGATTTTCGAATGGTCTAGAGGAAATAGTCAGTAAGATAGTTTGCGAGAAAAATGATCCTCTTTTTCCCCTTTTTGCCCCCAATGCAATTTTGAAGCCAAACACGCCTCAATCCAAGTATTCTACTTACGTAGTTTTCATAGCTCATGGCCTTTGAGTCTTGGCGTGTGAAAATTGCTCAAAAAGCCTTTCCTTCCGCTACTACTCCACTCTTGTGGTTATGAAACAAGACAAAAAGAAGGTCTCGCTTCAGATTTTTCGCACAAAGCACCCTTTATTTTCTCCCCTCTGAGGAAATTTGATTCACTTTTTAACATGTCGCTACTGGTGTAAGGAGGTCACAAATGTAAACACTTGAGCGTGCTTCGCGAAACCTATCAAAAAAACGAGCAAGTGTTAGAAAACACTACTAATTGCTCGGCCGAGAGAATAAGTATTACCACCTTGGAGGTCAAGGTCAAAAAATAAAGGCCATTCACGTGATCCAGTCATGTGATGTGGCCAGGCGTGGTGATGTGTGTATACCCGATGGAGCTTGGACAGCTTTTCGATGGGGTGTGGTGAGGATTGCAGCTGTTTGTCTGAGAGGTATATAGAATTTCAAGCCAAGTAACATAGAGATTGGAAGCTGTTCATGGATCTGTGAGTCAGCTGGTCTGGAATGGGCTGGGTACGACGGGAGACACCATGATAGTCTTCATTGGCTCATTCTCTTGATTATTCAAGTCTCGCATTATCTTTCCTTTGCCAATTTCTAGACTCAAACCGTTAGAAAAGTTTTTATCGATGCCAGGTCCAACCTCTGCCCTCCCCACTAGGGAAAGCCTTACCAAGAAAATTATAAAAATCAAAAAGTTACAAGATGTTGGTGACAACCAATACTTCTGCTGGTCACAAGCTAGCATATGAAAAGTCTTCTCGCCTTTACGAACATTTCTTCGAAATGTGCAAGTAACCATGGACACGCGAGACATTAACAAAGCTGCAGCGACCGGAAAGAGGTGTGTTTTGGTCTCGATGAAGAGTATGTCGCATAGACACCACGAAAGGTATTCCATAGATTCCAATGGCCGACAATCCACTACGTAGGATGTAAAACGCTTTCCAGGAGTTGACGTGCTCAGAGCTGGGGTCTCCATTCAACCATGTACATTCTTTTCTCCTCAGTCTACCCACCACGACACTCCTCTTGTTGCAGTCACGCCACAAACTCACGTGCCCCTTCTTGGTAGTATATTGCTAAAAACATTCTCATTACCACCATAATCTCAATTGAACCCCCACTCCGAAACACAACCTGCTGTGCTCAGGATCACCTTCAGATCTGGTCAGTGCCACTACCCTGCTACCCTGTCTGCACTGCGGCTCCACGAGCCACGCAACTATAGCCAATCCCCTTCCATCAATCAGCCTGTTCCTGATCATGTCATCAATCTCTGAAGCACAGCCTCGTATGCAGCAATGAGAAATTTTGTCAGGGGTGCGGCTCAAAATTCAAATTGAGGATTGAACTCACCAACGGATAGTTTGCTGTCCGAAGCCCGGTGTCTTTGTGAAGACCACCCGCAGCCACACAATTACACCGATTTGACGGAATCCACTGTCAAGTCCGGCGGCATGCTTGAATGTGTTAAAACGCGGCCAAGTTCGGCAAATTAGGGCACTTTCATGCGCAAAAAACCTGGTTTCGGAACTGATTCAGGGGCTGGGGCTTTTTTTTTCGGGCATTGTGACTGTCCCAAAAGTTCATGGGGGCACAGACGATTGTATGCGCCGCCTAAAATAACCGGGAAAACCATATATAACGAGGGAAATTGCCACAAATTGTCCTTTCAAGAACACTTGCGTTCGTTATGACCAAGAAGAATGCACTCATCGTATCTGCGGAGGTTGAGACGCAATTCCTCAAGATTAATGCCCAAAGGGCTTCGTAAGATCGATACGGAGCTCAAGTCAGATATAGTTCTCTCTCATGATGTCGGTCAAACTTACAATAGCCCTGATATAACGGATTACGTGCGGATATTCCCGCAAAGCCATTCAAACAGGCTTCGGAACACAGACTCTACAGACTCTGCTCTCTTGTCAGAACCGGAAACGGTAGTCTCAGACGTAGAGGCCGAGTTTTCGGTACAAATAGGCCTAGTGAGCCACCCAAGTCCAAGTCCTGTCCCCCCACCAACTCAGTCGCACATATTCGATGGAAACACACACTTTCAAGCCATCAGCGTCATCCCGGAGTTCAAATCCGATACCGAGTTGGAGTTTCCGAGGCTGTGCTTGACCGTCACACAATTTTTCAGAAACTTGGCTGTGCTGGTTTTAGTCTGGTCTTCTGTGGTGATTTTGTTTGTGATAGTCTTACTGACGCTGGTTCGGTTCACGCCACTGACAGACAATGCGCTTAGCTTGTCCTGACGGAAGTGATTACATAATTGTCTGATACTCATGTGGTTCTTTCATTCGCTCGGAAAATCGCTGTATATACGTTAATGAGAATCAGAGATCAGCAACCCGGTCTCTGCTAATTTCAGTCTAAGTGTCATTAGCTTGGAGCCTCGGAATCAAAGCTATTTGGAACTCTGCAATACTCCAAAATCGCATTTTCTAATGTTTGATGCACTCCATCCTCTCCGGTAACCAAAAAAAGCTGGCGTCCAGCTTCTCAATGTCAAATTCAGACAGTTGCGCGCGGAAAAGCCGGTTTGTCCAACTCTGTCGGCGTACATGCTCAGGTGACAGAGCATCGCGAGAGCCAAACAGTCTATCGTAATAATGGGAGATCATTCCTAAATCAATCGACTCTAACATTGTCCATCTGAAGAGAGAAAAGGAACTCGATCTTCTCGAGTGAGCGATCCAGTTGAAGCGAGGCAAGACGACCTTTGGAGTTGGCTGAATGTCAGTTCAGCCAAACAAGACTGCTTGGACATCAACTTCCGAAGACAGGGCATATTGGTCTCCGAATCTCACAATAAGTGGAATGAGCTAAAACTTCAACAAAAGCCTCCGGGAGACTCTCTCCTATGCAGATCGGCCACAGTTGCTGACGTGAACACCTTTCCTTTCAGTGTTGTAGAAATGACCTCACGTTATCAAAAACTGATCGAGTGGTTCCGGAGGATTCCCGATTCGAACAAAGATCGCCCGAATTCTCCCGAAAGATCCGTAATCGAATTTTTATAATCGTTTGGACAGAATTTGTGTTTTTCAACACCAACAAAAATGGATTTGATTTCATTCTCGACTAGCGAGCCCTCGAGTCAATTCACTTCTCGCAACTCAATCAATTCGCTTCTCACTCTCGGCTCGTTCGTCGTTTGAGTTATCGTCAATTGCCAGTCGGCCAGTCGCTACTTCTTCTTTTTGTGCAAAAAGTTCAAACTAGCAAACGAACCATTCTTCTTCAAGTGAAAGCTGGACGACGACCGACTGCTCAATAACTCCGGCCTCTTCGGCATCCCCTGACTCGGCGATTCCTGGAAACTCAGAGAAACCAGCGAGCTTCCTCCTGAATTCAACCCTGTCGGGTGCAAATGAACACTCTTTGGAATTGCAATCGCCGAACTTCTTTCAGAATCCACAGATGCACTCGATTTCTCACTAACTTGCTGAGAATGGAGTTGCGAAAATGGCTGCGGCACCGTCGAGTGCACCGAGTTGCGCAAGTTCGCAAGATTTGCTGCCGAATGTGTCCTTGAAACCGCTGGCGACGTGTTGGCCGAAGAACCTCTACTCTTGGCAATCTCGCTCGCCAGATGCTTGTGCTCTTTGCCTCGCCCAATATGCAGCAAGAGCGATGAAGACGTCGTGCTGGTCGACAGTTTCGGGTGCAAATGACCGTGGCTGCCCCCGTGACCGCTGCTGTCCGACAGATGCACATTTTCGAGCCGCGAGTCAAGCAAGTCAAGGTTGATGTTCGGGAAATACTCGCCTGTGGGTGGCTCATAGGCCGGAGTCAAATCGTCCGCTGTCACCTCGGAACGAATGGCCGTCTCGTAAGAAGGAACTTTTGACAAAACGTTGCCGTCCCAAACCAGTTCTTCCGGATCTTCATGCTCCATAGCAGTGTGCAAATCAGCGGCTGAATTCACTCGTGAAAGGTGCTGAACGGGAGACATCATCCCCGAGAGTATTTGCAACGTTTGAATATCGCCCCGAGGAGTCGAGGGAGGCAGATTGGTGGCTCCTCCAGAAAATGCAGGCCCTGAGATGGTGTTTATGGCTCCGGAAGGCGCATTCTGGGTGCTCGATGACGGCGAAACGTACGAAAAATAGTCACCTTCTTCTCCGCCTTCTCCGCCTTCTCCGCCGTCGTCTGAGAGGTTAAAAACGGGCCTAGAGCGGTTTGCTGGGACAGATCCAGGCGTCTTGGGCGTTTTCGGGTCTGCGGGTCTCAAGTCTCCGTCTCTCTGGCTTTGTAGGTGGCTCAAATTGGCTAGAAGCTGGGAAGAGAAGCCAGATTCGCTCGGAATCATGTTGAACTCGCCTAGCGTGCGTCTCATGTTGTCCTCAGATGTAGGGCTTGCGACAGATCCCGAGCGAGAGTGGAGTGAAGTGGCAGAAATGGATGTAGCAGCTGCTGGGACAGCTGCTGGGGCCGAGGTTTCCGGAACTGCTGGCGTAGAAGGAGCAGAAAAATCGGGAGTCTCCACCGGCGAAGCCACTTCACTCCAAAGCCGATCGTAAACATGATTCTCGTAATTTGGAGGAGCCATCAGGTCCTGTGTGTTCACGTTGAAACCCACTCCAGAACCCCCGGAACCGCCTGTTCCCGCTGCTGCCACTCCTCCTGGCGTATTGGGCGATGAAAACCGCCCCAGACTGTTTCCTTGGTCGTGATCAAAAATCATCTCCTCGCCTTTGTAGTGGATCGTGGCGTCCTCAACAGTGGAGACCGACAGATCGTCCTCCAATTCTAGTAATGTCTTGGCTTTGATAGGCACAAACGGCGAAATGAACAACGTGATCGGCAGCGTCGCACGCAGTTCACTCACATGTCCGTCCGAATTGATCAAACCAATCACGAACCGCAGCTTGTGGATCACTTTCACGTGATTGGAAACGTCACAATCTTGAGTCAACTTCGCCAGAGAAGCAGGTAGCTGCAAAGACGTCCGCACCTCCCATTTGTCCTGGGCAAGACAAAGCTCCTGATTGCGAAAAAAGACTCCGTCGGCATCCACTTCAGCCTCCTCCCAGACATTTTTTCCGTTCTGATCGATCGTGATTTTTGGTATGGTCTTCGAAAGAATGTTTCTCTCGTCGATATGGCTCGAAAAGGACGTGGAAAAGCTGTAGTTTTCGGTGAGCTTAATCTTTATGTTGCCCAAACGAAGTCCCTTAGCCAGTGGGACCAATGTCATGTCCACACTGACAGCAGATCCGATCGCAATGGCCTTTGCGGGGGCCGTGATCGAGTAGTCGATCTTCTTGGGCCACGTATTGTCGACAGCGACTGTCTCCGTGAGCTCAGGGGCATCTGTGGTGAGCGTGCGGACCACATGGATGTGTTTTTTAGTAACAAGGGGCGTGGAAAACCGCCCTTTCTCGATGGTAGCCTGGATTACGTAAACGAGCGAACAGCCAGGGAGCCCCTCAATCGACTCGGGAATCGACCCGTCGAGGATCGTTTGGAAGGGGAACTCGTAATTTCCCTCTTGTAGCACGACAGGCTCGTTTTTGGGGGTACCAAAGCCCAAAGACCCCAGATTAGTCAGCGATTTGTTCTTATTCAGCGACACCGTCGAGCGAGAATTGACCGCCATCCGCGTTAGCGAACTCGACGACGACTGATTCGACCTCGTGAGCGTTCCGGAGGCAAAACCAGAGCACTGGCCAGCCATATTGGTGAGATTTGTGCTGGATCCCCCTGCGGAAAGGCCTCCCTGTTGAAATGAAGAGCTCAAAGGATTTGAAGTATTAAGAAATTCATGCAAGTTTAGCGGATCCCACTCGAAATTAAACAGCGTCTTGTGGTAGCGGTATGGTTTGTGATACGCTCCTTTGCTGGATTGGTACGTTTCTTCCCAGTTGAGCTTGAGGACAGCTGTCATCGAAAGGGACATCTTTCTGATAGTCAGAGGTTCCACGACAGAAAGCGCAATAACACCCGAAAAAAGCGCCGATGCGGCCTCTGAGGGTGGGCCTTTCAGCACAACAACGTCTCTGTCGGCAGAGCGGAGCCGGATATCAAAAAGGGGAGTCTGTCTGGCTTGTTTTTTGCTGTTTTTACCCATGTTGGAGGGAGGCTGATTGGGGGCAAGTTGCTATGGCAATACTGGTGTAAAGATGGAAAATCAGGCTGAAAGAAGAATGGTATCGGATTCTGTAATAGGATTATGGTGGAAGGCGGCTTCTAAGAGATGTAAAAGGTTGTTTGAGTAAGGATTTGGAAAAACGAAAGTGGGCAAGTCAGGAGAAAGAAAAGAAAAAGTACAGCCCCTTTAATTGTGTCAAATTGGCAGAGAAAAAATTTGGTGGACAATGATTGACCCGCGGGGAAAGACATCCGTGCACCATCTGTCAGAATGTTGAAGGATGAGCGGAACGAACCCTGATTCGGTTTGGTTGTGAGTGACCCTATGATACGTGGAGTGACACAGAAAACCCTAGTTACTCCAAAAATACCTCCGAGCTGGTATGAAAGAAAATCATCGTTACAGTGTCTCGTTGTAAAATAACACTGCTTTTACCACGAATCCGGGTGACTCGAGACAAACCCAAGAGAGGACAAGATATTTCGGACTTATGAGACCCTTGAATCCATAACCGCCCGTTACCGTACCCGCGTTTTTTTGGCCACTCATCCTCAGTCTTCCTACATGAGTACCAATCCTCAATCCGCAACCGAGTGTCAGCAAATTGAGCAATATGTGTCTCAAGAATTAAAGTGAGATTGGATGTGTCCTTGCGACTAAAAATGACTCTACCTACAAGTAGAGGACATAAATTGCGCTGTATCTTATTACAAGTGTCTTGTCTTGTCGCTTAATCCTCGAATGTTCTTCTTTCCGATCATTGGAGTTGAGTTGTTTGGCCCTAGCTATGGAGAAACCCTGTTGCTTGACCCAAGAAAGTTTAAGTGAGCTTTGAGAACCTGCGCGTTTCGCTCGTCTATAAAGCCACCATTACCCCTTTGGAAGCTTTATACAACTCTCGTCGACGTGTCAATGAACTCTCCAGTTATATGAGATTGTTCTGTTTGACCACACTTTCTGACCAAGTGGTCTGGTACATGATCGGTTCAGTTAAATCTGGGAGGGTGGACATCAGTGGTGTCAAAGTCAGACATCCATTCTACAAGTTCTCAAGCAACACACGCAAAAATTGTGCAGTTGAGACGCTCATTGCTCACCCGACGAGATACGTCTTTTGAGTTCCTCGATCAACCACTCTACCCTACCCTTGACCTACACTCAACCTATTCTCAATCCCCCCACAGCTTACGTAATCACAATTTTTCTCCCTGCCTCGCCCTCCATTACGTAACCGAGTTTTTCAGTTCCTCGAAAAGTGGTGAAAATTTATATGAAAAAAAGACATTTCTCAACACTACGACTGATTAGTTATTCTTCAACAAATCAAACACCTTTATCACCTTTTGATACACACAATGAGTTCGGAGGAGAACGTTCCCTCCTTACGTGAGGATGTTGTTTTACAACTGCATCAACTCACAAAATCTTCCATCAAGACCAAGTTGTCTTCGATGGCCAAAATCAACTCCGTTTTGAGCACACAGGGCTCGAAAATTGAGTCAGATCTGCTCAATACGATTTGCATTGCCGTTTTGAATACTTTTGCCAGCTTCCCAAACAATAGGGCGTTTGCAGAGGCCGTTTCAACCGCTTTTTCTCTGTTTTTGGATATCGATACCGACAAGTATCTCAAGGTTTTTGTTAGATTTGTCGCTGGAATGGCCAGAAAAATCGTGGCTCCTGCCGACATATTGGTCTTACTCGAGTGGAATAGCTACTTCTGCATCCAGGCAGCTCAACATTCGCAATTCGAGCCCCTGGCTAAAGACTTAATTGGCTCTTCGATCGCTCTTACAAACACCATAGTGACACTCATTGATACAAATTCCAAGCGGAACCACCGTTTAATTCGCACAGTTTTACACAGAGTGCAGCACACGCTCTTGGAGGTGCTGAAGAAGCAGCCAGAGCTGTCAGATGTGGTTGCCGGTGTCATTTGTGACGCTAAAACTACGCCATCTGGTGCTTTGATCCATATTGGAGCATTTTTTGCCGGTGCAAGGATGCCAGAGGCTGAAAAAATTTCCCAGCAGTTTGTCACATTTTTCACCAAAGACGTTCTATCGAGCAAAATTGCCCCGAGTGACGCCTCTTTGCGGTGTTTTGGCGAAGGGTTTGTTCATAGGATACTGCGTTCCACCGACGAACTGAGTGCTATCGTGTCTAGTCTAGAAAAAGCAGCTTTGAGAAACTCTGAGTTCACTTTTAGCGTCATTGCACCGCCCTTTTTCGCGTCAATCGACGCGTCGATCGACGTGCTCGAACTCGTCGCGAATGGAAAGTTCCTCGGCCAGCTTATTGCTGCATTGAAATCTGCAAATGAAAACGCTCGTTCAGGCGCTCAACGCACTTTATGCGTTATCTTGTCCCAGTCTTCTCTGAGTACCGAAACAAGAGTTGCAGATGTTGTTGAAGAGCTTTTCAAGACTCTCAAGACACTTTCTCTATCTGCCTCTGAGCAAAAAGTGCTATTTGCTCAGGTTTTGGCTGTTGTTCCCGCCAAATTCAACTCTGTCAATGCCCAGATTGTATCTGGATTACTCCCGCTGGCCGCCAAGGACCCGAATGAGCTTTCCTTGTCTGCCCAGACGGGGGTTTTGTTGCAACGAGCCGCCATTCTGCTTTCTAACGGCGAGCAAGAGCTCGAGAAATCCGTTGTTGATGCGGTGATCAAGGGCGTCAAAGACAAAAAGCAGCCTCTGAGACGTTGCTGGGCGGTGGCTGTTGCCCGTGCCGTTCAAAAACTGGAGATTTCAGCCATTCCAGCTGGGCTAGACTCGTTTTTGGTGAAGATTTCTGACAGCTTAAACGCTCTTTTGAATGAATGCGTTGCTGCGCCACTGCTGAGCGTGACCAACAAAACAGTGGCCGGTGCGTATGCCGTTGTTGTGCTGTTTAACGGGGTTGGTAAGTTTGCTGGTTTGAGTGACGAGTTGCAAAAAGCTGTTGAGAGAGTGGCCTGCACCGCCACAACACCAGCCACCGACACACCAGCCACACCACCGAAGCCATCTCTTCTGTTCAGCCCCAAAATCTACACCAAACTCACGACCGAAGAGGACCAGCAGATGTTTGTTGAAGCGCTGGAGGCTGTGGCGGGTGTTGTGACTGAAGTCTCTGCTTCTTATGGCTACAGCTGGCTGTACAGCTGTGTTTCATGCAATGTGTGCGCCAAAGTGTGCAGCACTGCCTTGCACGCGCTTGGCCGGGCTTGTAATTTCTCTGTTGGAGCGGTGGCTCCGAGCGTTGTGATCGCTTTAGACGACTACCTGACCAATGAGATCGCCAAGGTGGACAATGAATACCAGCTCAAGCCACATCGTCTGTTGGCGGTTGTGGCTGTGCTGGCGCAGCACAGCCAGGGCGATGAGGCCCAGAATTTGCTCGTGTCTTTGCTGGCGATCTTGCACCACGATGCAGTGGTCAAGTCGAGAATCGATGGGTCTGTTTGGGTCGAAACCTGTCAGAAAGCTGGCTTGGACCCAGGCCAGGTTGTGGCTGTGCACGCAAAGGAAATTGTGGCGCAGCAGAGTGCTCGTCTCGTGACTGGTGAGAGCTACGAGAGCGGCATGTATGTTGCAGCATGCCGTGCGCTGGCTACGGTGTCGTTTATATCCGGCCAGGACGTTGTTCCGCTTGTGGCTGAGCAGATCAGCAGCGACCTCGACGTTGCGTCGATCGACGCGTTGATTGACTCGACTGCTTTGGAGATCTGGCGCGGCAAAGACGGTGAGCTTGTCGTGGACGTTCTGAGCGCCAAGCCAGCTAAAAGTGGTGCGGTCAGCAAGAACTCCAAAGACTACGAGACTTTGCAGTGGGAGAAGTCTGTGCGGAACGAGCTGAACAGCAAGAAGAGCGCTCCAAAGAAGCTGACCAAAGAACAGCAGCAGTTGGTGAGCCAGCAGCTTGCGTTGGAGTCTGAGACGCGCCAGAAAGTGCAAGGATGTTACGACCGGCTCTCTCGGGGTCTCAATGTTGTGCGGACGTTGGCAAACGCCGCCAATACTGTGGAAAACGGCCAGGACAGATGGTTCCCGGTCGCTGTGGCTGGTGTGCTGGCGGTGCTAGAGTGTGGCGGTGCAGTGCGGCTTGTTGGTGCAAAGATGGTTCGCGACTGCTGGCTGGCGCTGGAAGGTGCGGTGCGAGGTGTGAATGGGGTGGGCAGGCTGACGATGGCGGTGTTGGGCGTCTCGGAAAGTTCCGAGATCGACGCAGAGTCGATTTCTTCTTCTCTTTCGTCCCTGCTTTTTTCTCTCAAACTGTCCTCCGACAAGTCGCCTCTTTCATCATTGGCGCTTCTTTATGCGCTTCCTCTGCTTGTCAAGACCATCGACGCTGGCAGAAAACACATCGCCAAAAATGCCAATAAAGCACAAGTTTTGGTCAATTCCGAGTTTGTCGAGGAGGATCCCGAAGAGGAGCAGCTCACTTTGGCCATCGACATCGTTGCGACACATTCGGAAGTTTTCCAGGACGACCGTGTTCCTCGCGGAGGAGTCTTGCAGAATTTGCTGGCTCTGATGGCAATCCCGTCCAAGTCGAAGCTGGCCAAGGAGTGTTTCATGGCTCTTTGCCAGAATGTTTCGATGTCTGCGACCCGAGATGACTTGCAATTGCTGCTTTCGGGCGTTATGAGCTCAATTCCGTTCGTCAGAACGGCCATTTTGGAGGCTTTGGACGAGGAGTTCGACTTGACGGACCTCGAATTCAGCGCAGAGTTGTATGTTGCCAGATTCGATAATGAAGACGTCAACAAGACGCTGGCCAGAACCATCTGGGACGAGAGCGGATTTGCCGTTAGCGGCGAGGCTTGGAAGCAGCTCGTTGGGTACTTGGAGAGTGAGGATACTGGTGTTAGGGTGAGTGTGGCTAAGGCTGTGGCTAGTGCGATTGCGGAACTTCCGCAGTCTGCGGAAGATGCGCTGAGTGAATTGATTCTGCATCTTTTGTCTTTGTATCGGTCTTCCATCCAGCCGGCGGACTCTCACCAACTCAATCCCCGCCGCACAAACGCCGACGACTCGTTGCGTTCGTCGTTTGCAGTTCGGTCGGGAATTGCGCTCACTCTGTGCAACCTTGCACCACTTGCTGTTTTCTCCAGCCACATTTCGCAGCTCTTCCAATTCCTCATTGAGGAGCGGGCTCTTGGAGACAGTGATCCGGTGGTGCGCCAGGAGTTGCAAGACGCTGGTCTTGCGGCCATCGACGTTCACGGAAAGCAGCATGTCGAGGACCTAGCAACGGTTTTCGACTCATGTCTCGCCAAAAACGACGCCACAAGTGCTGGCGATCGCATCAAGGAGAGCGTGATTATTCTGTATGGACGCTTGGCACGTCATTTGGACAGCGACGATGCTCGCTTGGACGCCATTGTGGCGCGGCTGTTGCGCGCACTGGACACCCCTTCAGAAGATGTTCAATTTGCAGTTTCTGAGTGTCTTGCTGCGCCACTTGTGGCGCAGTCGAAGGTGGGCCCGCATCTCGAAAAGCTTTTCGAGCGGTTGTTCACGGGTAAATCCCTTGCTCAGCGCCGTGGCGCTGCGTACGGTGTGGCTGGTATCGTGAAGGGTGCCGGGCTACGCAGCGTGGCGCAGCACGACGTTGTGAGAGTGTTGGAGTCCGCTGCGGACGACAATAAGGATGTTAAGAGACGTGAGGGTGCGGCGTTTGCTTTGGAGACCCTGGCGCAGTCGCTTGGGCCTTTATTCGAGCCGTATGCTGTCGAGTTGCTGCCTGTTGTTTTGCGCAGTCTGGGCGAGCCTGCACCAGAAGTGCGTGCTGCCACTGCGGACGCTGTCAGAGTGGTGATGAAGCACACGACGAGTTACGGTGTCAGTTTGCTGATTCCGATGGCTGTGCAGCAGCTTGACGAAGGCGCAAGTTCGGACCTGTCGGCTACTGGCGGCATCTCGGCTATTGGCGGCTCGAAGGGTGCGTGGCGCAGCAAGAAGGCTGCCGTGGATCTCTTGGGCTCTATGGCTTACTTGGATCCAACACAATTGGCAGCCTCATTGCCCACGATTGTGCCGCAATTGGTGGCGGTGCTGAACGACTCACACAAGGAGGTTCGCCGTGCTGCGGACGCCGCTTTAAAGAAGTTTGGCCAGGTGATTAGAAACCCGGAGATTCAGTCGCTGGTTCCTGTTCTTCTGCAGGCCATTGGCGACCCAGCCACACACACTTCCACGGCTCTGGAGGCGCTCATCAGAACACAATTTGTTCACTACATTGACGGGCCTTCGCTGGCTCTGGTGATTCATGTTCTCCACAGAGGTTTACGCGACCGTAGTGCTGCTACCAAGCGTAAAGCGTGCCAGATTGTCGGAAACATGGCCATCTTGGTCGACGCACGTGACCTGGCGCCGTACCTGGCCGAGCTCGAAGAAGGCCTGGAGCTGGCAATGGTGGATCCTGTGCCGCAGACACGCGCCACCGCTGCGCGTGCCCTTGGTTCGCTTGTCGAGAGACTTGGTGAGGCGCAGTTCCCAGGACTTGTGGCGCGGCTTGTGGCGGTGCTGCACGACGAGTCACGTGCCGGAGACCGTCTCGGCTCGGCGCAAGCTCTGGCCGAGGTTGTCGCGGGGCTCGGTCCGGCGCGCCTGGACGAGCTTTTGCCGACGATTTTGTCGGGCGCCACTGCGTCGCGGGCTCACGTCCGTGCCGGCTTCATGCCGCTGCTGCTGTTTTTGCCCGTGTGTTTCGGCGCGCAGTTTGCGCCTTACCTGGCGAGAACGGTGCCGGCGATTTTGGCCGGTCTGGCCGACTCGGACGAGTCTGTCCGCGAGACGGCTCTTCGTGCTGGCCGTCTTGTGGTGAGCAACTACGCATCGAAAGCGGTGGACCTGTTGCTGCCAGAGCTGGAGAGAGGAATGTCGGACTCGAATGCACGGATCCGGCTGTCCTCGGTCGAGCTCACGGGAGATTTGTTGTTCCGTTTGTGCGGCGTCAAGAAGAGAGATGTGGCTGATGAGAACGCGGGGGTGGCTGAGGAAGACGTGGGGGCCGCCGAGGAGGACGACGCGTCCGCGCCGACTCTGTCGGTCGCTGCTCTCGACGTGCTGGGTGCAGACCGCCGGGACCGCGTGCTCGGCCTGCTGTTTGTGTGCCGCTCGGACACGTCCGGCCCCGTGCGTGTCGCGGCCATCAACATCTGGACGGCGCTTGTGGCCAACACCCCACGCACGGTCAAGCTGCTGCTTCCAACGCTCACCCAGCTCGTGGTGCGTCGTCTCGCGGCTGCGGACGACGAGCAGAGAGCGATTGCTGCAGCCACGTTGGGCGACATGGTTCGCCGCGTTGGCTCGAACGCCCTGGCTCAACTTCTCCCCACTCTAGAGGACACCTTGCGTGGGGGTTGCGACTCGGACGCCAAACAGGGTATCTGCATCGCCGTCAGAGAGCTTGTCGGAAGCACGGCGGCAGACACTGTGGCGCAGTACCAGGACGCTCTGTTCAGAATTGTGCGTGGCGCGTTGGTGGACCCGAGTGGCGCAGTCAGAGAGGCTGCGGCGCAGGCGTTCGACGGCTTGCAGGAGGCTGTCGGTGGTGCCGTTGTGGACGAGGTGATTCCACAGCTGCTGGAGCTGCTGGACAAGGGCGACGCCGGCGAGGACGCTTTGGCGGCTCTGCAGGAGATCATGGTGAAGCGATCCGACGTGATCTTCCCGGTGCTGATTCCGTCGCTGCTGGAGCGGCCTGTGAAGGCGAAGGCGCTGGGTGCACTGGCCGGAGTGGCTGGTGCGGCGCTGTGGAAGCGGCTGGGCGTGGTGGTGACGGGGGTTGTGGAGGCGATCATCGAGGAGAGCTCGGACAACTCCGAGATCTCCGATATCGCCGATATCTCCGGCACCACGAAGGAACTTTACGACTGTCTGCTGCTGCTGCTGCTGTCGCCGACCGACGAGGGCTGCCACCCGCTGTTCCACCTGCTGCTGTCGCTGATGCGCCACGAGGACGCGCGCAAGGTGGCCATTGTGTACCGCGTGCTGCCGGACTTTTTTGCGGCCACGTCGGTCGACTTCTCGGTGTACGTGGAGGACGTTGTTGTGCAGCTGATTGCGACGCTGGACGACGCCAGCGACGAGCTGTCGCGGCTGTCGCTGGAGGCGCTGACGGCGCTGGTGAAGCGGCAGCCGAAGGAGCAGCTGGAGAAGCTGGTGGTGCCTGCGCGCCGGGCGCTGGCTGCCACGGCCACTCCGCTGGCGGTGCTGTCGCTGCCGCGGGCGCCGCAGGCGGTGCTGCCGCTGTTTTTGAACGGGCTGATGTACGGCTCGCCTGCGCAGCGTGAGCAGGCGGCGGAGGGAATTGCGCTGGTGGTTGACAAGGCGCCGGCGGAGCAGCTGCGGCCGTTTGTGACGACGATTGTGGGTCCGCTGATCCGTGTGGTTGGCGAGCGGTTTGGCGGCGACGTCAAGAGCGCCATTCTGCTGGCGCTGAGCAAGCTGTTTGCCAAGATTCCGCAGTTTCTGCGGCCGTTCATTCCTCAGCTGCAGCGGACGTTTGTCAAGTCGCTGAGCGACACCTCGAGCGAGCAGCTGCGGACCCGTGCTGCCGCGGCGCTGGGCACTTTGATCGAGTACCAGCCGCGGGTGGACCCGCTGGTGGCGGAGCTGGTGAACGGGGCCAAGGCGGCTGAGAGTTCTGAGGCCGGTAGCGGCGCCGGTTCCGGCGCCGGTTCCGGCGCTGGCTCCGGTACCGGCTCCGGTACCGGCGTGAAGACGGCGATGTTGCTGGCGCTGCTGGAGGTGGTGAGCCGGGCCGGCGACAAGATGAGCGAGGCGTCCAAGGCGGGCGTGATGGCGCTGATCGAGCAGGACATGTTTGCGGGTGCGGGCGTGCCTGCGGGCGAGGACTCGGCCGTGGCGTATGCCCGGCTGGTTGGCGCTGTGGCGAAGCAGATGTCTGCGGGCGAGGCAGGCCGTGTTCTGCGGAGCAAGGTGCTGGAGTGCGACATGGCGGACGAGAGCTCGGCGAGGTTTGCGGTTCTGACGCTGAATGCGTTCCTGAAGGACTCGCCGGAGCACATTTTTGGCGGCGCCGGTAACGGCGCCGGTAACGGAGACGGCAACGCCGGTAACGGCGCCGGCGACGGCGTCCTTGGCGAGGTGTGCCGGTTCCTGGCGGCGGCGCTGGACTCGGCGCGGCCGCGCGTGAGCGACCAGGCCGCCGTGGCGTGCGGAAAGGTGCTGCTGCAGGCGGAGAAGGCTGCGGCCGCGGGCGCGGCGGGCGCGGCCGTGGACGCCGAGCTGGACGAGCTGGTGGCCCAGCTGTGTGTGGCGATGGGCCGGCCAAGGTCCAACTCCACGGACACGAGGCGGCTGGCGCTCGTGGTGGTGCGCACGGCGTGCCGGTTCCCCCGCGGGGCCGGGGCCGTGGCGCGGAGCCTGGACGTGGTTGCGCCGTCTGTGTTTGCGTGTGTGAGAGACCCGGTGATTCCGATCAAGCTGGCGGCCGAGAAGTGTTTCCTGGCTGTGTTTGGGCTGGTTGCGGACGAGACGGCGGCGGCGTTTGACGAGTGGGTGCGGTCGAAGCAGGGCGAGGCTGCGGTGGCCACGGCGGCCGGGGCGAGCGTGCCGATGCGGTCGATCACGGAGTACGTGAAGCGGGTGGGCCTGAGGCTCGCGGCGGTGGAGAGAGAGCGGCTGCAGGCCGGCGGGGACAGGGAGGCGATGTTCTCGGATGAGTTTGAGGATGAGGAGGAGATTTGGAGGGTGGGTTAGCCACACCAACTCCGAGCGGAGCGAGGAGTTGGTGTGAGGAGTCGAATCAACGAGCGAATCAACGAGCGGAGCGAGTTGATGAGCAAGCAAGCAAGCGAATCGAGGCAACGAGCGAAGCGAGTTGATTCTACACTCGTTGATTCTACACTCATGGAGTGGCCCCTCAAGCCTGCCTGATAGATTTTTTGTGAACCACATGTTGGGACCAATTTTGATCAAATAGAGTAATGAGATTTTGTTTGCGAAGCAACTGTAAATCAACGAGCGAAGCGAGTTGATGAGCAACAGATGAGCGATGCAATCCAAGTAGAAGAATGACGTGCAAAGCGATTGAATCAACGAGCGAAGCGAGTTGATTTTTGGGACTATTTTTTGGGAATAATTTCGTATTACTTAGGGACTACTTTTGGGAATTTTTTGGGACTACTTTTTGTGCCACTTTTGAGGTCAATTTTTGGGACCACTTTTTTAACCCACTTGGGACCGATTTTGACCATTTTTTAAACCCACTTGGGACCAATTTTTGACCACTTTTTAAACCAATTTTTTAACCACTTGACCACTTTTGAGCATTATCAGGTAGCTCATGAGCTGACGAACCATCAACTGCGTTCATCAACCCTAGTTCCTCACCAGGTTGGAGTCAGCTAGTGAATCAACGTGCAAAGAGAGTGAATATGATGTGCGAAACGATCATGTATAACGTGCGAAGCGATCATATATAACGTGCGAAGCGAGTTATATCAACTCGCTTCGCTCGTTGATTTTCGCTCGTTGATTTTCACCTCAAAAACACCAACCGTCGCCCGCTCATTCAAATCCTCCCCAGAATGCAGATTTCTCTCCACATACTTCAGCACCCCGTTTCTGTCCAGCAGCATCACCGTCTGCGTGCGCGTTCCGTAGTACGTGCCCTGCAACTCCGCAGAAGAAGCAGGCCGGGGCAGCCTCACAGGGGGCACGAAGATCGTGCTCTTGATCATGTCGAACGCAACTTCAGGCTCCACACCCTGCCACGCCTGCTCTGGCGGAGTCGCAGTCGATAGGACCCCGAGAAGTTCGTCCACCAAACGGTCCTCACTCCACTCGTTTTCCACCGACTTGTCGATGGTTTCGTCCAGCAAACTCCTCCCTTTGACCACCTTGGGCCACGGACAGTCAAACGCCGAGTTCGAGAGACCGACCGACACCGACGCGTCGCTGCGGCCAAAAACACACGCGTCACGTGACGTGCGATTCGAGATCACGCGGAGCGGCTTGATGGAGCCGGTGGCGTCGTTGTACTCCAACTGGCCGAAAAACAGAGAGAACCCGCCCACCTGTCTGAAGTTGTCTGTTTCCCGCCTGATGTGCTGCTCCCATTCCTCGGGCGTCTGGTCCGAATCCAGAAACATCTTTGGGATCTTGCCTCTTGAAACCTGGCTCACGCCATCCGAGCTGAACGGCTCGCGATAGTTGACCAGCACGGCCACTTTGCCGGCCGTGGTGACCCCGATCCACGTCCCGTGCTCTTCACGGGCCGTGTCCAGTGGCGACAGGAGACTGCCGGACTCCCCGTTGAACGAGGCAAGCTGCGTCGGTCGGCTGAAGTATTCGTCCCTGTTCGACAGCAACACCAAGGGATACGCCGGGTGGCGAGTGGACGCCAGTAGAATGCACATGACGAGGGCAGCGAGCAGGCCGGAGAGGGGGTCTGATGGTGAGATAGTTGGGTGGTGGTGTTTGTAGAGGATGGTTTTTATTTTTTTTTTGAGCAGAAAATAGTGGGCGGTCACGTGAAAGAGCGCACGTGGCGAGAGAATCAACGAGTGAAGCGAGTTGCTTGATATAACTCGCTTCGCAACGAGCGTAGCGAGTTGATTTGAGTACGATTAGAGAGTTGATTCAGGTACGTTGTATATGTTAAAATGCGAAGCAAAGCGAGGGAAAGCAAAGTGAAGCAAAGTGAAGCAAAGGGAAGCAAAGTGAAGCAAATTAGATGGATCGGGCCACGGGCAAACCACAAGCCATTTAACAAACGAAGCGAGTCACAGCCAGTGCGACTCACAGAGTTGATTCTCCAATGTGAGCGAAGCGAGTCACATCGAAGCGAGTCACATTGGAGAATCAACGAGCGAAGCGAGTTGATTCGTGTTGTCGCGAATACCCGTGGTGACTCACCGCTGTCTTCGCGAAAGCTTTCTGGTGAGGACCGCGTGGGGGCAGCCTCGCGAATACAGGGCTCCCTTTACTTTCGCGGTGACTCACCCCACCTACCAGCGAATCTACGAGCTGATGAGTTAATGACTGATGAAATGATGAATTGACGAGTTGATGGGTTGATGAGAGGATTATGAGCAAGCATGCAAACCGAATCAACGAGCGAAGCGAGTTGATTCATCTCGCTTCGCTCGCTGACGTGTTCTGATAAGGGCAGGCCGCGTTGGGGCAGCTTCGCGAATACAAGGCTCCTTTTACCCCCGGTGACTCATGCCAACCTACGAGCGAGTCTACGAGCGAACCTACGAGCGAACCTACGAGCGAAGCGAGTTGATAAGCTGATAAGTTGATGAGTCAATGAGTCAATGAGATGAATATGAGCGAGCGTGCAAACCGAATCAACTCGCTTCGCTCGTTGATTCGCTTCGCTCGTTGATTCGCTTCGAAAAAGTTTATCATGCAGAATTCCCAACTATATAAACTCCCAACGCGCCCACTGCCTTCTTCAAGTTCCCCACCAACCCTCCTCCCACACCAAAATGACCCAATTAACCGCCACCGGCCCCTTCGGAAAAGACTTCAAGAAGCACTTTGTTCTGGACGGGAAAACCCACGTCAACCATGGATCCTACGGAGCCGTTCCCAAGGCTGTGCTAGAGTGCTATCAAGCCAACCTGATGAAGGACCTGGAGCACCCGGACCTGTTCTCCACCGTCCAGATTTACCCGGCTATGGAGAAATCGCTGCAGGCTGTGGCCCCTCTGCTGAACGTGGGATGGACGGACCTGGCGCTGGTCCATAACGCCACCTCTGGCGTCAACGTGGTGTTGCAGTCGCTTCCGTTCGAGAAGGGCGACCGGATCCTGGTGCCTTCCACCATCTACGGCGCGTGCAAGAACACCGTGGAGTACGTGGCTGCTCGCTATGGCGCGGAAATCACCACTGTCGAGCTGAGTTACCCTCTCGAGGACGCAGAGGTCGTGGCCAAGTACGAGCAGGAGCTCAAGACCGGCCGGTACAAGCTGTGTTTTGTCGACGCCGTGACGTCCATGCCCGGCGTGAGGGTGCCGTTCGAGGAGATCGTGGCTCTGTGTTCCAAATACAACACCCTGAGTCTGGTGGACGGCGCCCATTCCATCGGCCTGATCCCCTTGGACCTCTCCAAGGTGGACCCCGACTTCTACGTCACCAACCTCCACAAGTGGCTCTACTTGCCGCGGGGCTGCGCCGCTCTGTACGTCAAGAAGTCGCGCCAGGAGCTTGTCCAGCCGTTTCCCGTGAGCCACGTTTTTTTTGGCCGCAAGTTCTACGAGAAGTTCCTGTTCACCGGCAGCAACAACTACTCCAGTTTCCTGTGTGTCGAGGAGGCGATCAAGTTCAGAAACGAGGTCTGCGGCGGCGAAAACGCCATCAGGGACTACTGCCATGGCCTTGCCAGACAGGTGGCTGCGCTTTTCGGTCCCGAGATGGTGGTGGAGAACTCCACAAAGACCCTGACGACCGTCATGGTGAACGTCAAGATCCCGCTGGACCTCGAGAAACAGCACTTCTTCTCCTCCAACTTGCAAGACCCCGACTTCTGGCCAAAGGTGAAGCAGTTTCTGCACACGCGCCAGCTCCTGCACTACGACTCGTACCTCCCTGTCGCCTGGATGGACGACTATATGTACGTGAGAATGAGCTGTCAGACCTACAACTACCTGGAGGAGTACAAGCCTGCATTTGACAACTTCATGAGTGCTCTTGGGGACTTCTACAAGAGCGACGTTCACGCCGAGTATGCTGCCAATTAGAGGCTCACACAAGCGAAAACAACCTGTCTTGTTTCACCCCGTTTAGACGATCAACGAGCGAAGCGAGTTGATGAGTGAATCAACGAGCGAAGCGAGTTGATGAGTGAAGCGAGTCTAACGCGAGTGAGTCCAACGCGAGTGAGTCCAACGCGAGTGAGTCCAACGCGAGCGAGTCCAACGCGAGCGAGTCTAACGCGAGCGAGTCTAACGCTCGAGTCTAACGCTTCACTCATCAACTCGCTTTGCTCGTTGAACTCGCTTTGCTCGTTGATTGACCAACTAATTTGCAGAAGTAGTGATTGGCAGCATCCGTGACAGACAAACCATATCAGTATATACATAGACAGAGATACAACGCGTTCACGAACGAGCGAAGCGAGTTGATGACTCAATGAAATGATTATGAGCAAGCATGATTCGATTTGCATGCTTATGATGCTTTCATTGACTCGTCAAATCAAAAACACTCTAGTGTAGAATCAACGACCAACCAACCATCACCAGATGATTCTCTGCGGCTCCTTCAGGTCGGCCCAGTCGAACGTGAACTGGAGGAAAATCAGGTAGATGGCCTGCGTCCAGAACCACAGCCACACAGCCTCGAGCGCGAGCCGGATCCCGCGGCTGAACCGCCTCAGCACCGCCACAGGCAGGATCGGCGTCTCGTCCGGCTGGACCAAGATGCGCCAAAAGACATACGGGAGGATGAAGTAGCGGGGCTCGAACAGCGGAGACGGAACCAGCGTGGCCACAACGCACACCAGATACGCCACCAGCATGGCGAACGACGACGACGTCACTCGGGAGGAGCTCGTGTTCTTCACAGGCATGTTGACCGCCGTGTAGAGCGCAAAATGGTACACGGGGATCAGCAGGTACCGCGAGTACGCGTCTCTCAGGATCACTCTCTTCATGAGGTAGAATGTGTAGTGTCTGTTATCGGCCAGGAGGAACGGGTGCACCACCGTGAACTTGTCGATGATCTGGAACATCAGCAGCATCAGGTTGACGTTCAGCACCAGGTTGCGGAAGCCCAGAAAGCAGGTTTTCACGTAGCGGACGAGGTACTCCACGGACAGCCACAGGGGCACTGTCAGCACGCACAGGAACGTGAAACAGTAGAAAACCTGCACCAAATGGAACTCCATCTCGTGGTTTTCCTTATCCCCGAAGGTGATGCCGCCATTCTGGACGACAAACACGGCGAAAAGGACAAAGTTGACGGCAAAAGGCAGAACAAGCAGCCAATTGCCAGCGGCAGCCTTCACAAACGTCACGAGATCCTGCTGGAAAGCGTTCTTGTACTGCTTTTTTTTCTTGATCTGCAGGTCGACAACAGCCGCAGCAACAAACGCGTTCCACACAATGTTGGTCTGGCGGAACGTGACGCTGACTAGACCAATCAAAGCTGCCAGAACAGAGTTGCCCAGAGCCGAGCTGGTCGGCTCCAGAACAGCCGCCGCGTAGCTCGCCACCACCGCCACCGTCGACCAAACGTCAGTGTAGAAGAGCGAGTAGTAGATCGTCAGCAGTGGACACATGAAGATCGAGAGCGTGCTCATTCCTCCTTGGAACCTTCTGCTGATTACGTAAGTGAGCAGGATCAGGCACACTCCGCCGACAAAGTTGACTTTTCTCAGGTTGGCCAGGCTGAAGTCGAGTTCGGCGCCTTTGAGGAACTCGGACGCAAAATAGTACAGTCCGGGCGGGGTTGTGATTTTCGGGTCCCATTTGTCGTAGTTGCCGTTGTAGTATTCCTTGCACTGGTTGACGTGGAAGATCTCGTCTATGAAGAGGTAGTCGACGATCTCGTTGGTATCTTCGTGGAACAGCCGCAGCGGGAAGTACCCGAACACTCCGAGCGCGATGTCCGCGAGGTCTGCAATTGCCATGGCGAGTGTGATTGGCTCGTTGGAGTAAGGGGAGAAAGAGGAGAAAAAGGAGAAAAAGGGCGAAACAAAAG
This sequence comes from Ogataea glucozyma, assembly GCA_003706155.2. Taxonomy (NCBI): domain Eukaryota; kingdom Fungi; phylum Ascomycota; class Pichiomycetes; order Pichiales; family Pichiaceae; genus Ogataea; species Ogataea glucozyma. The sequence goes on from PPKO02000028.1 coordinate 33,269, forward strand.
AATTTGAGAGGGTCGTTAAAAAAAAAACACAAAAATTTATCTATTGCTTGAAAAAATAAATATTAAACAACAAACTCCGTTTCCCTTTTTTTGTGCCACCATTGGGATCCCGTTAAATCGTCCCCAGATGCTCTCCACGTGACCGATGAAACTGCGGTCGACGTTCCTGGCGTTTCTGGTGGGGCTCCTTCTGCACGGCTGCGCTGCTCTCGCCGCCTCAGAGTCGCAGTCGCAATGGCCCAGTCTCTCTTCTTCGAGGGCGATTGCACTGCGCACCCAGCGAGATGTCTCCAAGAACCAGACCCTGATGGAAAGCGCCGTTCTCGGCGTTGACGCGGGCCAGGTTTTGTTCGAACAGAGCGGCTACAACGCCAGTTCGCTGACCGATCTGAGAAACCTGCTCAATGTTGGCACGCAAGCACTCGTTCTTGACCTATACTACAACGAGTACCACCGCGACTGGGGGCTGTGTCCGCCCGAGTACGTTACCTCCTCCTCCGATATGTGCGGGAGTCCGCGAACGTTCAATCTGACCTCTGTCTTGGACGTTGTGCAGGGCTTCATCGACGACACCCAGTCCAATCTCAACGCAAACATTATGTACCTTCTCATGAGACTCCATTCCACAGAGTCCACAAATGTGCACTTCCGATCCGGCATCGGCAGTCTGTCCTCTCTGTTCTCCTCGATGGACCATGTGGCTGTTCCGCAGGACCTCTCGAAGTCTGACTTTCTCAGCATCACTCTCAACGAGTTTCTTTTCGAGCTCGACCTGAGAATCGTGCCCGTCGTGCTCACAAACGAGCTTTTTTCCAACACAACGTACAGCCTCAACGCAGACACAAAGTCGATCTACCTGGCAAACGATACCATCGAGACAGAGCTGTACAGTGCAGCCGACATAGACGCCTCGACCGACCCGAAAAAGTTCAGATTCACGTTCGATACCAATTCCAGCCCCTTTTCCACCTCAAGTCTCAAGGAAAGCTTGCTTTCTGGATCCTCCCCGGTCATCTCGCACAAATTCGAGAACCTCACAGAGATTTCTCCCTTTCTGGAGAACTCGTTCTGGTCCTGGGAAGCTCATCAACCCAATCTTACTGTCTCGACAGATAGCGGCGATGTGACTAACAAGAAGCAGTCGGACGAATCAGGAGACGACAACGACGACAGTTTTCTCAATAGATGTGCCATTCTGACTCAAGATGGCTGGCAGGCAAAAAGCTGTGAACTTGAGCTCCCTGTTGCCTGCGCAGACACTTCGAATGCGTCCAACTATAAAATCACAAAAGCAAAGTACTCATATTTCAAGGCTTCGAGTGCCTGTTCATCGCTCAAATACGAGAGTGACTACAAATTCGCCGTTCCCTCCACTCCAGAGCAGCAGCGAGCACTCATTAATTTGCTTTCTGACTCTGATCATGGCGTATGGATCGACTTGAACTCGTTGAGCAGCTCTAATTGCTGGGTCACAGGCGGCTCCGAAGCTATTTGTCCGTATCAAAGAATCGTTTCCAGAAAAATCTTTGGCCAGATGATTGCTCCGTCCTCTGTGATTGCTTTCATCCTGTTTATGCTGATCATTGTTGTGCAGTTCGAGAGAGTTCCTGTTCAAAACAGTAGAAAGTTTTGGAAAAGATCGCTGAAACGAAAATTGAAAGACGAGTTTGAAGGGATTCCTTCGTGAGCGCGCCCATCATGATCGTTGGTGTCTACATTACGTTCAAAGTCTCAGCTTCACAAAACTCGCAACCGAGCGGAGCGAGCTTGTGAGTGTATAATTACTACATGTTTTTCTTTTTATTGTGTTTGGGCTGCATATATATATAGTTGTACAATTCATCTATTTCCCAAGCTCGTCTTCTCAAGGTTACCTGATTATCTCAAAGCTGCTATCCACGCCTTCTTCTAGCTCGATCAACTCGCTGCCGAATAATCCACTGTCATACTCGCCGTTGGTCAGGTCGTACTTGGAGTTCCAAATCGAGTATATCCGCACAGATTGGTCACTAATGGCCGTGCAGATCGATTTGGCATCGTGAGAGCAAACCGCACTTAAAACTCGAATATTCGAAGTCGAAGCCAGTTTGATCTGAACCTCCATCGAAGGATAAGAGTAAACTGCTATCAACAGTGGCTTTTCTGTGTTGTCGCCAAACCCAAAAGTAGCCAAAATCTCTTTTCTGGATCTCGACCAGATCAACGAAGTTATTTGTCCTTTGGTCTGCACTTTATCCACCAAAGTGCCTGTGTTTGTGTGCCAGAACCGTATGTTCCTGTCTTTGGAACCCCCTCCAGTCGCCAATAGATGGGGCATCCACGGACAGTATGCTATGGCTTTGACAGCAGCTTGGTGAGGCAAACAAAACTTTAAAACAGGGCTGCTCAGAGTCGATATGTCCCAGATCGTACAGCAGTTGTCATTCCCACCAACTGTGATCTGTTTCTGGTCCGGACTTATATCGATTCCACAAATTTGTTGCTCGTTGCATCTGAAAGAACATGAGACGGTCAATTTGTACTGGAGCGAAGAAGAAGAGTTCCCGCCGTTACCTTCTATCTTCACCAATTCGTACAGAGAAACATCGCCTAGATCGTCTCCTGCGAAAAACGAATTGGTTCCTTTGATCCAGCAGATACAGCAGATCCCAGTGCTGGGTCTCAGAATTGAGGTTGTGTTAATTGTCCTTGAATTTTCTGCATAAATCATCAGCCTGCCCGTCTTGGTCCCCACCGCCAGGATGTCATCGTAGCTGTACGAAACGCACGAGACCGTTTCTCCATCCACAGATTGTAGAGGGATTGTCCCCGTCTTATTATTCCAAGTGTACACCACTCCACCCAAACCAACGGCGATCTTGTCGCTTTTTTTACCCCACGAGACCACGTTGGCGTAGAAATCGTTCCTGAGTCCTGGTGCATCCAAGACTTTGAACTTCACCTCCGTTTTGATCTTGTCTCTGGTGGCTGTGGTCATATTTGAGTTACTGGTGCGAGTAGAGACATTCAGATCTTGCTGGTCGCCCTGTTTATCTTCCATGGAGTCTGCCAAAGTCTTCCTTCGAGGATTTGAGATCTTGGAAGGCCGAAAGTTGAGGATTCTTGACCGGATCTTGAATCCGAGCGCCTTCGCAACGCTCACTTTGTGGAAACTGGCATCCTCTCGACTCTGATTCCCGGCTTCGCCATCTCCGCTGACCGACAATTCTTCAACTCTGGAGCCCTGGTCGCTGTCTAGAATGCCGCTCTGTCTGGCTGCGGTTCCAGTTGCTGGTCCCTGGTTAGAGCGTATGAGAAAGTTGTCGTCTCTGAGCAAAAAAGGGCTTGGAAGAGACCGAGAAGAATCGGCAAAAGCATTTTCGCTTGCTTCAAGACTTAATTCGTCGTCGTGGCCGGTCATTTGGAAATTGGATGTCTTGGTGGTGAAAGATCTGTAGTAGCCTGGGTTACCGTTATCTTCCAAAGTAGAGATGAACCGGTCGGTGATGTTGTCATATTTGTGATCATTCTTGGTTGTATAGTTGTGTCTATGAGAAACTGATTTGGTAGTGGAGTTGTAGGAGTTGGAGTGTTTACCACCAACCTGTTTGACACTGTTGAGCGATCTTGAATGAGGCATAAGTAGGGAGACAGTTTTTTGGTACCTTGGCGGTAAGAGAGAAGGGTTTTGGCCAATTAAAGACCAACTGCAAGACTCAATGTGCAACGTACAAAGACCCGTGTATAGCAATATATTTAAACTCTTTGGTGGCTTCTTCCACAAGAGTCCGTGAGACAAGAAGAGCCATGAAGAAAAAGAGGGTGACGGAAAGAAGGCGTTAATTTCGGGTTTTATATCGAGAGGGGGAAAAGTGAGCAAAAAGGGGGAAAGTGGGATCAAAACAAAGGGGAGAAAAAGTTTATTCGGCTTACGTAATGTGCGAAGCTAGCAGTTGAGAACAGACGATCTCTAGTTGCATGCGCTGCACAAACATTACTGGAGTCTGTCAAAACCAACTGGTCTCCCGTGTAACAATTTCAGGAAAACGCCATATCGTCACGAAGAATCGGCGATTGCCCACCAAGGAGCGATGCAAACTTTTTGATCGTAAACCACCGCTGGAGTGGGGTCATGTGATCAGTTATCTCAAGCACGGGACTTAAAGAAGAAATCCTCACGTGACTTGAGCAGGTGCCCAACGTGGTAACGCCTTTCGATCCCTTTTTTCATGAAATTGACAACACCAGTATTCTAGTATTATATATTTTTATCGCAGTGTAGCTACTTCAACAACACAAAGTGCCACCTTCGACGATCGAATCAGTCCCCACTTTGCCAAGTCGTCAACTTTGAATGCATTTTCGTCCACTGTTCTTTTCTTTACCCATTTGGCTTCCAACCATCAAGCTCGATCGGCCGCTTCCAGCGAACCTGATCTCTTCTTGACACTGTCTTTCCATTGGATGATTCTTTGAGAGCGCGTTTGAATACTTGCAATCAGCAGTCAAATCTAACTACTTTTCTCTGCCTTTCACGTCCATTGATCAACAACTGTTAAAGTCTACTCGTTTGCTATTTGTTCTCTCTGTGCGCTGGGGCATTCAACACTCTGCTCAGTACTTGCCACCTATGTGCACATACTCGTCCGCTACTCACTCAAGAACACTCCCTCACCTCTCAGTCGCTCGTCGGCCACTTTTCAATGGTCTCTTTATTAATTCCTATTCATTAAACATTAGTGAAACTCGTCCTCTTCTGTCGCTCCTCAGTCATGGTCCTAGACACTGAAACTCTCAGCATGGAAATGGAACCCGCAATCATTGGCCCACAAACCAACTTTGTTGACCAGCCCGATCGGTCCTGCTCCAATCACCCAGGTGTCGTCGTCTAGCCTTCCCCCCTTCTCCCTGAACCGCTCTGTCCTATTCTTGATGAACTGGTCGTTCAGGAAAAGCTCATCCTCGGCATCCGAGCCCAGTAACTTGCCGTTGGACTTCTGGTACCGCAGTCCTCCTGCTGGAGCAGGTCTCTCCCGACCGCGCTTGGTGATCTCGTTGCAACACACAGACGTTCCGCTCTGTAGATCCACCAGTGGTCCAATACATGACGACCCGATACACCAGTTGTAGTAGTATAGACCCAGCTTGGGTCTTCCAAACTCGATCCGACAAGACAGGCCTTTCAGAACCCAGTAATCCGCCAAATCGTCGTATAAGCCCGACGACGAGCCAAACGAAAGCTTGGAATATCCCGTGGTATCTTGACCTCCGCCCGAAAAGCCTGCTTCCGGGCTCGACTTGATATAGCTGGGAGAGTAGGGTAACACTGCAGAGTTCGAAGCTGGCGATTGCAAGTTTGTGTACGAAGAGGCACGAGACGGATCGGCAGATTGAGAATTCAACCTTGGGCGACTAGATACTTTGGTGTCACGACAGCTCTTGCCCAAATCCAGGTCAACGTTCTCGAACTTGGCTTCATCGGCAAAGGAGTAGCCACTGGCAGCATTCTGCTGATGGTTACGAAGCGAAATATAGCTGGCGCGATGCCTTCTGTCCAGGTTCATGTGTCCCAACTCAGGATCGAAGTCTGCCTCGATGTGAGGATAATCGGCCGTTGTTGCCTCGTAAGTGGCCATCGGCCGGAAAAGAGGACTAGACTCGCTGAGCGGACTCTCGTTTCTCAGAATTGGAGATTTCTCAGGAGCGATTGCTCCACCAAGCATGCGTTCTTGTTCCAAGAGCTCCGCCTCGACTCGGCGGCGATGCAGCTCCTCTACGGCGTCCTTGAAGCTCTTCTTCTCCAAGTTCGAGTACTTGCCGGTTATGAATATGTCGATGCAGTCGTCGTTGACCAAGACGTTTTCAAAGTAGTCCAAGACCTTCAAATCCTCGTGGTCTCTAATGACCCAGATGATCTTCACCATGGCTCCGTTGTAACTGAGCGTTCTCAAGATCGGAAGAGCAAAACTGATGGCCGAGCCTCCCACGACAATCAGGCACTTCTTCACTTTAGTCTGGAAAACCAGAGATTTCGGATTTGGCCGTTTCAAGGCCTTCAAAAAATGCAAATGCGGCAAGAACGAGCCTGTAATTAGGTACTTTTTGTGGGATGAAAGCTTGAACTTGCCCTTTCTGACAATCAGCTTTTGAGTAGGGTCGATAGGGAGCGTCGCGATGGTGAAAGGATGCTGGATCGGGGCGAGAATGTTCTTCCAGAGTTGTTTGAGGTAGTTGTTCTCGTCGAAATCGATGATTCTCAGGTGGCACCCTGGAAGACACGACACTTGCGAGATCGAACTGTTGGGAAGCGTCACCAGAAGCAAGTTCGTTGATACCTGGTCGACCTGGATCTCGGTGGATTTGGTGATCCAGAACCGGTACGCGATCTGGGCCACCAGAATGGCGATGTTTGCTGCCGTCAGGTATGGAATCGACGGTCTAACATGGAAATAGAGTGTGATCACTGCGATCCAGGTGCAGACGTAGTGACAAACATAGAAACAATTGTACACGATACGTCTGAATTTGGGCAGAGAGGTAATGAAGATGATTATGAAAGCTGCCATGGCAATGATCCCAAACAAGTTGTCCCGTCTCCAGATCTTGAAAAGCGTATCGCGATCGATAAAGAAGATAATGTAGAAGACGGTATGCAAAGCGCTCTGCAAGACAACGATTCGCGAGAGCCATTTATGGATCGGAATCAGCGAAAGGTAGAGTGTATGTGGTAAAGGCGAGGGTCTCATCGTCAGAAATAACAGCGAAGGAAGGCAGTATGTGGCCACTCTGCCTAATCTGGCAGCTAGGAATTGCAGATCGGCGTACGTTTGCAGCACAGAAAGCGCTCCTAGCACCACAGACCAGAACACGATGATCTTGATCACCTCCAGATGCAACGTGAACCAGTTATTTCGTGCTCTGGCGAACTTGATCCGGCGAACGAGCCGGCTGTAGATGCCAAAGAAAACAGTTTCGGAGATCTTGTTCCAATATGGTAGAAGTAGTAGGAACACCAATGTGATGGCCAACGTGAGGTAACCGTACCGAGCCGTTAGTGTCTTCCGCAGCGCCTTCCGTTCTTCAGAGACTTTCTTGGGCGGAATGTGCGGCAACCATCTGTAAATCAAGTCCGAGATCGTGTCCAATGTAGAGTTTCGACTTGACATAGTGGAAGGCGGATAAATAGCACAAAATAAACAAATTCAAAGATCGGAGCCCCAAGATTCACTTGTATCGATCTCCAGCTTGTACCAGTGCTGTGATTTGTAAGCTGACAAAGCACTTGCAGCCTGATTCCCCGCAGCGCCAGATGTGTCCCTTTTTGTCCGATAAGTTCTCCTTTGCGTGAGAATAAACAATGTGCGGGATGGCGATCTCACTTTGCGATATTAGACCTCCAAATCGCTCTGAAGGAGGCGAATCGGTAAAGAACAAGCACAGGAACTGGTTCCGGCAAGTTGCTTAGTACAGTTGGCCGACTGTCTATAAGGAAGAAACACTCTTTGAATACCCATTTATGTGACACGCTCAAAACAATACTCAGGAAAAACTCCTCCGACATCTCCAGATCAACGCAGCCTTGTTTCTTATCTGTTTCTTGGACTTTACATCCGTGCACCGCGTGCGCAAAACACAGCCGTGCCCGGTGAAAAAATGCGTGCAACCTCCGGGCAAGGGCTTAGTCACGTGCCAGTGTACAGGGTTGTTTGGGTCATCCTCGCACCAAAAAGTTTCAGGTGTGGAACTCAGCCGGCTTTTGAAATGACAGACACGTAACCATAGGACTGCACGAGCTTAGGCAGCGGCAAGCTGTGCCTGTCTGCGGCATTCTGCCCGCAGCCCGCTTCTTTCCCCCCGTGAGCGATCTCTCTCTGCCCCGTGCAGTCTCTCCGCGCTCTAGTTCAGGGCCGGACCCTGGTAAAACTGCCCCGCGCTCGGCGATGGAGCACCGTGGTAGAATTTTTCAGATTTTGAATTTTTCACTCGGTAGTGAGAGGAAAAATTTTTAGTGAAGGAAGGTATTTGTAGTTTTTACTTGAATACTTTAACAAGTTACGTTCTACAACAGTTCTAGATATCCAGGATTCATCGAACAAATAAGATCATCAAAGATGGCTGACTTCTCATTGACCCAAGAGGATCTACAACTATTGATTGCGGCCAACGTTCATCTTGGTTCCAAGAACACTAACGTATGTTGAAGAATGAGAATGGACAGAGACCATGAAGAGAGAAATGAGCCACCTACAGCAAACACAACGAAAACCAATCACAGAACATCAGAGTGCTCTTTATTCTCTTCAGCTCCTCGACATGACTATGTTCGAACGTTTTACTAACATGTTTCTCTAGGTTCACAACACCCCATACATCTTCAAGACCAGACCAGATGGTGTTAACGTCATCAACGTCAACAAGACCTGGGAGAAGCTTGTCTTAGCTGCCAAGATCATCGCTGCCATTCCAAACCCTGCTGATGTCGTGGCTGTCTCCTCCAGAACTTTCGGTCAAAGAGCTGTCCTTAAATTCGCTTCCCACACCGGTGCCACTGCTATTGCTGGTAGATTCACTCCAGGTTCCTTCACAAACTACATCACCAGATCCTTCAAAGAGCCAAGATTAATCATTGTCACTGACCCAAGAACCGACGCTCAAGCCATCAAGGAATCTTCCTACGTCAACATCCCAGTTATTGCTTTGGTCGACACTGACTCTCCAGCTGAATACGTCGATGTCGCTATTCCATGTAACAACAAGGGTAAGCACTCCATTGGTTTGATCTGGTGGTTGCTGGCTAGAGAGGTTTTGAGACTCAGAGGTACTCTGCTCAACAGAACCGAGCCATGGGCTGTCATGCCAGATCTTTACTTCTACAGAGACCCAGAAGAGCCAACCCTCGAGGCTGCTGCTACTGAAGAAGCTGCTGAGGCCGAGGAGGCTGCTGCTGCTGAAACCGGTGAGGCTGAGTGGACTGCTGAGCCAACCAACGCTGACTGGGCTCAATCCTCTTCTGCTGCTGACTGGGCTGCTGAGGGAACTGAACAAACTGAGAACACTGAGTCATGGTAATTTGCGTTTGTATGATTGTTTCGGCTTCTAGTTTGATATAAAGAAAATGTGTTACTCTCTGCAATCTTGAACGGTGATAGGATAACATGGCTTTTTTTATACTGTTGTTTTAAACCTTTTCAAACCCCTTTTATAATTTTTTCATTTCGAAAAAAAGAATTAAAGTAATATAGGAAAGTTTATAATACGAACGATCAAGGATGGCCATGTTCGTAACACTTGTGTGTCAGCAAGTCGGTAGTCGGTTTTGACTACCTTTGAATAGTTGTTGCTCCGCTCCACCAAGCTCGACGAAGTGTTTTTTTTTTTTTTTTTTCGCTACAAAAATCCATCTCCGTCGATCGACGCGCGCACCAATTCCCCACGTCGATCTAAAAACAACCGTTTACGCTCTAAAAAATAATACATACCACATGCTACATACAGGAAGCAAAAAAAAAAAAAACATCACCAACCGTTTGATTGCCCCTTGTCGTAACTTCAGTCCCCATCGATCCCACTTCATTGGCTATTTTGACACCACAATCACCAACATCCAAAGCCTCCGGTGTGAGAAGTCTCCGCTGAGCGTGTGGAAAAATAGTCCTCTGCGTAAGTGGCACAATTATACCTAATATACTCCCTCTTATGCCCTCTAAACTGCTGCCATCCAACGTGACTGATTTGAAATTGTCTGTGACATCCAACTGGATAGAAACTTACCAGATCTGGCTTACCAATCCGCTCACTAGAGTTTTGCTGGTGCTTTCGGGTATTACAACAGCATTCATTGCCCTATTTATTCTGGTCAACAAGTTCATAGTGGATCCAATTTTAGCTAGAGACTTGAAGTTCTCGAAAGACTACTCCCCATCTCCTCCTTCGAGCAAAGAATCAAATGATTAAAGACGTTGTCTCCTATTTCTGGCCCGTGGACCTGCTAGATCCTGGTTCTGATGACCATCTGATGGTGATTGGTTACAAATTGAACAAAAAATACGTTGTCATTGACTATGTGAGATACTCCAATCTCAAAAAGATCAACCTCAAAATCTCCAAAAATGACCTCAGTCTGGAGATCTTGGGCACTTTGAACTTCCATCACTTGAACTACAGGTTTTTTAAGTTCAGTACCGAACGCAGGAGGCCGGTACTCGAATCCCACGAAAACCTCATATTGTTCACTCCTCCAAACTCCAAAAAACTGGAATACTACTCCATTGATCCTATCAGCATTGACATTTTCTGGACGAACGGGTCCACAGGCTCGGAGTCTGTGTACGAAACCAACAAATATTCCAACAAACTCTCCATGCATTTCCCCGACAAGCCCAAAGTGGAGGATCTAAAAGACGTTCTCAAGTTCATCAATCTGACCAATTACTCGCGGTTCAAGCTCCTCAATGGCTACAGAAACCATAACAGCATATACTCCAACACCATCAGCCATGTCACAAACTCCATCAACTCCCTTGCTTCCCAGTTGTACGCCATAACTGTCCAAAACTTTTGCAAAGTCATGATATACATACTCAACTATCCACTCTGGTTTGATCCTACAACAGGTGAGAAGTTCACTCTTTGCATTTCTAGTTACACTCTGCATCAGCTCAACTTTCGGTACAAACAATTTTACAATCTGCCTAATCAATTCCAGAAACTCCGAAACTCAAGAGTTGAAACAGAGACGCTAATCATCAAGGGAACGCGATTCTCTCCCAGCGAGTACATTAAGTTCTATAACACATTATGGCTCATCCTCAACGACCTTCTTTTGGGTTTGATCGTTTCCAATTTCTTAACGCGATGCCATTCCAAGCTGGTCATTGGAATCAACGCGTTCATCGCTTACTTTGATCAGTTTTTGAATCACCTGATCGTGTGGCTCATGAACTCTCCCGCCGGATTCAAGCTGAACAACGAGCTTTCTGAGTTCTTTGGAGAGCTGTTCATGTGGGTCTTGGACTTTTGGAGCGAGTTTGTTCTTAAAGTTGTCGTAAGCAACACCTCGCTCATTCTCAGATTCATTAGTGTTCTTGTGAAATTTGGTGGGTTGAACATTTTGATTGCAGCTCTGATCGATTCTCACAATCTGATTACGTTTCATCTGCACTGTTTTTACTTTGCGTGCACTAGAGTCTACAACTGGCAGTCGCACATCTTGAGGTCGCTTTTCCGACTGTTTTACGGCAAAAAGTACAACATTCTACGAAACAGAATCGACTCAAACAATTACGAATTCGACCAACTTCTTTTTGGAATCATCATTTTCACTTTGCTACTATACCTTATGCCTACGGTGATTGCATTCTACCTCAACTTTGCTGCTGGGCGTCTGATTGGCTTATTTTTCTGCGTCACGTTGCAGGCTGCTCTGGTGACTTTCAACCACCTACCGATTGTGGTTATCTTGCTCCGGCTCAAGCACAAGGAACGGCTGCCTGGTGGGATTGTTCTCGAGACAGAAGTTGACGATGATATGAATTGTTCGTTCCGCTTGATTACGAAGTCTCTCACTTTACACGAGATCTGTTGGAGTCACTTGAAATCGCTGCTCAACTTCAACAGAATCAACTTGAACGAATACTACAGCGATTGTAACTCGAAAAAAATCGAACACCGAGACATCATCGAGAATTGGAAGGAGGTTTCGTTGTTCAACCTGGTGCGCAAGATCGTTCTTGGCGAACTAATAAACAATTTTGACTACCGAAAGATGTTCTAGTTGTGTATGTAATATATTATCAGATACCTATGTACAATGGGTGATTCATCAATACTCGCTCTTCTCATTTCTTCTTTCCCTTTGCGTTCTTGGCTGGCGCCTCTCTCTTTTTCTTCGGAGCACCTTTACCTCTTCTCTTGAGCTCCTCCACTCTTTCCAGTCTGTACTCCTCCTCCTCGTCCACAATGTCGAACTCCTCGGCCCTCCATGCTCTCATCAGCTTAGAAGCCTTCGGGAAGTCGGCAGGACCGTAGTAGTTGGCCAGACTCTGTCCCTTGAGTGGTGCTCTGAGAATCTTGGCTCCCGTTCTCTGATTCGTGGGATTGTACGTTGTTCTGAAAATCTGGCATTGCAGTTGTCTTAGTTTGGCGAGCTTGGCTATCTGCGGAGCGTGCAGCTTCGCGAGCTGTGTGGTGGACATGATGAGGGGGGGGAAATTTGTGGTGGAGGGTACAAACACGGAAATAACCAGTACCTCCAAAGTAGATGTGCATTGTTGAATGCTCTTTTTGTTCAATTTGACGAGAAAAAAATTTTGGACTTGATTACTGTGCCACGTTGCACCGCCACACCATGGCGGTGCACTCACAACTTTTATTTGTGGATCTTGATAAATTAGACCCAGACAGACTCTTCAATGAAGCTGCTTCTTCTGCTACAACTTGTCCCCCTGTTGAACTCTAGTCTCGAATTCTATCCTTCCCCATGGCATAGATGAAGACCCAAGAAAACTTCTTTGCCAGGCTCACCCAGATAAGCAACGATCTCGACAATTTCAGGCCTTTAGGAGTTCTTATCCTCTATGATGCTCCTCCCCTGCTTTGCAAAGGCACACAGGCCCCGGACGGCTGGATCTGGGCCGAATTTCCGTACGATGAGGTTTTCGTGGCTCGTGGAAACACCACGTTGGCGCCTGTCGTATACGACCTGCGCTATTTGGTGACGAGGGGCTACTGTCGAGTCACATACAAAATGCTGCGCTCCAGAGTAGTGATACTCCGAGTGTATGTTCTGCCTCAGGACACAGCTGGCCAGGTACTGTTTGAGCGCTACAGAGAGCGGTACCATCGAAATGGGAAGCCCTTGGCATGGCATTCCAAGGTGTACAAGTCCATTATGCTGAACCTGCTGAGTGTCTTGGACTTCTCTGTCTCTGCTTGGAATATTGATGGTGACGACCAGCTGCTTCGACATGTGGCCAAAAACGGCGTTCTGGTGTTCAATTGCCTGACACATCTCAGCGAAACTGCGAATGCTGACCGTAGAAACCCGCAAAGTCTGGGGAAACCGTACCTGGTCGGGGAACTAAGCGAGCGACAGATGCTCGAATGTCATCTTTCCAGGCTCACTAACGGCGAGCCCTACAAGAAGCCCGAGACCGCAGAAGCGCCCTATTCTCTCAGCGATGATGAAGAGCTCCAACAAAGACTCACCAACATCTATTCCAGCATTTCCTCTCCCTCATTTGACATGTGCGAAATGGATGACGATCAGAAGGAGACCGTGCACGATATTCTCAACAACGAGATCGACGGCTTCAAAAGCGTCCTGTACCAGTACCAGAAACGATCGGTGGCCAAGATGTTCCAGAAAGAGCTTTTTTCGAAGCGGGAGTTGGTCCCCAACTTGGTGATAGTTTGCAACCAGATCTGCCGCACCCCGTTCTACTTTGATATTCGCAGCTTTGAGGTTCTGAGCGTCCCTGTCTGCTACAACACACCCAGAGGGGGCATTTTGGCTGAAGATATGGGACTCGGCAAGACTTGCATTTGTCTGGCATTGATCTGTGTGTCGAAATTCCAGATCTCGGAGTGTCCTCCCGACAACAAGGCCAAAGAGGTAGACAGCAAGCCGCTGAGTCTGCTCGACACTTGTGTCCGGTTCATCAACAGGAGCTCCATTCCCTGGAAGAAGTACCAGGACGAGCTGCCTTCGGTGTGCACCAAGAAGCTGAGGACTAACCTGGGCTATTTTGAGACGTTTGAGATCAACCACAGAAACTTCAAGACACGGTCTTCGAAATCCGTCGAGGCCGGTCAGGTCACCTGTCGCAGGGTCTACGTCTCCTCATCCACGCTGGTGGTCATCCCAGACAACCTTTTCCACCAATGGCGTTCTGAGATCAAGAAGCATGTCAAGGACGGGTTCCTGAGTGTCTTGGAGGTCCAGGATGCCAAGAAGGACCTTCCGGATTCGGTAGCCGGGCTACTGGAGAAAGACGTGGTGCTGATTTCGCTTGGCTGCTTCTCGCGACAGTCAGAGGATCCCGACTCGATCATCCGGTGTGTCTACTGGAAGAGACTGATCATCGACGAGGGCCATTCGATGAACTCCAAGTCCACAAGAGCCGTTGCCCTGGCCAAGCAGCTGCAGGTGGAACGCAAATGGACCATCACCGGTACCCCGACCTCGGGGCTGACCAACTTGCACATGGAGCAGGACGACGCTGAGTACACTGTGAAGAAGAAGTTCAGCGCGAGAGAAGATTTGGTGAAGTTGGGGGTGATTCTGTCGAACTTCTTCAAGATTGAGCCCTGGTGTTCCAAGCCCAAGCTGTGGCTCGACACTGTGATCAAGCCCTTTGAAAACCGGCTCTCCAACGGCGAATTGCAGCTGACAAACTTGCTCCAGAACCTCCTGGTGAGACACTCTGTCAAGGACGTTGAGGTGGACATCAAGCTGCCGAAGCTCCACCACAAGCCTGTCTTTTTGGAGCCCTCCTTTTTCGACAAGCTATCGATCAATCTCTTCATTGCCGTTCTGGCCACCAACGCAGTCACCTCCGAGAGAACGGACAAAGACTACATGTTCCATCCGTCCAACAAGAGCGAGCTGAGAAGACTGATCGGCAATCTGCAGAAAGCCACGTTCTACTGGACGGGGTTCTCGATCCAAGATATCGAGAATCTGCTCAACATCTGCAAGTACGCTCTGAAAACAAACGCAGCCAGATACTCTCCTGGCGATATCGGGTTGCTAGAGAGCTCGATCTACACTTCGAAAGTGGCGCTGAGCAACGCCAGGTGGAGAACCGCGTGCACGGTCCACGAGATGAGCTACTACGTGTCGAACTTGCCGCAGATGTTCCACCGGAGCATGGCTGTGTCGAACTACGAGTTCGAGGTGGACGAGTTCAACAACCCGATTGCCGTTTACGGGTATCCGCAGCTCAACGCGATCCAGAAGCTATTCTACAAGAACAGGCTGGTGAAGACGACAGAGGAGTTCGAGAAACGGTTGGACGCGGCCTCCAAGACCTTTTGGATCAACTACTGGGCGAGTAACAGCAACAGCCACGGCTCAAAGAGCTCTTCCAACATGAGGAGCAACAAGAACAACAACAGGCCACAGGGCCAGAACTTCAAGGTGAAGGAGATCGATGTCGAGAGCGTCAAGTTCATCCACGAAAAGCCGGCGTGGACGAGCCTGTTCAACGCCAAAGAGGAGGAGATGACTCTGCTGGGAAAACGAGGTAAGAAACGAGCAAGACGCAAGACTGCCACCGAGGAACTGGCCATCGGCAACAACGAGTCTCCGAAAAAGAAGATAAAGTACGTTCCACAAGGACGCTCGACTCCTGTCTCTCCAGACCCTATAATCCCAGAAGGGAACTTCAGTTCTCATCTGCGGAAGGGGTGTATTCTCGGAACCGCCTCTGTCAAGCTGTCGTACCTGGCGTCCAAGCTTCTGGAGAATCAGATCAAAAAGGTCAAGTCGCTGGTGTTCTATGAGTTCGAGAACTCCGCCTACTACTTGACCGAGGTGCTCGACTTGCTGGGACTGAACTACCTGATGTACTCCACCTACATCAAGGTTTCTGAGAGGTCCAACAACTTGGGCAAGTTCGACTACTGGGACACCGACTTGAATGGTGGCATTGTGCTGGTGATGGACCTGAAGCTGGCTTCTCACGGCCTCACGATCATCTCTGCCACCAACGTGTTCTTCATCAACCCGATCTGGAACAAAACGGTCGAGGCCCAGGCCATCAAGAGGTCGCACAGAATCGGACAGACCAGAGAGGTTTCTGTCGAGACTCTGATTCTGAGAAACACCATCGAGGAGGAGATGTACCACAAACGAACGCAGCAGGAAATCCGGCCAGAGAAAGACGATTCGGCCGAGGATGCCGGCAAAGAACTGATTGACAACACCGGCATGCAGGAGTATATCATGCAGTTCGGGTTCCTGAAGCTTTTCGAGAGTTTTGACGGGGAATACGAACCGATCAGGTCGCAAACTCAGACGAGCGACAGTCTGTCTCTGGACAGATACGAGGCTCAGTACGACGACGGGGTCAAGCTGTCGAGCTGTTCGAGCCACGTGGATCGAGACGGCCGGAGAACATGGCATGTTCCATTATTCACAGAGGAGAGTCTTTCCAGGATCACCGAGCATGAGGCCAGGGTGAAAAGTAACACCAGCGAGATGGTGACCATCATGGAGGCCCAGAACACGGACACTACACAGGCAGAAAACCAGGCAGCCAGGCTGATCAGCAAATTGAAACGGGAGCGCAAGAAAGTCAGATTTGACTGATTACATGAAATAGTGCGAAGTATTAGTATGGTCTTGTTATCAGAAAGTCGTCGTAGTTGTACATAGAAAGTCCAGAATGCTCTTCAAGAGCCATCCATTGGAGTTGAAAGCGCAAGATGGGTGATGGGTTGTGAGCGTCGAGTTCAAGGCTGTCGGCAAGCCCCTGGCCAGTTGACGGAGTAATGCCTCACAGCTCGCACCGCTCGGCGTACGCTCTTAGAACGCTCTCAGTATCAAAGAGCCATCGATCGAGGTTGACAGAAGTGCCTGTTTTGTCGGCGAGTAATCGAGGTCCAAGACGGTCCCCATATGGCCGTCCAGACGAGCCACGATTCTCCTCGAGACGAAATCCCAAGCGTACACAAAACCGTCATTGGAGCCGCTCAAAACGTAGTCTTTTCCGTCGTTCCTCCTGACCATTTTGCATCTAATGAGCAGATCCTCGGCCGAGCTCTTGGAGCCATCGAAAACATACGGCTTGGCCCGGGCTCCCTTTGTAAGCAGACGCGAGTCGTAGTATTTGACGGTGTCATCCAAAGAGCGGGACACAAGGTAGTCTTGGTCCAGCGAAAGCGCAATTGACGTGACGGAGTTGGTGTGATTGTTTTCTTTCCAGCAAGGCTGATCGAGCTTGCGGATCTCGTAGCACGACACCGACGAGTCGATTCCCGAGAAGTACACTCTGCTGGCAGCTTGATCCACTGTACAAGTCAAAAGTGGGTATTTGGTGTCTATAGTTCCCACAGCCAACTTCGAGCCAGTTCTAGGGTCCCAAATCCGGGCTGTGCCGTCGTCTGAACAAGATACCAAAGTATCTGACTTGGCGTTATCCACTTCGTTCACACAGCCTCTATGACGAAACGTTTTGATCTTGGCGTTCTTGCTGATATCGAATATGCTGACTGTGCTGTCCGCGGAGGCGGCAAAAACATGATTCTCGTTGAGTCTAGACCATCTGAGGCCGGTTATGGCCGACTTGCCAGTAGAGCCGTAGTGAAAATCGATCTCCTGCTCCTCGTGGATGGAACCCGGGTTCTCTGGGACACGGCAGATCGCGAGTTTCCTGTCAATACCTCCAGAGACGATCACTTCGCCGTCCTCGTTGAATCTGGCGCACAGGACCGGTCCCTCATGGATCCCAAGTTTGAGAGAATTCGCCGAGCCCTGGGGATCCGAAGGGCCCGAAGAGCCGCCAGGTTCCCCTGTGCCACTCGTCC
The DNA here is from genome assembly GCA_003706155.2 of Ogataea glucozyma. Classification (NCBI taxonomy): domain Eukaryota; kingdom Fungi; phylum Ascomycota; class Pichiomycetes; order Pichiales; family Pichiaceae; genus Ogataea; species Ogataea glucozyma. The sequence goes on from PPKO02000028.1 coordinate 50,777, forward strand.
CACTCTGTGTGTTATATCTGGCCACCACAGACATTATTCAAGGAGGAACTGATGGGAAGAGGGGAAGAAGCATCAACTGTTTAGCTTGGTTTGGTATACGCTACTTGTGGCAGTGAAGATTTAGAGTCTTGAAAAAAAAAAAAAAGGGTCGACCAAGTTACATGTGTCGACGAAAGCCTTTTTTCGTCGGCACACGTTACGAGCCCGGCCGCCACAATTTTATCCTCCAGTTGACCGAATCTCATTGGTGCGGAAGCTGTAGAACTCAGTCAAGAGGTACAAATTGCTACTTGAAAAACACTTGACCTCTTGAACCGGCCATATCGCAAAAACCAACCAATTGCAACCCATACAAACATGTTTGCCAGAAGAGCCTTGACGCAAGTGACCAGAACCAACAGATTGGCTGGTGTCAGATTCTACACTGAAGGATCTACCGGTGCCCCAAGATCTGACGGTTCCTCCGACGCTTTCACCGTAAGTGAGCCTGATATGATTCGCCTTGCAACTCGATACTAACATTCCTGTGATACAGAAACGTGAGAAGGCCCAAGAGGACTACTACATCAAGAAGCACCAGGCCGAGCAAATTGCCAAGTTGAAGGAGCAATTGGCCAAGCAAAAGGAACAGCTCGAGGAGTTGGAGTCTAACATCAAGAACTAGGTTTGCTAGGCTCTCCAGAGTTACCGAATTCATATGCCAAACAGTGAGCATTATCAATCTATATGGTAGCGTATAGCTACGTTTTTATGATATTTACGCTGACTCTTTGTGAAATATATGGCCAAGCAGTCAATAATTGTAGATATGAGCGACGTTCACACTTGTAGAGAAGTCGTGGGACATTGTCGAGGTTGGGAGCTGTGATGGAGCCTGCGAGTTCGTAGGTGAATGGTGTACCGATAGGGGACTCAATTGTGGTGTAAACGTGGAACAAGGGACATTGTGATGACCGGCGTTACACTCGAGGTGATTTTGGAGATTTGGTTGACACACAGAGAAATCAGGTGTCAAAAACGGGATTTTCTGAGTAAGGGAAAACGTCCGAATACCACAACTGATGCACATTGGAAATACCACTACTACAATGTCATAATCAAGAGATTACAAATGAGGCACTAATCCAGATGGTGCAACTAAGAACCACCCATATCACCTCAGTTTTGATCAAGAAAATCAAATAAAAGTATACACTGAGAAAGTCAAACTGAACAATGTAGTTCATAAATTAGTTGCCAGCAGCTCAGGCTAGCCAGCTTTCCAGCTTTCCAGCTTGCTACACCCGCTGGCTCGCTTCATTCGCCGGCCGACTAGTTCAATCTCGGTCTCTTGACACTGTCCAGCAACGAAGCATCTTCGTCTTGGACTGGAACAGGTCCCTCAGAAGCACTGATCATTGGTGTAGAGATGTCTGCGTGGAAGTCCTTGATGATCGAGTCCACGTCGTCGATGTTGAGCGGTCTCACGTCTCCGAGCTTCTTGATCTTGCCGGTCACCTCCTTGATCTGGTCATCCGACAAGTTCAAGTTCAGCTGCTCCACTCTCGACTTGATGGCGTTCCAACCAGTCAGTCTGTTGGCAAAGTGGATGTATCTCGACAAACCGAAATCGGATGGGTTCAAGATCTCGTAGGTCGAAGGGTTGGCCAGAATGGCCTTGGCGTGGATACCTGCTTTGTGGGTGAAGGCACAGAACCCGGTGATTGGGTTGTTGAACGGAATGTTGACCTGGACAGCGTCCGCAACGAGGTTCTCGAGGTCTCTGAGCTTGTGCAACTTGTACTTGGACAGCACGTACTCTCTGTCTGCAGCGATCATTCTGGCCATGAGACCTCCGAGCGGAGTGATTCCGTTTCTCTCACCGATTCCCAGCACAGAAACGTCAATCAGCTTGGCTCCTGCCTCCAAGGCGGTGTAAGCATTGGCGATAGCACAACCGGTATCGTTGTGGAAGTGGCACTCAATGTCGCAGGAAACCACGGACTTGAGTGTCTTGACCAGCTCGTAAACCTGTCTTGGGTTCGCACAGCCCACAGTGTCGGCAATACCGACTCTGTTGACACCGATCTTGTCGACCGTCTTGTAGATGTTGAGCAAGTCGACAATGTCGGATCTGAACGAGTCCTCCGACGAGAATCTGATCTCGATTCCCTTCGACTTGACAAACTCAATCACCTCGATGGCAGACTTGGTGATGTACGACATGTCCTTGCCGTGCGAGTACTGTCTGAGGAACTGCGACGTTCCAATGACAACGTCCACTCCGTCCACTCCGGTCTCGACAGCCACTTTGGCGTCGTCCATGTGGCACCGGATGTGCGTGAGGATCTTGGCCTTCAGGCCGAGTTTACAAATGGCCTCACAGTCCTGTCTGGACTGCTCAGAGGCGACGGGGGAGGTCAGCTCGATGTAGTCAACACCGAAATCGTCGAGGGCTTTGGCGATCTCGATCTTCTTCTCAGTGCTGAAGAAAGCATTGGCAAACTGCTCTCCTTCTCTCAGAGTCGACTCGATCAGCTGGAACGATCTCACGTTCGACAAATAATCACTTGGGTTTGGTCCATATGGGTTCACAGTCACCTTCTTGTGCTGTTCTTCCGACACTTTTTGGTATCCTTCTGCAGAGGTGTTAGAATGAGCATTACAGACAGCTGGATTTCGACGTTACTTACCGGTGGAAGACATTTTCGCTCACAGATTCCAGTTCTTCTGCTCTCCTTTAGTTGAGTTTTGCCTTTTCAGCTGTAGAATCGGCAAATTTGAGTGGCTTATCTCCTCAAGTTCAAATAAGATGCCGTTATCTTTATCACTTGAAATGAGTCTTTTTGGAAATGCAAATTAAATTTTTCATATTTGTCACGCACCAAAAAATGCTGGGAAATCATCAAAAAATTTCAACAAACTTTACTCACTACATGCAAATACTTACGACTATGACAAATACTCATATCCGTTGCCCTCGGCGTCACGCGCCAGGTACTGCTCGTCGATCAGCACCTCGATCGCCTTTTTGATGTCGGCAACCGTCGGCTTGAACCGCTCGATCAGCTTATAAACCTCGCTCGTCAGCTGCTCGTGCTTGTAATGTTTTCTCGCCTTCATCACACGCACAATGCATGCCTTGAGAATCCCGTGATGTCTCGTCTCGATCTCGTTGTTCGTGTCCCGCTCCTCGCTCTTGGCGTCCACCATCTTCACTCCGAGCGTCAAATTCACCTTGATCCGCTTCGACGTGTACTCTTTCACAACTGTAAACGTCGTATGAGGCTTTGTCAGAGCTTCTTCTCCAGACGGCTTCTGAACAAGCAACTTGTTTTTCACTAGAGGAACCACATTCGCCTTGAAAACGTCCAAAGGTAACGCCGTAGCCTCTAAAATCTCGGCTCCCGTCAGCGTGTCGGCCTCATTGAATGGGAACAAGATCGCCAATTGGAACAACGTCACTGTCAAAGAAAACGGAGGCTTTCCAGGCTTGGAAAGATTCGCTTTGAGCTCCACTTTCGAACGGTTCCAGATCCAGCTCAGCTGTCTTCCCGGGAACTTCTCCTGATAGATTGCAGTGAACTTTTCCTGAGTATGGATCAGACTTGGAGGCAGGATAATTGACTCGTTCGAGCCTTTGAAAATAGAGTTCCATGCAGATGAATCCAAGATCCTCGGCTCTAAGTCGGAAACAAAATCTCTTGCGTTCGGCTCCTTCAGCAACGAGTCCTTGTACAGCGCTCCCAGGTCCCTAGACGACCGGATGTCGTTGAACATGTTGGTAATCTTGTTGGTGTATTCCAGAGTGTTGGCGGTCTTGAGCTTCTGAATGATGTATTCCTCTCTTTCTTCGTCCTCAGGCGACATCGTCGAGCCCATCAATCTTTTGGACAAGAATCTTCTGTACCAAACTTCGAAACTCTCCTTGTCGTCAATAAACTTGAATATGGCCATCAGCTCGTCCACAGACATATCCTCGGGCTCTTTCTTTCGTAAGATCTCGTCTGCGTACTTGGCCAAGAGATCGGGCGTCTTGGACTTGGCTCGTGGAACTGGCGTCGCAATCGGGTTGCTGTTGATGAAGTACTGGCACGCGCTGTCCAGTGCCTTGACAAACGCCTCGTTGTTATCAAAGGACTCCTTCACAACCTCTTGGAACTTCCTGTACACTTTCAAGAGTGTCTTTATGTAAGCTTTGGCGTCGATCTCAGCCACTGGCGATTTTTTCGTCTTACTTTTGTCTCCATCCACCTGCTGCTGTTGCAGCTCTTTCTGCTGTGTCTCAAATTGCAATTTCAGCTCCTCGATTGCCTTCAAACCCTGCTGCTTGATATAGCTCTGGAATCGCTGCAGCAGCGGATCAATTGTCATCGGCACTCTTTTGAGCAAGTGGTGCATTCTCTTGATGTCTGAGTACCGTCCTTGGTCTAGCAGAGGCGTCAACTCCGAGCGGATCGCCTCGGCGTGGTTGGTGATGAGCACTTCGTTCAAACAGTCGTTTAATGGTCTTCTAGTATGATCATTTAATTCTTCGAGCCTTTTAAGCTCTTCCTCAATTCTCTGTTCAGCCTTGGCTAGATAATTGACCACCCCGTGTTCCCTGATGAAATTGTTGCTCTCCTCGGTGTAAAAGTTGTAAGTTTCCGTCAGGTATGTTTTCTCAAAGTCGTTGATGTACACGGACAGGTTCTGTTTCTTGAGATCGTTCACATCGAATCCCAGCAAAACAAACGATTTGATTGCAATGCTCAAATTGCCAATACTCTCAATTTTTTTGAGTCGCTGGTCTTTGATTTGCTCCATAACCTCGTCCATCAAAATCTGCAGATTGGTATGGAATTTGTAGTCTCTCCAGGACAACAAGCACAGACTCAAAATATCATAAATCTCCCTATGACCATCTCCTCTTTCTTTGGCCACCCAATACCGATTTATGTAATCCAGAACATCATTGAGCCGTGTTGACCCAATTAGGTACCTCTCCCAAGTCCTGATGTAAAATTGCAAGAACGATTCGCCCTCTTTTTGCTTCAAGTTCTCCAAGTAATACTTGAGATATGTCTGTAATTTCGAGTACAATTCACCTCCAACAAGACGAACCGAGCCGTCGGCTCCTTCCTGCTCTCCTCCGAACATCGGGGGCCGCCGAGACGACGCGGCGGTGCAATAATCGTACACTTTAGTGTACGTCTGCGTGTACATCATCGAGTCCAAGGAAGAGTTCTTGTCATCTCCTAAAATTATATAGATTGCAGGCTCAATTTCCTCCCATGTTCTGTCCAGAAATGCGTTCGTCATTCCGCGTGAATGGTGTGCCAAAAGAAGGGATTTGATCCTCTAACGAAGGATCACGACTGTTTTGTTTGTCTTTTTCTCGATTTGCCACACATTTTCGCTATAGAAGAGATTTTTTATCCAACTCAGATTTTTTCAGATTCTCGGATTTGCAGGTATCATTAAATTTTCCTAGCTTTTGGTAAATATTAGCGTATACACAAAGGTATGGTCATTATCAAAAATTTATTTGAGCGTTCGTTCTTAAATTTGTTCTTTCTTCCTCTCTTTCTTTCCTTCTTTAGTGTCTCAAGTCTTCCCTATTGCTCACCATTTGAACCACCCTGATAATGCTAATTGTAAAAGTGATGCACCAAACAGTCAGAATGATGAACAAGAAAGCCGCCAACGCACGCTGACGGTCGCACATCGAGTTCAAGAGGCCCTCTTGTGTAGCCCCACTGTGATCGCCTGCACAAACCCATCGAGAGTCGTACAATGTATTGAAACTCAAGGCCAAGTTGGCCGACGAGAATATCACAAATAACAGCTCGCACAGGATCAAACGAATCTTGGCCTGTGGATTGCGCAATCCCAAAGGCTGAGAAGTAAACTCGTCGTAGCCGATGTAAAACAAGTACAAGATCGCAACGGATTGCACAGCAATGGCCATGATCGAGCTGGGCTGTTGCGAAACGTGCTCAGTGTCGTCCAAATAATCACTCAATATGACAATTCGGCTCGCCAGCCCCAAAGCGACGCATGAAAGTATCAGCGTGAACACTCTAAAAAACAATGGTATGTAAGAGTTGGTCATCAGCACGTCGTTAAGGCGTGGTTTCCACTCCTTCTTGTTCTCAGAGATCCAATACACCGCCTTCGACCGGTATTTTGTGTCGTCATAAGGTCCTGGGCTGCTGCTTTCTGAGTCTGTCTCATCGGTGGAGTCAGGAAGTGCATGAAAAATACGATTCAGTGTCTTATGCCCTTCCCAATCCGTGTCCAAGTCATATTTCTTCAACACAGACCCAGACTCGTCTTGAGAAAGCTGTTGCATGGGGTATGCGTCGTCATTCTTCACAGTCTGCAAAAAACTGTGCCAGTTCACGTGTCCGTGCTCGTCTTTGAAAGTGCTCACGAATGGATCGTTGGGCACTTTGAGTACTTCAGGCTCTCTGAATCGCTGACTTTGCTTAGGTTCCTCGTTTTCGACCTTGGGAAATCTATCTGAATTATGGGCCAACCGATCTAGAGCGTAAACCGGAAATGGTTGAATCTTCAGTCTGTAAAACTTCTCTTTATCCATTGTGTTGAATATGTCTGGAGCCAGTTCAGAAGCACTAGTCATAGTATGAGACATGTTAGCTGAGCCGTCCATTCCTCCATTCACGCTCATCGAATTTCCTTCACTTGCTGATCCACTCGTGATTCCAAGACCCACATGGCCGTTTGTTGTTGTTGTTCCTCGATTAGGCTGAGTTCTCGAGTCGCCGTGCTGTGCCATTATGGGCGGTCTCCTTCCATATAAATCCTCGTGCAACAACCGCTAGTCTCGGGGGAATTTTGCTGTTTTTTCAGTGTACTTGATTATCCTTTTGAGGATTCACTAGCAGTCTAAAATATTCAAGTGTCCGTTATATCGGCCAAAACAATTGGAGGTGCTTGTTATTGTTCACAAAAAGCAAAAGACGACACTTTATGAGTCTCTCGTTTATAAATGATAAATAATCTAATTTTTGGACTAAAACGCCAGCTGCAGTTGCGCCAAGCTTGCACTAGCCACACACTCGCCACACGACAGGCCTTTTGTTGTGGGTACACAAGATAAGGCAAAAGTGATCAAGTCGGTAAACAAAAAGGACCACTGCAATGGAGACATTGTACCTCTGTCTTTGATCATAGCCTAGCTAATGAGTATAAGTCTGTAGGCTATATCTCCTTGGAGATCATAACTTGATGAAGGATTCAGAAACCCGATCATTAATGCTTGTTTTTTATAATCTGCAAAAAAAATGGATTTTGTCGATAAACCAAAACGATTGCAAACATCAAACAACTAAACAATTCAAATCTCTCAATCTCAATCACTCCGGTATCAATCGTCTATATCTTCAAGTTCCCTTCCACCACTTCCCTTTTGCTCTTCTCCTACTTATGTTTGCTGACATAAGCAGGATATGGCTAATTTTTTCGCCTGCGAGATAGTGCATCTGGAACGATTTGCAGCAAGCAAACAGTGTAAGTGGCGACTCTGATCATTGAAAGTTCAGTCTACACTGGACAATTGGTTGGTTGCATAAGATTAGTGTCCAAAGCAACAAAACACCCATGGTAGCTAACTTTCCAACTAGAGCAATTGGCAGAGGTGTCATTGCCAACAACGTTCCAGGCTTCGGCCTCGGACTTGGTATCGGAAGAAACTGTGTTAAATGTACGACAGCAAGGCACAATTCAACGAGCATTCTACAGCAGAATATGAAAAAGCAGCCTATATATCTAGTGGCGTTACCCATCACCACCAAGAAATCTCTTTTTTACTGCAGATACACTTCACAGGCCCTGCCTGATGGCAAGGACGGCGTCGACGTGAAACTAGCAGCATGGGTTGCCAAGACATGGACTAAGATGGAGAATTCCAACAACAAGGTCAATATAGCCGTTGTGAAGCTGGTGAAACGACTCATGAGTGAGATTCCGTGGGTCGAAACCTGCTTCAGGTCAATCCCTTCGCAGAACAAAATCTCGAGATACCTCAAGTCGTTCGGAGACGAGAACGAGGAGAAGGTGAGACAGCTCATTACCGAGAAAATGAGGCTACAAAACTCATCCTCTGAATCCCTCGAGGACTTGAAGTTGCATCCAAAAACCATTGAAGATTTGAACCTTAGGTCACGTGACCTGAAGCCAATCCCTCTATACTACCCGTCCACACTGTTATCAGGAACTCAGATTTTAGAGGAATTGGAAGCAGAAATTGAAAAAGGTGCTGAACATCACCGCAAATCGCTTATAATCAGCGTGGCTTTGCTCCCGCTGACGCTACCGTTTGCATTGATTCCCGTGGTGCCTAATGTTCCTGGTTTCTATCTCGCTTATCGTGCATATTGTCACTTCACTGCATTGAACGGAGCCAAGTATTTGCGAGTGTTACTGCAAGTCAATGGTGAGGAGGAACACCACATGGAATTGACTGGTCTTAAAGAGGTTTGCGACCTGTATCTGTCTACAAAAGACGAAAAAATTGCATCGAACGTTAAAGATTACTTGAAGGGGATTGAAGGAACAGAAAAGTTACTCCTTAGCGAGGACTCAGTTTCCCAAATGTGTGAAGCGTTTGGCATTGGGGAATACGAACAGGCAATTGGGACTGCGCTGAACCAGGAAAGAAAACGGCTCGCAGGCGCGTAGTGTAAGATTAGATGAGACATGCCAAGTTTGCATGTGCGGGTGGTGTATGTGCATGTGTATTATTTATATGAAAACTCAAATCACATTTGAAATAATAAAAATCTGGGGTAGCTTACCTAACCATCGGCTGTGCACGAATTTTTAGCTTTTTCATCACATGATATCGACAAGGGTTTTAAAGTTTTACGTCAGGTTTACCCGGATCGCCGGGTAACGGATTCCAGAATTTTCACTCAACGACGAAAATTCGCGGTTTGCAACTTGCTCATGGAGGTTGGAACGAGTATTTAACTGTACAGACTTAATTCATGTGTGCTCTTCTTCCGTAATTTTTGAATTGATCTCTTAGTAGCCATATTATCTTAAGTTAATCACCAGTTAACATGAGAGCTAAGTGGAGAAAGAAGAGAGTCAGGAGATTGAAGAGAAAGAGGCGGAAGGTTAGAGCTAGATCCAAATAAGCTAATTTCGGTGGACTCGACCGACTAGCGACTAGCAAAGCAAGCTAAAGTTCTTCCTTGAAGAATCAGAAAAGGCCTGTCCAGAACAATTACAAGAGTTTGTACAGATCTTCCAAGGACTGTTGTTGATGTTTGGTGGTTAGTTGATCTGTTTCAAGAAAGTGGCGGATTGTGGCTAGTGTTCACACTGGCTGTGTTTCTTCTTCTTTTTATACGTCCGAAATATAGTTTTAGGATTGGAAAGATGGTATTTTGTCATTGACTTTTCTACGGGTACATGACAATGCCATTGCTCTAATATTCTTGGATCTCATCAAACGTCATGTTCTTCGTAACATTAGTAGCAACCGACTAGCCACGATAGATCATACCAAGAAATTTGGTCGTGTTCCTCGTTGTGCTGATAGTATGCTGAAGTAAGTCCACCACGGCCCACTGTATCATTGTCTTTTGTGTAAGTTTGTAGGTCTCTGTCGAGGTCAAAGGGGCTGGCAGGTGCAAGGTTGTCCGAACTCGCCCCATCTCTGCCAGGAGGTCCTAGGTATCTGAAGGAGTCTGAGTAATGATAATTTTTTCGGAATTGTTCAAGATCAAACGATGAATTGACGTCTTGGACGAGACGTAGAGTGGAATTACCTAGCATTAAATCTCTGCGCTTGTCAGAAACCGCCACACAGGGCGGCACACGTGACATGTAGTCTTCATCAATGTTCTCATCTCCTGTTACTTGGTACGGATGCGTGCCTTCGAGAACTTGCGAGACGTTGTACTGTCCATGAGCGGGATGCCAACGAACGAGACGCTCTTCCATCATATCGATCAGCCAGTGGGACGAGGGAAACAGCCGTGAAGATTGTCTGCGGATCACTTTGGATCTTAAAGAGGGCAACGTTTGGGCCGGGTCAAGGGCTTGTGGGGGTTTGTGTGTGGGAGAAGTGGCTAAATCGGGCAGGCTGGCCACAAAGCTGTCTGGGGATTGCAACTCAGGCGCGGATGCCGAGCCGGACTCGGGTCCTTCAGGCCCAGAAACGGTGGATGAAGCGGAAAACGCAGCCGTTGATCCTTCAGGCATTTTGGATGTTGCAGGGAGCAGTTTTGAATCCATATGAGTGAGCGAGTGCAAGGAGGGTGAATGTTAAACGACTTGATTAGTTATCTATAAAACGATGATCCTCAAAATTCAAGTTTTTATCCCTTTTTGTTTTGGTGTTTTTTTTAACCGCCCTCAAAAAGTCGTGCACCAGCCAGAGCAAGGGAATTTTATTTCTGGACGCAAGACGAACAAGAAATAAATTGTAGATGTGTGTTGAGATTGATGAAGGCGTGTTGAAACAGAGCGAAATTATTATCATCCGATCAGTTGCAAACAGCGAACGCAACAACACAGCAGACGTGGACAGAACAACAGAGCTCTACAGAGTACCAGCATCATAAACCACAGCCAGCCGTGGGAAAACATAGCGGTTTTCAAAACAACAAGAACAAGAAAAAAAAAACAGCACTATTCATTCTCATAAACTAACGTGGTATTGCACGTAAAAAATCACATAGTCAAATAGCATACAATGGACCTAGATTCAGATATTCAGATGGAAGACGCAGTTGAGCAGTCGCAACAGGTTCCATCGTCGTCGGAAAGAGCCGACCAAACGGCAGGATCGATTGTCCAGACGGGAGCTGGCTCATCCTCGCCACAGACACAAATCAACACGCTGGACGGCTGGATAGAGCAATTAAGCGAATGTAAACCTCTCAGTGAGGAATCCGTCAAACAGCTCTGCTCAATGGCTATTGAGGTGCTCAAAAACGAGCAAAATGTGCAACCTGTGCAAGTTCCTGTGACCATCTGTGGTGACATACACGGACAATTTCACGATTTGATGGAACTTTTCAAGATAGGAGGCCCATGCCCAGATACAAACTATCTTTTTATGGGAGATTATGTTGACAGAGGTTATTATTCCGTGGAGACGGTGTCGTACTTGGTGGCAATGAAGGTGAGATATCCTAAAAGAATCACAATTCTAAGAGGTAATCATGAATCGAGACAAATCACCCAGGTGTACGGGTTCTATGATGAATGTTTCAGAAAATACGGCTCCGCTAATGTGTGGAAGATTTTCACTGATTTATTCGATTATTTCCCAATTACTGCTCTGGTGGACAATTCGATTTTCTGTCTACATGGAGGTTTATCGCCGATGATCGAGTCGATCGATCAGGTCAGAGAGCTCAACAGAGTGCAAGAAGTGCCGCATGAAGGTCCGATGTGCGATCTTTTGTGGTCTGATCCGGACGATAGAGGCGGATGGGGAATTTCGCCGAGAGGTGCCGGGTTCACTTTTGGTCAAGACATCTCTGAACAATTCAACCATACAAACGGGCTGTCACTGATCGCCAGAGCGCACCAATTGGTTATGGAAGGATACAGCTGGTCGCATCAAGACTTGGTGGTGACAATTTTCTCGGCTCCTAATTATTGTTATAGATGCGGGAACCAGGCTGCAATCATGGAGGTTGACGAGAACCACAACAGGGAGTTTTTGCAGTACGATCCTTCGGTCAGACCTGGCGAGCCAACTGTCACTAGAAAGACCCCCGATTACTTTTTATGATCCATTACTTGTTGTGCTTTGTTTTGCTCTCTGCTGATGATGATGATCCGATCCGTTTCTTATTTTCAACCGTTGGCTAGTTCATCTGTTATGACCTTTCTTTTCTTTATACTCCTAGCGGGCTTCCCATCTACTCTTCTACACTGTTGACCAGAGTATTGTTTTACCATTTGGCCCAAACCTCTATTTTTTTTCCCTACCTCCATTTCCAACTCTTTTTGTTATACTTGTTCTTCCATCTCATCCTGAAAAGTGGTCTGTAATCAACTCAAATGTTCGTATAAGTTCAAATTGCGAGAAATTCAAAAATGCTTGTTTGTCTGATATATCTAACACTATTTAGTGATCTGAATGCTCCAAGGAAACACAAGATGAACGGTTTTGTCGTCATCGATGAACTTCGAAACGGCACTGTATGACCCTCTGGCCAACATTCCACTCGGTGCCTCGATCTCGTCAAAAACTTTCTCGTAATATGGCTTATCCTCAGTATTAGGAGCGAAAGATCCCAAAGGCTCGTCCATCTTGTCTACCGTGATTCCAGTTTTCTTCACTGCCTGAAGATACCTTAGGCCGGTGATGATATCCCCTTGGACTTTGAACTTCACCACAAGATGGTAGACGGATTTTTCCTTCACCTTGAAAGAAATCTTTTTATCCTTTAGCTTCTCAGCCGTGTCCATATCCTCCAATTCCACCACCACAGGAGGCTCTCCGCGGATATTCAGCGTCATTGACATTATCACAACTGTTCTCTTGTCGCCATCCTTGACTGGGAGCGGGTTACCCGTGTTCAATCCCAGTGACTTCTTCCACTTGTTGAGCGATTCATCGTTGGCGTCCAGTTGCGCATATTCCGCAATTGTCTTCTTTTCAGACACTTTGTAGCCTGGAACTTCCTCTGGAACAAGATCATCTGCCAAATCCTGCGACATTTCGAGTGGTGTGTGCGATTTTGTACCGTTGTTGACCAGTTATTTGAGTATTTATTAGGTGTTACAAATCTGTAGATCAGTATTTTTACCCTACACTTTTCAGACATAAAAATCAAGTAGATGGGCCGCGACTCACTGCTAACCCGCTTCTGATCTTGGCAGAAATATTACAAGAAGAGTTTCGGCAAGCTCCGAAAGTCAGAGATCATTATGGATAGTCAAGGAATTCATATTCATTTGGATTGCGCTAGAGCTACACTTGTTGTTCATTTCACTCAAACACCACCACAGGTACTTGAGATGACCTCCACATACACACTTCCCCCACCAGAGTCTCTCCACCAGCTTCCCAAGGACTCACAGATCACCGTTCTCGATCACCTTTTTGAGCCATGTCAGACGCTAGCAAGCTACATCGTTCCACTGGTCTTCTCACACTCACACTCGTCCTACTACCAAATGATTGAAGAATGCCGCACACATCTCATGAACCTTCGTGGGAGTTACCTCTCTGACCCAAACTCGGTTTCGCTCAAATCCACGATCGCCGCTATTGTCTCGGCCCACCCTAGACTTGGACCTCCAAAAAACCCAGATACGGCAACGCTGTCGAGTCACTCTGCCTCTGAGCAGGCAAAACTCAATGATGACCCAGAGTTAGCCAAGCAGCTTATTGCGCTGAACGACCTGTACGAGCAGAGATTTCCAGGCCTCAGGTTTGTGGTCTTCGTCAACGGCAGGTCCAGAGACGAAATCATGGCAGATATGCGAGCTAGAATCGATAGAAATGACTACAGTTTGGAGATTCAGGAAGCCTTTGATGCCATGTGCGATATCGCCCATGACAGAGCGTCCAAACTCAAAGTTCGGGACTCCGCCAAACTGTAGGAGGATTTCGCAGTTGATCAGAAGGTGTTAAAATGAAGCTGTAGGATCGTCTTGAATGAAGAGTAAGTAATACGGGAAATCGAATTCAAATCTGCCTGTTTTTGAAATTGAAAACTGGGACCTGATCAAATGAATGTGTATCAATTGCTTGGTTCATTTGATAAGCAGACAGGTTCAGAAATTTTACTCAGTGGGCAAAACTTATCCCTTTACGTGTCTTGGGGCAAACAACCAAAGCAGCTCACTTGAATCTGTCTGATCAAACCCTCGAAACAGCCAGCTTCGTTGTTCGTTTTGCTGTACAACAAAAATTTTAACGCTATATTCAGCTGCTTTACTTAGCTTCATCAGATACAGAATAACCTTAGTATTCGATCTCCAATGATCCATGTACCCATCAACAACCAGCATACGCTCTCTTTGCCCTCGAAATTCGCCACACCATTTCATCCGAACAACCAGTAGGCATCAGGCTACCTTCATGGCATGCCAATTATTTGTCTTCGCCACCGTCAGTGTTGCCACTGCCATTGCTATTTCCGTTGCTATTGCTGACACCACCAGAGCGACCAGCATTCCACTTCTTGTTGTATGAACCGGTCACAATACCACTTCCGTTGCCGCTATGCTTCCTTCCGTTACCTTGATGTTGACGATGATATCCATTACCACTGCCATTGGTTCCATTACCATTACCATTGACGTTACCGCTGCCATTCCCGTTACCGTTGTACTTATTCCGTCCACCGCTGTATCTTCTTTGGTATCCGGAAGATCCTACTGGAGAAGCTCCCACAGGAACACTCGCTGGAGGGTAGTACAAACCGGGATGAACAGGAGCTTGGTTCATGTACGGAGCATAATAGTACGGATACGGTGCCATCATATGCATCGCGGGCACCGAGACTGGCACAGAAGGTCCGGTTATAGATGAGTTTGGCACGGCAGTTGCAGCAGCTCCAATTGAAGGTGAAGAACCAGTGGTCGACATCAGAGATGATACTGAAGACGACTGACCTTGTTGCTGTTCATGCGAGTTCCCATTTGAGCCCGGCTGACCATGCTGAACCTGTTGGGCTTGTGGCAGTGACTGTGACTGTGGTAATTGTGTTTGCTGGAATGGCTGATCTGCGATCGTAGGAACGTAGTAGTACGGGTACGGATTTAAGCCTGCTGTCATCGGTTGTTGGCCTGGAGAAGTAGACACAGCGGATGAGGCCCCTTTAGTTTGCTGTGGAGATCCTGCAGTGGTTGTGGCTGTGGCTGTGGCCGTAGCAGGGGTTGGAATGTTTTGAGGCAAAGGCATAGGGGGAGGATAATGATATCCCATGGGGACATATGGCTGGTAAAAACCATAATCCTGCACTCCCCGATGATGGGAAGAGTACGGGTTGTGGTGATGTGTGTAGTGCCTGTGGCGGGGTTTGCCTTGATACTGTTTGCTGGAGGTGGTGGACGAATCATACTCGTCTGAGTCAAATTCATTTTCGTTTTCAATTTCATTACCATTTTCATTTTCGTTGCCATTTTCATTACCGTTTCCATTCTTACTGCCGTTCCCATTTTCCTCCGAGCTGCTGTGCTCCTCCTGCTCGATTCTCTCCTTCACTTTCTTGTACCGCTCTTCCCTTGAGAGCTTGTCCTCCTCGATGCTAGAAGCAGACTCACCAGGCTTGCTCTTTGATGACTCCAAACCGCCATTTCTGCCGGAGTCACGCTCACGATCACGCTTCATAATTCGGATACTCTTGCTGAGTTTCAGTTTCTCGAAGCTTCTGGATAATTCCTCTTCTGGGGGGTCCTCCTGGCTGTTGAATTGAGCACGATACAGCTCGTAGAGCTCCGAAACCCTTATGCGGCTCAATTTTTCCATAGGATCAAATTTAAGGTTCCTAAAGTCCAGCGGCTTGATATTTCCTTCGTCATCAAAGGCAGCAGACTTTTTAGTTTCATCGTCTGCGTTTACGAGCGAAGTGTTGATCTTGAAAAGAACCATCGAGTACCCGTCGTTTGACAGAATGTGGCCCAGATTGTAGTACTCTGCGAGTTTGTGAGTGAGCAGTCGATAGTACGAATTGAGCGGCGTCATTTTCCACGAGTCGACGTTCGGTTTGATGATGAACTCGATGATCTCAGACTCCAAGTTGAGTATGAATTTGCGGTCGTTGGAGCTGGATTGGTTATTACGTCCATTGAGATTGAACAGAGACCTAATCAGTATCTCTGGAATTTGATGAGTTTTGGACAGCTCCTTTATGATGCCTTGAGGAGTGCTGCTCTTGATTTCCACAGGCGAAAACGCGATATCAGTGCCTGTACTTGTGCTTGTGTTTGTATCTGCTTGCGCTGGGATTTTTGCCGCCACCTCAGGATCGGCAGAATGTGTAGTGCCAGTCGCCATATTATTCACCGGTGAAGGTTTGTAATGGTTCTCTAAGTGCCGAAGATGTGTGAATGATGCCGCTTCCTGGTTTGATATGTGCTGTTTTTGCCACCGCTCAATATCAGTTTGTGGTGATTTCCCCCTTGAATGCTGTTGAGCCGACCAACAACTCTCCCCTTGCGTTTTTGACTGAAAACAAAGACCGTACTGATTCCGGCGCGTCTGGCTTCCCTTCTAAGTGTCTTGCTCTCGCTGGAGCTTTCTCAATGCCTGGTGTGCCGCGCAAAAGTGTAACAAATTGGGTGTTTGTTAGCTTTTTCAAAGTTGTCAAAAAATCAATTTTTTTCCCTCTGGGTACGCTTAGTTGAGTTTTGTTGTACAGTTCTCTCGGTATTTCCTGAATATTTTAAAGATCTGATAAACAAAAGAATGTACCAACATAATCAGCACTGAATAATTACCAGAAGCATGCTACTCAAATGGCTTGATTACTTGGCCTACCAAAATGAACAAACAACATTGGTTGATTGCACTTGCGCCCTTTACTCCTCCACTCATTCGAACTCCCCACTTCACCCTTGATTCTCCATAGCCCCCAAATACCTTTTCCTACACTCTCTAGACTCCATCGTCCAATTCATCGCAAATTCACCACCCCTCTACCCCTCCCAACGGGATGGTTGTATTGCGCCTCGGAACTGGCTCCATGAAACCGTAATTTGCCCGGTTACATCGCGGTAGCCTACCATTTTCCGGGAATGTCTCTGCTTATATAAGCAGGGTGGAAAAATCTCTACTTTGATCAAATTACTTTCCCATTTCTTAAGTCCGTAATTCTTGAAATGGACATATCCGATTAACCTACTCACTCATAATTTGATCACCATCACCATCTGCCGCTGACTCCCGACGGATCTTTTGCCGACGTTCGCGGATGAAATCAGAAATTTTCTGTCGTAAAGCAACATCCTCTTCAACATCCTCTAGCTTCAACGGACTCCGATTGAACGGATCTGTAGGATCGTTCATCAGGTGAGCTTTCAACACTGACCTGTCCATGGAAACTTTCGAATGTGGCAACTTCACGGGATCCTTCATCAACGTGAACATCAAAGGATCCAAAAATTCGTCGGGAATCTCGCCCAGTTCCAGCTCTTCCTCCTCTTCCTCTATTCTGCATTTTTCGGCTTTGGCCACGAACGATTCCAACTGCGCGCTAAACTCTTGGTCAATTTTGCCGACCTTGAACAAAATCTGTATCGCCCTCTTGAAACATGCCGGATTGAACGATCTCGAGTCCTTTGCGACAGCCTCCACAATCTCAGGCTCGTTCGAAAGATTGATGAAGATGGAACAAATATGATATAACAGTTCTGAAGGATTGAATTGATAGTTCTCAGGGTTCTGGACCCTTAGCTCATTGCATTTGGGTCCAACCAATGCAACAAGATTGTAATTCAGCATACCTGCCAACCGGTCCACAATCTCAACAATGATGAACGAGCGTGGAATCTCCTTTGTGAACAGATCAAACAACTGTATCGTCTTGTTAGACAACTGCACAAATGACTTGGCGTTCCTCTCGCTCTCCTGCAATCTCTTGTTCAAATCCTCGTCCGATTCCTCCGTGTGTGCTGGTATGCCTTTTTGCCTCCGAGCCAGCTCTCTTTGACAAGACCCAATGGTTTGTAGGTGATTCAACGACTCATCAAGCAAATATGTAGTGTCGTTCAGCATTCTAGCAATCAACCGGACGAAAAATTTGAGGTTCTGCGAAATTCTCCTCAAATCATTCTTGAAGAAATCAAACTTCCACAACTGCTCCAAAATCACAGAAATGTGACATCTAGCATTGAACTTGTCGTAGAATTGCGAAGAGGAGCCTGTTTTCTCAACCATCACGTAAAAGTCTAAGAACGAGATCATCAGATTGTCTCTCACTAGATCATTGTTGTTGAAAATCTCAATCATGTAGCCGTCTCTGTTGTTGTTCATGGGTAAGGAGCCGAAGAAAAGCACTTCCGTCAACCTAGCTTTCAAATGGGGATTGCTCACCAACTCGGGACACCTCAAAATGATGATGGCAAATTCAACAAACTGGCTCAAGTTCTTGTCGTTTTGAAACATGGGGTTGTTATTGAACTTGGAAATGTAATGAGAGTAGTTGACAATACCTTCAACAAAAATTTCAGGGAAGTATTTGAACGGGACTGGAGAAAGAGTCCTGAGATACTCGATATCGTCGAGTTTGTCAACGTCGTCATCGAGATTATGGAACGGAATAGTGAGCTTGCACTTGGGATAAGTATGAGTGGGCTCAATCAACCTGATGAAGAACCGAATTGAACCAATTATTATCTCGAAAATTTCCAACTGCAGCTCTCTGTTATACGAGCACATCTCAATCGAGAGCTTCATTGATTTGAGCTTCTGCAATTCTTTCTTTAGGGGAGCCACTTTCGATTCCATGAGCATTTTGACAACGGGATTATTGGTCCCGTTTGGCGTTTTCTGAATCATTTGTTCAAACTTTGCAAGCTCTTGTGTAAGGTGTTTGATGTAGCTGTTAAGCCTATCGGAGCTGATGATGATACCACCAAGACCATAATGAAGGTAACTGAGCATTAAATAGAAGCACTCGGAAATGAAATTCAACGGCTCGTCAGTCAACCTACCACTTTCAGCAGAGTAGTACTCGTCGCACTCTTGTATAGTCGAATTAATCTTGGTCTCCTCTTTCAAATCAAGCAGTTTTTCCTTGCGGTTGAGATAATCCATGGCAATTTTATCAATTTTGAACCCATCAACCAAAAAAGGCTGCGACAATTTCACCAGGATCAGCGTGATGTTGAACATGATAGAATCTGAAGCAATTTTTTTCGGATTCGCATGCTCCCCTCTTCTAAGATGATTCTTATTGACAATATCTGCCAACCACTTCAAAAAAGCCATACGACAGTCGGCGCTAGACCTCACTAGCTTGTCACAAATACCGAACAGCCTGTTGATTAAGACTGAATGCTCCGCGTGCAGAGACTCGTGAATTGTGCGTATTCTCTGCTTGGAAAGCCCGTCAGGGTAGTTGTAAACTGCCACCTCGGCAAGCAATGGCGAAATCCTCAAAACAGGTCCCAAAAGTGTTTTGCTTTCGAACTCGGGGGCCTTGAGATTGGGAGGGTGAAAACCGTCAACCAGATGGAACTGAGAGGCAACAGTCTTGTTTGAGACGAAAATTTGGATAACAGTAAGGATTTTCAAGTAGTCAGTGTTTGTGGTATAATCCAGGGTCAAAAGTTGCTGGGATAGTCTTGGTAAAAAAGCATTCAGGAAATCCAGAACCGAGTCATTTTCTATATTCCTCGTCACGAGATCTGCCAAAAATGCATCATACTTGTCTATGGAAGACCACAACTGCCGAATGGCTGTGTCCACTTGCACATCATCGCAAAACATGTCTGGGACTTGAAAAAGAATGGAGCCATAACTGGAACTCAGTCTTAGCACTTCGTCTAGAATTCTGACTTTCTCAAGTTTCAAAGGATCTTCATTTTTCAGTAGTCTTTTCGTCGTTTTGGCCTTTGCCCAACAGTCAAACAGATAATCTAATGGGGTCTTGAAAACAGCAGTATTAATTCCTCGTTCGGCCAACACTTCCAAAAAAACCCCATCTATGAGTTCAAACGTGAGATTGTGACTTTCTTCACTCAGTGATTCTAGGAAAGTATAGTTTTTGGCCTTGGCTCGTTCGACACTCAAAGTACAGTGGAGAATATACTCCAATTGAGTTCCGACCCACGAGTCAATGGACTCTACCGGCGTCGAGACGCGTGAACTGGCGGGCTGAGCAGCTGGCTTCTGAGACTGAGGTTGTTGTTTGTCCTGCTGCTGCTTCGGAACGGTAGCAGAACTTGGCGATGGCTTCGGTACGTCCGAGACTGACGTTCTAGAAACATCGGATTTCGATTGCGAGGAAATTGCCGCCAATCTTGCTAGTCTTCTAGCTCTGATCTATCATCGGAGTTAGTATGGTTGTTGAGGTCAAACTTTGGATTTTCAGAGCACTCACGTCTTCTGGATCGCTCATGACAGTGATTTGGTCTAGTTTGAAACAGCCGAGTTACTCCTGTGTTTTGGAGAGATCTCGATTGTTCAGCAACAATAATTGTATGGTGCATCGTGACTATTTTGGGGATAGATCTATAGGTTCAGTTGTTTTGCCACCAGGTTAATTTTTTGGTGACTGCTAGGCTGTGTAGGGATGTAAAATTTTAAAATGGTATCACACGAATGATCATAGCCAGTGAAGATCTTACAAGGAACAAACAACATTCAGAAGCTCCAAGAAACAAAGCTGGTTGTCATACGTGTAAGTGAGCCAGGCTTACAAGATTGCCATAATCAGCCCATCATAACAAAAGATCGAAGTGTACTCTATAATTTGGCGGTTTTTCCGGTTTTGTAACACCACTATCTGACAAAGGAAAGCATTAAATGCATAGATTGCTTGTGTATAAACACATATATAAGGGGGTGAAGAAGCTGCGGAAAGTGTTTCCTGATCTGCTTCTTCGTATTATATGTGCAGCATGAGCAAGATACACACTAAAACAGACACATCATTAACTAACCAAGCAAAACTTCACCGGAACAACGAGACTTATCGAGAGAACGCCAAACACGCTTAAGCCTTGATGGCGAACTTCTTGGCTGGGTAAGCAATAGCCTGCTTCTTAGCCTTCTCGGTCTTTTGGCTCTTCTCGAACTTGGTGAGAGCTCTTCTCAAAGCTCTGGTCTTCTTTTGTCTGAGGTCTTTTGGAGTGTACTTCTTACCCTTGTAGAACTCTCTGACAGAGGCTCTTTGTTGGAGGTTGATGACGGTAAGAACCTTAGCAATGCTCTTTCTAACAGTGTGGATCTTTGGGAGGGATGGTCTGGTCAACTTTTGGACCTTGAGTTGAGCCAACTCCTTCTTCAACTCAACCAACTGCTCCTGGAGCTGTTCCTTGGATTTAGTTCTCAATTCGAAAGCCTTGACACCAGCCTATAACAAATCAAATTTGGGTTAGTACAATTCAAATAGAGTTGGAGTGGGAAGGAGGCAACGATGGATGGATAGAGGAGCGGCGAACAAAACAATCATGGCGATTCCTGATTCTGTTGTTGAGAAATGTAATAGGTGATGATGTCTAACTTGGTTCGTTGGTAATGTTTTGCTGTTGCTCGTCGTTCACCATTTATATGTATGTGCGTGTTGGTTGGATAGATCCTTTTGTACGTTCGTTCGTTCGCTCGTTTGATCACCTGTATCGACTATTGTCTCCTTGTCATTTGTGTAGGTTCATTCACATACCATTTTGTTGATTATATTACTTGATGATATTAAGGTATATGGGCCTTTCTATGATCACAATGTTTCTTCTGTTCACTTAAGGCTTTTACAAAATCAACTAGAAGTTGGTAAAAATTTTCAGAATTCTCTCTACACTGGAAAAAATTCAACTTCGCGCGATTTCACGGGGGGCCCCCGGCATCCCGCCGGGGGATAGGGCTGGGACCCGCTGTTTCTCCCCGTGTATTTGTGTTTTTCGCCCGCGAAATTACCCCATTGCAAGAAAAAAATGCTACGCCCCGTAGGAGTGGATCTCTCGCGCGCCCCTGGTAAGTTGCACGAAAATCAACAGTGGCAGAAGCAAAAAAGAATTGTTTCCTAAAAGCGTAATAACGAAGAATTTGTGACTGCGAGGTGGAAGGCATAAAGTAATGACATGGTTGTTACGTAAGAACATATTTGGAATCGACCGACCGACCGACCCGCTTTGAATTTTGCTCCAGATTGCCGAAGGTAGGAGGCGAGCAGGCGAAGCGAGATTGATAGATAGGAAACGAAAAAGTATGTGGTTACGTAAATACATACATGTGATACATGTGACTTTAGCTTAATTGTGATTGACAAAATGTATTAGATATAATAAAAAATAGTGAGCTGAAAAGGTGAAATTAATAGAAAGAATACACAATTTAGAGGGAGGGAGAAAAGTTTCAAGTTGGAGAGACAGACGTTCAACAATGAACGTCAGTAAGTATAATAATGAGTCAACAGAGCCCTCGGATTCCTCGGGCTCAATTGAGTCTGACTTGCAAAGATTTCAAAAATTTCCAATTCCAAACCTTTCAAATCACACACAATCAGCCTCTTTCCAAATTTTTCATGAATTCACTTCAAACAACTTTAATTACCGTTCTTCAAGTTGGTTGAAAGCCATTCCAAACCTTCGTACAAACCGTCACCGGAAGTAGCACAAGTAGCTTGGATGAACCATGGTCTTGGTCTGATCGATTGTAAGCCTAGCTTCTCGGTGATCTCAGCGGCATTCATGGCGTTTGGCAGATCTTGTTTGTTAGCGAAGACCAATAACAGCGCATCTCTCAATTCGTCTTCGTTCAACATTCTTTGTAATTCCTCTCTGGCCTCAGAGATACGGTCTCTATCGTTAGAGTCGACAACAAAGATGATACCTTGGGTGTTTTGGAAGTAGTGTCTCCACAATGGTCTGATCTTGTCTTGTCCACCAACATCCCAAACGGTGAAAGAAATGTTCTTGTACTCAACAGTTTCAACGTTGAAACCAATGGTTGGGATAGTAGTGACGATTTCACCCAACTTAAGCTTGTACAAAATGGTGGTCTTACCGGCGGCATCCAAACCAACCATCAAGATTCTCATTTCTTTGCGACCAAAAAGGCCTTGCAACAGCTTGGAAATAGAAAGACCCATCTATAACATCTTGTTAGTAACTCTTTCATTAATCATCCGTCTCGTTCCACGTACATTTGTCGAATGCTTCTATGATGTTCACGCTAGATCGATGTTTTGGTCCTGCCGTCTCGATACTTTCGCAAATTGACGCCTTCTTTGGCCTTCTTATCGCTTTCAACCACGTCAATTGCTTTGGCTCTGTGTACGATACGTTGTTCGCTGTTCATAATATTTCGCTCCTGTTCCACACCAAATTGAGAAAAAAATTGCCAAAAAAAAGAAAACCCACCAGGCAGTAGGGGACACGAAGGCGCGGATGCCCACCGTAGCTTTCGCGCGCCCCCGCGTGCCTCCCGTCGGGAGCCTCGCGAAGCGCAGGGAAAATCAATCGTGCGCACGGTGGCGTAGCTGAGCTGCCGCGCCGCGAAACTCGCCGGCAGAGAAAAAGTGACAACGAATCAAATTGAACAAACAGATATGAGAGGGACAGTGAATCAATTGAGCGTGATCCGTGGGGTATGACAGCTCACATTCCAGATCAAAAACGTTGCGAATCTGTGAAGGAATCATGAGCAGAGTTGAACTGTATCGCTGGCGCTCTGTTTATAGGTAGCGGTGGGACAATTGTAGCAGGATGAGCCCATAACGGGCTAAACAAATGGAACGTAAACGCTAGGAGAATGCTGCTGGATGTAGCCAGAAAAGGACACTTACCGTGAATTAAGTTCTTTAAGACTCTGTATGCTTCGAACAGCAACTAAAATATACCGATATTGTTTCCAGCACAAACACTCAGTCCAGTAACAAAAAACAATTCTTGTGTGTTAAATTTGAAAACGATACAAAATCCTTCTCACTAGATAAAGCAACAGGCAAGAAAAAAGTGCGCGAGAATTCGAAGGGAGGTGATTAGTGGTGTACAGGTTTAAGAGGGGGGAAAATAAAAAGCCCCTTTGTAATGACAACAGTAAGTGATGATGGGATTAGACCAGATTTTTTGAGGCTTGTTGAAAGAGAGGCCATTAACTAGCTCCAATTCTCTATTCTGTGGAGTAGATAAACGTAGTTTATTGCTCATCCCCTATGTAATTCTCGTGATTAGATACTCAAGGGTTACCCGGCTCTACTCGTATTAACAAGTTCTTTTAAACGTTATAATCGAATTTGATGTGACGATTTGATAGTATGCAATGAACACGGCAGAAACAGTGGATAATGACGGGCTAATAGTAAGCAACAAGAAAAATGACCGAACAAGCGGGCCCGTGCACATTCTGCTATCGTGCTTGATGAAATCTCTTCTTATAGCCAAATTAAATGAAACATCGAGTAGTAAATTGACGATGATGTTTGAATATCCCCATAGGCGACTCATATGTCTCGTTAGTGAACGTGAAGTCAAAAAGTGGTAAAACAATCTTTGGTAGCGCAAAATGACAAAATAAATATCACAACAACATCAACGACCCACATTCACTTTACAAGTGGAATATTTTTGCAAAGCTCTCAAGAACACAGCATACGTCACGTCCTCATTATCTGGCTCCCAGTACATCTCGCTGAGTCGGGTGTGCCACGGGGGGTATCCTTGAAGGTTGAGGTATGGTTGGAACAGAACAATGAGATCTGGTTCTGCTCCGACAAGCTGTTGAAGCTCCTGGTCGATGAACTTCATGTTGATGTCTTTTTCGCTCAACTCGTGGCTTTTGTAAAGCTGGGATATCACTTTCGTGAGCTCGACAATGGTAGCACGCCCGTCCACGACACTCAACAAGGTGACTTCGATGTCAAACTTGTCCAAATCCTCGTCGTACTCGCCATCGTAACTGCCTGCATAGCTCAGATTGAGGTGTGGAATCTTTATAGCAAAAGTTGGCACGCTATTGGTTCCAAAATAGGCCACAAGCTTGCGATACAGAGATCTACGCAGCTCTGGAATATGTTTTTTGAGCACTCCATGATACTCATAGATCGACAAATTGGGTATTCCGGACGATAGACACCAAACCGCCACTTCAGACGCATCATTACACAGCCCCTCAACGCCTCCATTCTCTTCCTGTTCAGGCTTGTAGTTCAAAATGGCAGAGAATCGAAATGGAATCTTTGGAAGCTTGTTCACGTCACTGTTGATGAGAACCGGAGTTCTGGAAGGGTTATACGCAAGAACCAAAAACCGCAATTTGAGTCTGTTGATGGAAAATTCCACAAGCCGGAAAACGGACAATAGCAGGAAGAATGCCACCAACACTGTATGATAGAAATAGTAGGCGAAAGCACTGTTGAAAGCAGGGGTCGAGCCATCGGAATCAGGATCCTGCTTGTCGGAGCGCGACGATATGGAAGATCTGAACAGATTGGCAATCGAAGTCATGAAGCTGCTGCTGTTATAGGCTGGAACTGGACCCAAATCCTCCAAATCTATGGGTGTATCCTGCAACTTTTGCTGTTCTTGCACCATTGTGGAAACCAGAGACTTTGCAGCGGGTGCTGCCGACCCATTAGAGCCATTCAGCTCTTCTGTCACCTGCGATGTTTTCATAGAGTCTTGTTCTGCCATTATATGAGGGGGAGAAGGTGATTTCTGCGTTAAATCAGATTGAAATTCCCCTTTTCAAGTAGTCGCCACTTTTCACGTGTAGCTCAAGAGTTTCGGGCGGTGTGCGTTCCCGGGTATTCGTTATTGTTCCAGGGAAGACGTAAACGCTTCAAATCGCGTCAGTTCCGCTTGTCTGGTTGCAACTTGATCGAAAGGGCAACACACAAGACAATAGAAATTGGCCAAAATTATTTCAAGGGCAACTCCTCTTTATATATTTTTTTCGCATAACCCTATTTTTTTTCGTCAGGCCTGAAACTGACATTTTCGAGATAGTGAGGGTGAGTTTGTAAAAACTAGGGCGATTCGGGATTGTTTTAGAATAGAGTGGAGTGGTCGTGGGCCAAGCAGACAAGCACAAGGTGACAAGATGGGAAGCTTTGGGTGGGTCACCAGACTCTATCTTCCAGGACTAATTAGACCATCAAATTTTCTCTTCTCTAAAAACAGCAGATTCATGTTTCTTCGTCCATATACCTACTTAATAATCCTCCCATCTAATACACGCGGGCCAAAACGGCCAAATTTATGGTACACAGATACAACAGAAAAGCATTTTTCTGGTATCGTCAAGTTGTCCTTCGGCGGATCTGTAACAAGAGCTAGCGGAGCGAGCTGTCTTGATGATTTGTAGTCGCTTTGCCTGTCGCTGTAGCTCGGAATTGCCGCTTCAGCTTGTAGAACTTCCAAATGTGTGTTCAACTTTCACTTTGCGCATAGATTGTTCGTTGAAACCGGCAAGAGTGGCTCAAAAGTTCATCGAGACAGGCTCACTTTTGACTGATTGATCGACATCGATCGAGTCTTCAATCTCTTGTGGCGCTGAGTCATCGACATTGTCCTCATATGGGGCTGAATCGTCAAGATCAGCCTCAATTGTAGCCGGTAACTGCAGATGATCCATTGGCTCATCAGAATGCGCCTGATTCGCTTGGGTCACTCCTAACTCACAGATAAACCTGATCAAATCTTCCTGGTTACTGTAATTATACTCCACATTCCCACTTGGAGCCTCATCTGATTGACTGGTCCCGGCATGCGCACCATCGCTGCTTCCACTCCACCCCAAAATCAGCTCATCGAGGTCCTCGTCAGATGTCGAACCGATAGACGGAGGCACATTGTTTGGAATATTGAGAATACTGTTCATCAGTGCAGCAGAAGGAGTCGGTTGGGCAGAGGCACCACCAACGCGTGTCTTGGAACCATCGTCGTCATTCTTGTTGTCGATCTCTTTACCAATTTCTGGACTGTCATCCTTGGTAGCCTCTTCATCGCTCTCGCTAACGTCGCCAGGACGGTAATATCGGGACTTTCGAGCACTTTTACAAACTCGAAATAGCTCGTCAACTTGCTCCAACATCAAACCTTTGGTCTCGTAAACGTATAAGTACGAAAAGACAAGGCCAACAAAGTTGAGCGCACCCCAGAGAAAGAAAATCTTGGTTCCCAAGGCAGCAGTGTGCTTTCCCGTATCAATGAGGTAAGGCGTACACAGAGCGAAGATGAAGTTCACAACCCAATTGGTGGCTGTTGTAATCGAAACAGCCTTCTGACGGACAGATAAACTGTACATCTCACCGACAAGAACCCACGTCACTGGGCCCCATGTGGAAGCAAAAAATGCGATGAATACACACACAAACGCAATCATGATCTTGTTCGCGATCACCGAGTCTGTGGTGACTCCCACGGCTCCAATGACAAAATTGGACACCGTCATGCCAGCAGCTCCAAGAATCATGAGCCTGCGACGTCCCAAAACTTCAACGAACAAGATTCCAGGAATTGTGAAGGCCACATTCACTGCGTAAGTGACAAGCGAGATCAGATACGAGTTTTCCACTCCAGTTCGAACGAAAAAGTTCACGCCATAGTAGAATATGAAGTTGATTCCCGAACATTGCTGCAATGCTTGCAATACCATTCCGGTCACCATTCTTCGCAGCTGGCTGGCTCTACTGGGCGAGCTGCGGAAACAATCCAAGAGCGAGGTTTCGCCAAAACTCATCTCGTAATCGTGGCTGGCCTTGATTTCGATCAGCTCCTCGATCAGACTGCGGTCGTCCACCGGAAGTCTCCTAAACCGTGAAAGCGAGTAAATGGCATCGTCCAAACGGTCTTTTTTGACGTAAAACCGTGGACTTTCTGGAAGAAGATACATTCCAACAGACAGAAATGTACCCCAGACAAGCTGGATCCCAATGGGAACTCGGTAACAGCGCGAATCGTCAATCGTATGAGTGGCCTGTGTAATTGCACTCGAAACAAGCAATCCCCAAGTAATGGCCCATTGGTACAGCGAAATCACAGAACCTCTGATCCATTTGGGTGAAGATTCGGCTTGGTACAACGGGATAATTGCCGATATGACACCCACTCCAAATCCTGAAATAAGTCTTCCTACACAGAGCAACGCGATGGTGCTGGAAGCCGTTTGGAGAGCAGTTCCGAGTGTGAACAGACAAGTAGTGGCAGCAAAAATGCTCAGGCGTCGTCCAAATCGGTCGGAAACAAGCGGAGCAAACAGCGAACCAAAAAAAGTACCAATAGAGAGCATGGCAGTAATGAAGGAAGTCTGATTGGCTGTGAAGTAGCCGCGATGGCTCGTGGGGAAAGTGTCTTTGACGTACTGCATTTCAAGAAGTCCATTGATGATCCCAGTATCGTAGCCATATAGAAAACCTCCCACAGCCATCAAAAGTCCCACATACATTGCCATGAATGAAGATTTGTTTTTTTGGGAGGAGGAGGTGCTGTGAGTTCCATGGGTTTCGTGAGGATTCGAAGGTAAGACTTCAGTTTCATTTGGGCCCTCTGGGGCCTCGAGAGCTCCCGCAGCCACCCGCGGGGCCTCCTTTGTCATTCTGGACCGCAAATCGGCCATTGGTATGCTATCTCGTGTCGGGGTGGCTGAAGTTGCCTCTTTGTACTGTGCTGGAAAGCTTTGTTGCGCGCAGCTCACGCCGCTGTAAGAGTCCTCCGAGTCGCGCATGCCACGTGAATTGCCACAAGGGAAGAACGTGCTCTTAGTGTATGCTTTGGCTGAGGATGTGGCGCGGTCGGCCTCATCTGGCAGCCGCAAAACACGTATTTCAGGGCCTTTGAACCTCCTGCCCTGCAAGGGTTGCTGGAAAAATGCCGTCTGTGGAGCGAACGCGGGCAAAAAAGAGGACGAAGCAGGCGAAAGGGGCGGAATAGGACAAAACCGAGGCTGCGAGTATAGATCGCGCCCTTTTCAAGTAACAAATGAATGTGATGACGGAGATATAGAAGAAACAATGTACATAAGAAGAGCACTTATGTTTTTTATAATTCAGTGGGTAAGAAAAAATTAAGATTTATCTGATTAAAGTTTGCGAACGAAAGTGGAGAGGGGAAATATAAAAAAGCGTCGACAGTGAAAACAGTCCGCCGACACGTGCATTATACGTCGACGCCGCGCGGGATGGCGGGCGAAAACAAACGCGACGAAAAAGAGTTCTATCTGGGTCGTGCGCAGACTAATTAGAGTGCCACCCGGCTTTCCGTTGTTGAAGTGTCTATAATACAAGATGACGACGAGCGCAGCCAGTCAGTCTTGCACGTTCAGTGGTGGTCAGCTATGTTGCTGGAGCCGTCCCGCGCCAGATTCTGCGGTCTCTTCATCAATCATGTGCTTGCTCACCCGTACTAGCTACTGACTAGCGTTGCAGGCAGACCCCAAAGAGACGTCTCGCCTGGCTCCATGTGCTTGTGGATTGTTCAGTTTTGCAAGCTGATGGTCGACGTATCCCTAGGGACCGCTCCAGCTGCAAAAATCGATAACAAATTCCTTCTCAATCCCTTCGAACGAGAAGAACACTGCGGAAGACCCTGGTCACGTGACGTCAGAACCACTTTAGAACTTTTATGTCTGAGCTCCCCAGCCTGCTGGGGAGACCGATCGTGTTGGTGCCTGGATGGTCCAGGGGACGACGGGACACTTTCCACGGCCACACGGGGCGATTTAATGCTTTTGTTGGAGAGCGGCGAAGGAGGAGTTGTGCGGTCACCCAAAGTCACATTATCGTAGCTGTAATTGCTGTACAGGTCGTTGGCAGAAGACATAGACCTCGAAGAGGCCACAGAATGAGACCTGGTCTCTGATCTGGACGATCTGGACGATCTGGACGATCTGGAAGATCTGGAAGATCTGGACGGTGACCTCGACGATTCAGAGTCACTATTGAGCAATTCGTCGCTCAGGTTTTGTGATAGATTGACCGAATCGTACAGTAAACCTTCCCTGATGACAGGATCTTGATTGCCAGCTTCAAGTAACGAATCGGCCAAGAAAGTGTACAAGCGGAGCCAGAGATGGATAACTCGCACGTCGCATCGTTTGCTGTAAAGCGATTCCACCAACGCAGAGCCCATGGCTTCGTAGAAGGTTTTTTCATCCCCACAAATGCGGCTATGCTGCCGCCCCAACTTTCCCAAGTATTCGTCTAGTTTGGATAGGTTTTCCAGGTTGAGAATAGCCATGTAAACAATGGAAGCAAATGAGACAGTTTGATGCTGAATTGAAGGAATAGCGTCCCGAAAGCGCGGGTTCTGCTCCAACATAAGCTCGTGCACTTGGTTCCAGAGTGACGAAGAGGCGAACATTGAAGAAGAAGGCTTGGCAAGCCCAGAGACAGCGACAAATCCAAAACCCGCGTCGGACTTGTCAACCTGAATGGCCGAGTCCAGCACATTCTGGGACCAGGAGGCTCTCAGAAGACTAATCTCAGGCGGCGTAAGCTTCAATTGGTTTTGTTGTGTGGACATGCTGCGAGGAAATCAAGGAATCGAGCGAGATTAAGGTGACATTATGGCTGAAAATCTGCAAGGCTGAAAACTGCGAAGCTCGTTCTTTATCAATCACTGGGCGCCTCCCCGCAAACGTTGAACTATGTTGAACCCAAAGGAGATTCTCCAAAGCCATGCATTGGCAACAGCAGCCGCGGATTGCGGACGGTTCCTCGGAGCTGCGAGAAACGCTGCAATATTCAAAGATAGCGCACTGAAAAAGTAGATTCAATCAACGATTGCTAAAAATACTGCAGGTATAACAATAATCACGTTAAACTTTGAGGGAGAGATCCAACGAGGCTAAATTTTAAGCTGCACTGCCTTTGTGCAACGCGAAGATCACTTAAGTTAGCGAGCATAAACAGGGGGAGTGATTACAATCGGTGCTTCTGGGACATGAAACAGCCACGTTCAAGGGCACTTTGGCACAAAACACTGAGTAATGTCCATCAGAGGACAGTAGACTTTGAGACTTTGTACTCGAATAGTCCATTGCTGTGTGCTCTGAGATCTTCTCGCTTCGCTGCTCCGATTTGGATCTGCAAAAAAAACTGATGAAAACTGCAATAATCTGCGGAAATCTGCAAGGAGAGGCCCATCGGATCTGCGCCATCTAAGCAGACAGACGCGTCGAGCGATTGTGTGGTGCAGCATTGTCAAGTAGATGCCTGCGGCCACCCCATTACAGTCACGAGGCGTATTGTATCATGCCCGGATTTGGCGAATAACAGACGTTGCAATGTGGGTACTGGGATCCGGGCACCATGCCGTCGTGTGCGAGGCAAAAGTGAATTTTGGGGGTTACTAACTTGGAAAATCGGGGGCTGCCAAGGAAGACAAAGATCAACTCAACCCAATCTACTGTATCCCTAATTTCCTCGCTTGTAAGCTCGCTATTTCAATATTTGCTTCTTCCTGCTCTTGTGTGCTGCATTCTTCCAGCAACGTTTTTATCGTTTTTTTTTCGCACATCCGAATGGCTTTGGCCGTCGATCAGTCGCCCTACAGATTCGCGGCATCACCGCACATCCAAACTCCACTTTACTCTTTTAGGTAGTTTGAGTTTTTTCGTAGTATCTCATAGAATTTTTCTCTCTTCGTGATTGTGAAGCTAACAATAGAAGCGTGAAACGCACAAAAAGTTTGAGATGAAAAATTAATATACTTCTGCACACGTTAAATCATATTAGCATAAAAACGATTGTATACCAAGTTATCATAAGGAACTGTCCTGTTGAGGCCAAAGGGGTAGGGTATCATTCAGTGGATCTTTCTAGACAAACCAAACCGCACAGAAAACATCTTTGACAGTCGGTTGGTTTTCTTCGTGGTGGCTGTAGTTGTAGTTGTGCTTGCAGAGACCTGCTCCGGCTCCTTGCACTGCACTGCCACAGTCTTTGGAATCGTATCAGACTCAGGTATCTCGGCTATTTGGTTCCTGCTTGGGCCTTGGCTTTGGTTTGTGGAAAGGGGGTCCACAGACTCGCCTCGGGATTGACTGGCCAACTTGTAATTGGACGTGGTGCATTCGGCCAGTCTCGAATCCATGCTGAGCGTGCTATCGTTGGCGTGCTCTGTCAGGCGCGTGGAACGTGTGGCGCAGGAAGAATCGCGCGCGCGCAGGTCGTCTGCTGAGTAGCTCATTCCTCGGACTGGCTGCACTAAGCTGGCAGCCGTGTTCCGAGGAGTCACCGACATGGACTCTTGGCTCACAGTAGACATGTCGCTTGACATGCGTGTCACACTGGACTCGTTGGTGAGTGTCGGTGCGCTCAAATTGGAGTTTGTGAACCAGCCCAGAGATTTTCTCCGATTTTTTTTCGTGGCGGTGCACGTGGCTGTGCACGCGGCTGTGCTCGTTTCTTCCTCATGCACAGAAACAGGTCTCAAGGGAGGATCTGAAACAGCACGTCTGTCCAACAAGGTCGATTGGTCCTGGTCATTCGAAGAGCCCATCAGGACCTGTGACAACGTACGTGTACTCAAAGCGTTCGAAATTGACCGGTAACCGAATAAAGATTTTCTGCGGGATTGTTTATCGTCAGAAGCTGAGCCTCTTGATCTGTTTTTTGGTAGAACAAGAGGTGTTTCTGCCATCTGCTCCTCCTCTTCCTCCGGCGAGACAAGTAAATCCTGCATGGCCTGCACGTTGTTTTCGATGCTGTTCCGGAGACCAGCAACAATGCCAGTGTAAGACTCTATCCAAAACCTCAATAGCTCTTCGTTCACTTTGTAGTTCTGCATCAAATCGTCGGTACTGGCGCTGGCTCCGATGAGCGGGTTCAAGGCAATAATGTCATCGCTCTTGAAAAAGCTCAACTGGAAGATTTTGGACAAGTTCGATGGCGGCATCTTGGTCACAGCAACAGTTTCTGGTTTCGACAGCTGGCTCAGGAAGTTCAGCAGATACACAAACAAGTGGATATTGGCGATTGGTAACTTGGACAAGATTTCACATGATTTGGCGGCACGAGGACAGACCGGTGGGTTCGGACTCGTCTTTTTGACAGAAGACTCAGGGCCGCTTGATACGCTGGTACGTGAGGTGTCGACACTCAGTTCTGCTTCCGAATCGTCCGCCTGTGAGATGCTGCGTGCTTCATGATCAGTTTCGTCGGTTTCGGTTTCGGTTTCCGGTTCTGTTTTCGTTTCCGGCCTAATTTCAGGTAGTGGTTTACTGGCCTCTTTCTTCAATTCCTGATTCACTTCAGCAGTAATGAGTCCGTTTTCCAAGTTTGCCAGCCATCTTTTGAGCACCATGGCGGCATCGTATGAGTTGGCGGAGGTTTCGTCGTTGGTATCTTCGTCAAAAATCCGGCAACTCGAGAACTCAAACTGGTCAATCCCCACGTCTTTCATTTGCTGTTCGATTTTCTTGATTTTCTTGATGGACCCGTTGATGCGGAAGATTCCTTCGGCATGTTCGTTCTCGGTAATGAAGTTGCAACATTTCTTTACCAAAGTGGGAACCACCAATGCCAGTGGCTTCTGGAGTCCTGTCTCTTCAATATCGAGCGACATGGCCACGTTGGATTTTCTGAGCACCGTAGAGAGCTTGTAAAAGTGGTTAGATTGGCCTGGAACGCTGGCAGAAGGCAGGGTCAATGTGGCACGACGGTTTGTTGCAGAAACTTCGGCCGAAGAGGCGGTAGTTGTAGGACCAGATATGCTCAGTCTCTTGAGTGTACGATCGCCAGACATGGACCTGAATATTGGTTTTTTTGGTGCTGAAATCGGCTCCATAGTGCTATCTGAAGGTTGAGTGTGTCCAGTTGGAGGGACCACGCTAGTCATTCTTTCGGTTGACGATGTGACCAGCGACCGTTTCAAGTCAATGTCTTTTGTAATACTATACGCCAAAACGCTGGCAGTGCTGCGGTTCCTTTCAAGCTCGCTCCAGTTGCAGTTGTAATTACGTTGCTTCCTAGAGAATATTCTTAACTAGAAAGTGCTGCAAATGATGAGATACTCGGAGGGGAAAACGTTGTTGTTTTTGCTTGCAAACACTCCAGTGCTCTCAGATCAACTTCAACAAAGTTTCAGCGTAACGTTTGTAAACAGACTAAAACACAAAACTAAAATTCTCTGTTGCGTTAATCTCTGTAAACATGGCACACATCAAACCAGGGAAACCACTCCTTTGGAAACATAAGCACTAATACCTAGACGCAGGGCAGTGTAAATCAGAGCGCGTCTCTATTGTACCATGGCCTCGCCTGCTGCAAAGAACAATAGGGAGGATCCCCTGTTACGAAAGTTTGCTCATCGCGGCGCAACGCGGTGCGCGGGACTCGCGGGGAAACACGGGCAACCCCGGGCGAAGCGCGGGCGCGGTGCACGGCCTGCATGGCCGAGGCTACACAGCACGAATCCACGCGTGCCCGTGGGAACGCGCGCAATACAGATTTTTTTTTCCAAGTGGGATTAACAGCGTCGCCGAA
Source organism: Ogataea glucozyma (assembly GCA_003706155.2). Lineage (NCBI taxonomy): Eukaryota > Fungi > Ascomycota > Pichiomycetes > Pichiales > Pichiaceae > Ogataea > Ogataea glucozyma. The sequence goes on from PPKO02000028.1 coordinate 84,835, forward strand.
AGCAATTTCTGAAATTATCTGCTTTTCGCGGTCACCTGAGACAATCCCAGGAAATCTTGAAAAAAACACCCGATCGACGCGTTGCGTCGTACGCCGCGCGACGTAGCTGAAAAAACCATTGTCTATCATTCCGTTACCCTCCCTGACTTGGAACAGAGGCAAAGCATTTAGGTGTAGAAAAAGAGGGAACTAAAAAAAAAACAATAAGTATGTGGTTCATTAAGGGATCCCACCCACCAGAATCCCCATACAACCATAATTTCTGCTATTGTCCGCCCAATTCGCTCTGTTGGGACCATTTTGTTTTATTTTATGTTGGTTCCCACAGTATTATAGACACACACAGCCATCAAGACTGCAAATTTTCGCACCCCAACCCCACCAAATGTCGGCAGACAATCTTTATTCTGCTGTGTACTCGGGGGTGCCCGTTTACGAGTTTATAAACCCCAAATCGTCTGTTATGCGACGAAAAAAAGACGATTGGATCAATGCAACTCACATCTTGAAAGTGGCAAACTTTCCCAAAGCCAAACGAACAAGAATTCTCGAAAGGGACGTCCAGCAAGGAGTTCATGAGAAGGTGCAAGGAGGCTATGGTAAGTATCAAGGCACCTGGGTGCCAATGGACAGGGCGATCGAAATTGCTGCCGAGTTTGAAGTGTCGGCAGAGTTGAAACCTTTGTTTGAATATCGCTCTTCAGGCGGTGCAAGTACTCCTCCTCCTGCTCCGAAACATCATCATGCGACTAGTGGAGGCACAAAGAAGGCTCGCTTGGCCGCAGCAATGGCAGGAGCAACAGCAAGCTCATCTTTGAAAGAAACGAAACGAAATGGCCATGCGAATTCTGGGAACTCAACTCCGAAACCCGTCAAAGAGAACACAGGACCCGGCAGAAAAAGAACCCTTAAAGCTCCAAAACCAGTGCCAGCAACACGACAGCGACAACAGCAACAACAATTCACATTATCACATTCACAAACTCAAACAGCAGCAACCTCTGGGGCCTCTTCTTCTTCTGTGATTGCCTCTAGAGCCTCAACACAGACCGCAGTGGAGAGCGATTTTGACTCAGACTTTGACGATAGTGACTCTATCTCTGACACCGAAATCAAGCAAGGCACTCCGATAACCGCAATGGTAGACGAGGGCGGCCGCATAGAGGAAAATCACAATGAAACTTCATCCCCGAGTGATTTTATGAGCGATGATGATCTCGATAATGCTCTTCAGCAGACGCAGTCATTTCGCAATGGTGCAACAAACTCTTACCATAGAAACTCAGGGGCTTTGCATTCTGTGCAGATTCATAATCAGCATCACCAGAGCCAAAGTCAGATTCAACAAGGCCAAAATCAAACGAATATTCACCATCCTTACCAGCTTCCAAAAGACCAGCTACAAATGGTTTCTCAAAATCAAAGCGACCCCAATAACATCCACAAATCGCAAGAATGGTTTGAATCCAAAAAATCACATACACAGAAACTCTTAGAGTACTTTCTTTCTACTGAAGACAGCTTGAGCTCGAACGTCAGGTTACCGGATTTCATCACCGATCCGAATAGCGGTTTTGATATAAACCAGGTAATCGACAGAGATGGGAATACGACTTTCCACTGGGCTTGCGCAATGGGCGACTTGCGAATGTGCGATGCTCTGTTGACCAGAGGTTGCAACTACAGGGCGTTGAATAACGAAGGCCAGGTGCCCATTATGCGTTCAGTTTTGTATACAAACTCGTACACAAGACGCTCATTTGCAAAGCTCCTAGACCTTTTGCGTGATTCTCTTCTTGATTCCGATAGTCGCGGTAGAACCATTTTACATCATATTGGGTTTTCAACCAATTCTACCAACAACCAACCTTCTGCAAGATACTATACGGAGATTCTTTTGACCAAGATTGCCGAGACTGTTCAGCCGATGGAAAGAATCATCAATTTTATCAATCAACAGGACGTTGATGGCAACACCGCATTACACATAATGAGTCATAACAGTGCTAACAAGTGTATTCGAGTGCTTCTCGGATACAATGCTCGAGTGGACATCCCCAACAACAGGAACGAGTTTGTCAGCGATTACTTTTACAACACGAGTGTATTCGAGGCCTCTTCGATGCAACCTTCGTATCTGGGGGTTAACACGTTTGCAGGAGCAGGATCTCAGAGAACGATGGGAGACTCGTTCAGTCATATGAGGCCTTTCGTTCCGTCTTTGAACTACCACAATGCCTCGTTCAACCAGCAATTTTCTCTGCTCAATGCTTCGAACTACCTGACAGTTCCCCATTTCTCGGAAGCAGCGATGCAAGTGAATCAGAGATCCGGACAGTTCTTGGAGAAACTGGGTGAACTTTCCAATGCTTTTGACACTGAGTTGCAACAACGGGATAGTGATATCAAAGAGCTGAATACGATTCTCAGCCAGATGGACTCAGATGTTCGCAAGACGGAGGGAGATATCAGCCAGATCATGAAATCTGTTTTGAAAGAACGTGCTGAAGCGGAAGGAGGAGAGCTTGATTTTGACGCTGGTTTGATGATGATCAAAGAAGAGCTTAAGACTGTTGAGGAAGAATACTTAGAACGAATCAAGACTTTGAAGAAGTTAATTGAGAGATCACAAGCCAAAGACTTGGCGCTTGTGGTGCAGCAGTTTGAGACTGCCAAGTTGAAGCAGTTGGACGTCGAGAAAGAGAAAGACGTGGAATTGAAGCCTTCAGAGTACACGAGAGAGAACCTTGGTCTTGTCTTGAAGCTTGTCGCGCTGCAGTTAACGAGAAAGAAGACTGTGGATGAGCTTGTGAGCATGTATGCCGACGCTTCAGAAAACACAGAGACCATTGCCAGTTACAGACGGTTGGTCTCCGGTCTTTCGAACGTCCCGATTGACGAGGTTGATGAGAGTTTGAACGACATTGAAGAATGCCTGAAAAATGAGGATTACTAGTGAGCCCAGGGACGCGCACGCAATATGTACATTAAAAACTGTGTTTGATTGTGATAGTGGTTTATGTAATTTTATGTGATTGTTTAGTAACGAGCGAAATAATGAGCGAAGCGAGTTGTGAGGCGGAGTTTTAAAAAAGTCTTGAGTTGTTTGTTTGCATGTGGAAGACTTGATTGGTGTATCGACTCTGTTCACCTGAACTTCATCTCAACTTTTAATATCCTTCAGTTTTTGATAGAAGTACAGTTTGATGATCCGAGATTCAATTGAAAACACTTGATCATCCGCTTCTCATGAGAATTCAAACCAAACAAGTTGGAACTATATCATTTAAATACTTCCTCAAGGTTCTTATGAAGTCTAGTTCTTCTTACCCTTTTGTTGATTTACTTTGTATTCTCGTGATCCTCGCTTGGGTCACGTGAGTGCCATAAAAATCTCACAGAGATCTCGTTCTAATATTTCATGTTTTTATCTTGACATACTAAGTCTAAAAGTCCATCGTTGCACTTGAAAAATCACTCTTTTCAACTCATCTACCATCACTATAATGATGAAAGGATTCAATAACGAGCGAGAGAGCAAAATTGAGCTTCCAATCGCCGACGGTAGCGGAGTTCTGTCGCTGATTCTGACGAGTCCCCCATCCAGATTTGTAGACGCTCACGCTAATGATCTTGTGCCTGCGACGAATCGGTTGGCCGTGGTATTGCACGGGAACGGGGGCCACAAGAATTACTGCTACCACGTGTCGCTGGCGGATGCAATCAGCCGGGAACTCGGCATTTTCGTTGTTAGATTCGACTTTAGATCGTGTGGAGAGTCAAACCTGAAGCCGAGTGAAGCCAAAAAAGGCCGTCTTCTGGAGCATGATATCGAGGACTTGGATAGCGTGATCAGATTCTTCGAAAGTGGTGGATATGAGGGTCTCAGATTGAGTACAGATGTGATTGTGGCACACTCTCGCGGCTCTTTGGCTATGTTCAACTGGTGCTTACGTAACGGAGGAGGACATGTTCCACATCTTATCAACTGCGCTGGAAGGTTTGACGGTGCTGGATTGCTGCAAAAAATTGACAAAAGCCACCCTGATTGGCGCAAAAACGGTGGACATTACTCTACTGGTATTGTGAATGGCAAATTTTGCGATAGAGTATGGATTCCAGAGCAAGAAACCATGAGTTTGGGCGAGCAAAAAATGGACAAAGTTGCTTCTCTGGACCAACTTGTCGATGTCTTATGCCTCTACGGAACAGAAGACACCGTTATTCCCCGAGAGGACGCATTTTCGTACAAGGAATTTCTAGGAAACCGTTGCACGCTACAATTCATCGAAGGAGCCGACCACAATTTCCACGGAACCAAGGCTTTTCCAGAGGGAGGTGAAGAAGTGACTTTGAAGGGTAAAAAGTACCCTCTACACAAACGCAAAAAGGTGATAGATTACAGTGGGGATGTTGTGGAGGCCGTGCTTGAGTGGCTGAGTCCACAGGCGACACATAAGCGGTTTTACGAGGCTTCGAAAGTGATGATGGATGGTCAACCAAGATGGCTTGAAGTTGACGGGATCAGTAATTTCCGTGACGTTGGAGGTTGGAGATCCAAAAATGGTGGAATGGTTCCAACTAGACGCATTTTCCGTTGTGCTAATCCTGCGAGAGTGACAGAAAAGGGCAAGAAAAAGCTGGAAGAGCTGCAGATTAAGGCTATTTTTGATTTGAGGTCTGTGGAAGAGCGGTCTGAGGAAGGCTTTTTGGAGGTGAACGGAGCGGTTAACCTGCATTTCCCGCTTTTTGACGAGAATCTTTCGCCTGTAGAGACTATGATGCACTATTCCAGCCTGATATCGTGCTGGTCGACCTATGTGGAAGTTTACAAGGACGTCTTGAGAGCAGGTAACAACTCGATCCAGCAGATCTTCCAGTATGTGCGCGAGAACCCAGAGAATGCCGTCTTGTATCATTGCACAGCCGGGAAAGACCGCACTGGTGTTTTGAGCATGCTTTTCTTGCTAGCTGCTGGAGTAGAGCCATGGGTGGTGGCCCGGGAGTACGAGCTGACTTCCACGGGGCTTGTGCCCGATCATGAAAAGATCAGGGCCAAATATTTGGGCAGTTTGGAAAGGGCCTCAAAGCAGGGTCCAGAGGTGAAGCAGAGGTGGGAGCAGATGGCAAGTCGTGGGCGTTCTGCGTGGACGTTGGAGAGGGACGGATGGGAGAATTTGATCAGCAGCCGGTATGAGGCAATGATGGAGACGATTGGCTGGTTGGAGAAAGAGTATGGTAGCGTGGAGGGGTATCTGCAAAGCCCCAAGCGAAGCCGGAAACCTGCCAAGGTTTAGATGCGACTTGTATGAGGACGTAGCCCCAAGCTTGACTGGAAGCGTGCTGGTGCTTTGAGTGGGTTCACAGACCCATAGCGAGCAAGCCCATTCGATGGGTTAGGCGATGGCCGATGGCCGATTATCAATCAAGAAAGCTCATAGTTTACTCAGGAACATGGAGAAGTGACCATCGTTGGAATAACGGAAGCAATCACAAGGTCCAAAGCATATGCTAGTTGAGCAGTTCTGCCAGAAATGGGTATAGTGACTGATCATTGGTTTATTCCGAGCAGATAGGGTGAATGGGTTCATGAGTGCAATGTCCAACTTCTGTGGGACTATCGGATGTAAGTACTTGCGAACGGTGAGACTTTCCAAAGATAAGAGTGGGCAATCATGCGACCGTAGGTGACATGGATGAGACAGTCAAGCTGTAATCTCGAGAAATGGGTGGGATGAACAGTTGGCAAAGGATGACCACAAGCCATACTGGTACACAGTGACAAACATCGAACGAAAGCCGTTTCTGCGGGGACTTGTGTCTGCGACTCATCTCATTCTGTCTCCATTACACCAGATTGGGGAGGGAGATTGAAATCTTGTTTAGCCGAGAATCTGTAATTTTTTCAAATGCGGGGTGGATTTCGGCTCCTCGAAGCGCCGCACAGTAGCCGAAAAGTTTAGGCAAGAAGAAGCGAGCGAAGTGAGAAATAGCGGAAGTCGAACAGGAAAAAAAGGAGGGAATCTACGTAGCCTTGGGACACAAATCAAATAAACCGGGATGACAAGAGCGAACAGAATAGTATCACAAAGCCTTTCATCTGTAGAGAGAGGCGATCAGAGGATCTGCTGAGATCTGCGACATGGCCTGATGGCCACGTTGGCATATCTCAGTTGACATAGCCCCGCACGCCGAAAATTTTTTCACGATTTTTCACGAGGATTCACGTCGAGTTTTTCACATTTCTTTTCTCGGGCTGTGCACCTGAAAAAATTTCATCAACTCCTCGATGACTATTCTGCAAATTCTAGTGGCAGCATATATCTGACTCTGTTTGCTGGGTTGACCCTATTTTCCATCTCTTTTCCTTCAGAAATCACACTCCACACAACCTTATTGTCCGATGTTCAGAAAAACTTTTGTGGCCCTGCAGCAGTCGACCAAAGGACCCTGGGCTAACATGCTCAGGGACCCTTCGAAAAAGTACACCCGGTTCCAAGGCGTGTCTCTCCCAGACAGACAGTGGCCAAACCGAGTGATCGAGAAGGCTCCTCGGTGGTTATCGACGGATCTCCGTGACGGTAACCAGTCTCTTCCCGACCCGATGTCGGTCGAGCAGAAGAAGGAGTATTTCCACAAGCTTGTGGAGATTGGATTCAAAGAGATCGAGGTTGCGTTCCCATCTGCTTCGCAAACCGATTTTGATTTCACCCGCTATGCCGTCGAAAACGCCCCAGAAGACGTTTCTGTGCAGGCTCTTGTGCAGTCGCGTGAACACCTGATCAGAAGAACCGTCGATTCCCTCAAAGGAGCTCACAGAGCCACCATCCACACCTACCTGGCTACCTCAGACATGTTCCGCGACATTGTGTTTGGAATGTCCCAACAGGAGGCCATCCAAAAGGCTGCCGAGACCGCCCGTTTCGTGAGATCGCTCACCAAGGACGACCCAGCCATGGCTGGAACCAGATGGGCCTACCAGTTCTCGCCAGAGTGTTTCTCCGATACTCCAATCGAGTTCGCTCTCGAGATCTGTGAGGCTGTCAAGAAAGAATGGGGTCCCACCGAGGAGAACCCAATCATCTTCAACCTGCCTGCTACCGTCGAAGTTTCTGGTCCCAACGTCTATGCTGACCAGGTTGAATATTTCTCCCGTCACATTTCCGAGCGTGAGAAAGTGATCATCTCTCTGCACTGCCACAACGATCGTGGCTGTGGAGTGGCTGCCACCGAGCTGGGACTGCTTGCTGGAGCAGACCGTGTCGAAGGTTGTCTTTTCGGAAACGGAGAGCGTACCGGTAACGTTGATTTGGTGACTGTGGCTCTCAACATGTACACTGACGGAGTTTCTCCCGAGCTCGATTTCTCCGATATGGAGTCTGTTATCGATGTCGTCGAGAGGGGCAACAAAATCCCTGTCGCGCCTCGCGCTCCTTACGGTGGCCAACTCGTGGTCTCGGCGTTCTCCGGCTCGCACCAAGACGCCATCAAGAAGGGATTTGCCAAGCAGGCCGAGCGTGAGGCTCGCGGCGACACCCGCTGGATGATCCCATACCTTCCTCTGGATCCTAAGGATATCGGCAGAAACTACGAGGCTGTCATCAGAGTCAACTCTCAGTCTGGTAAAGGTGGAGCTGCCTGGGTTATCCAAAGATCCTTGGGTCTCGACTTGCCTCGTGAGATGCAAGTGGACTTCTCCAAAGTGGTCCAGGAGTCTGCTGACGCCTTGGGCCGTGAGCTCAAGTCCGAGGAGATCATCTCCTTGCTGCAATCGCACTACAACATCGACAGCGCCTCCAACAGCCACTTGGTTGTCAAAGACTACAAAGTGAACAAGGAGTCTGAATTCGTCACCAAGATCTCTACCGAGCTGATCGTGGGTGGCCAGAATGTCACTGTGGAAGGTACTGGAAATGGACCAATCTCGTCTTTTGTCGACGCTGTCTCCAAGGCCTTGGATATCGAGCTTGAGCTCCACACATACTCCGAGCACTCTGTCGGTAAGGGATCCGGGACCAAGGCTGCTACATATGTTCTGTTGAGCGGCGCTGGCCAGAAGCAATGGGGTATTGGTATCCACGAGTCGATCACTAGAGCTAGTATCAACTCGATTGTGGCTTCCGTCAACAACATCCAGAAGGCTAACGGAGTCAAGGGTGAACGCAGTGAGTCTGTTGCTTCCAACTAATCAATGACGATCGCATCAACGACAAGCGTCGCGTGTCCGTCTGTCTCCCATACCGAGAAGTTTGAGCTCCAGTCCTGTTAGATCTCTTTGAAAGCGCTGCTACGAAGATCTCATTTGGTAGACCTCCTCATCTAGATCATCACACGTCGCTGTTTCGGCATCCGCCTCTCGTTCCATGCCATATTTATTCACTGTGTACCTAGTTAAAGTTGACGAGCGAAGCGAGTCGTTTGTTGCCAGTAAAGTTATTTACAACAGTTGATTTGGGGAACTTAGCTGTTCCTGTAGTATGTTGGTTCATTCAACGAATTTTCCCACTTTAGAAAGTCCAGACAATTGTCAAGTGCGATTAAAGTAAAAAGATCTGGATAGCTAACATCAACTTCATTGATCGGAGCAATCTTGACGGCAAGCGTAATCGATGTGATGTGGCCATTTCCGATGTCTGCTCTGTGGCGACTCATGCGAATTTTGAGCAGCTGGCTGGACGTTCAAGTTGAAGCACTGTAAGCAATGAAAAGGATGCTGGAAAAGAAACTGTGATCTTCTGACTGGTAAGCGATTGCAGCCGTTATGCAATTGGTGGACTACAAACGAATTGTGCCTGCATGATGGTCTCTGGCATCGGTGAACTTCGTTCAAATGAAGACGCTCCGTGCGACTTTCAGTGCCAATATCACTTGGGAGAGCACGTGGGGAAAAGCAGTAGCTGCGAGGGTGACACACAATCAGATTTTGGAAGTCATATATCAATGCATCGGAGCTCATACCGAATGCTGATGGCTCTCATCATTTCTCTCGGATGTTCATGTTTCCGCTCCTCACTAACTCATCATTGGTTCATTGGTGCCATCCTCCCACTTTCACAGTTCTCAGGAGCCTCTCCCAACCCCTCATAATCATAAACAACCCTCCCAACTCGCCAGTACGACCCATGTCCATCGAAGTAACGCACCCAGCTAGCCAGTTTTCGTTCCGCCACGTCTGGGTCTAGACCTCTCAAATCCCATGTCCACTGATCTCGCCGCGTGAAACATCCATTCACAAACAGGCGTGACCTATCTGAGCCGGCCAAGACGTGGTAACTCATGCCAGGTCCATATAGCGTGTCTCTAGCTGCAGTAACGTCATAAACCAGTCCATTCAAGGCCACGTAAACAGGCAAGCTGCAGTCGGTTCCATCATAGTCGGCCAACTGTTCCACAGTGAAGGACTTCTCGGGCGTCACCAGGTGCACGTAATACCGATAATCCGTGTATTTGGGAGCAATCTTCACGTTCCATGCAAACGTGTTGGTGAAAAAATAGGACAAAATGGCTGACAAGAGAGCCACGCCAAACGAGATCCGTACAACGTCTGTCAGCCCAAAAGACGTGCGAGCCTGCATTGGTGGAGTTGGGCAAGTTGTCGGGCTCTAAGTTTTGATAACTTTTCCTCACATGTTCTTGAATGGTGAATTTCACCAGTAAATCATGTTGATCCCGATTCAACGGGTTACGCACGACAGTTGAGTTTTTTCACTGAATAATTTTTTTTTCATTGGTATAAATAGAGGAAAATTTTCCTCAGTTTTGAGAGCTTCCAACCCTTTTTATCTTTCTCCTTTCTTTGTACCAAACCATCTTTCTAGACAGTACGATGAAATCTTTATGTGCCATGTTTTTATGGCCAGTACAATGGTTTCAATACGTGATTACTAGATGGTTAGATTGACTCATGTTAATAAGAACCCGTCTGGACTTGACTCGTTGAGACTGAAAGAGGGGTGTCAGATAACATGTACATACCATGACGAGTAACCAGCGACTGGTATCCAAATGACTAGAATACAGTCATAGGCGAGCCAGGAGCTTTCAACGTAATTACACGTAGGGAGTGCATGGTGAAACCAGCCTAAACTGATGATGCACTCTGAAGATTATTGTAAACGTCTAGTCTACCAATAAGTCCCCGAATAAGTCTGGCTGAACGCTTTGCATGTTCGAACTTGATGCTACTTCCGACTTTAACGTTTGTGTTCTTTGATCGCAATTGCAATAGTCTGCAGTTGCTACAAACACCATTCGCTTTGCCTCATCGCCGTGGCCATTGTATCGCTTGCGTAATTATATTCACCGTATAAAACCAACCAACCCTCAACGCTCCTTGAGCAACTTGTTTCTCTTCTCTCTTCTCTTGAGCCTATCCACACGCTTAGCGTGCATGACAGCAGCAAGTCTCTCATAACGCTCGTTTTCTTCCTTCTTTGCACGCTTCTCCTTGATTCTCTCAATGCGGGCCTTATGCTCGGCCTCTTTCTCATCTTGCAGCTCCTTGAGCTTTTGCTTCATCTGTTCCTCCTTCTTTCTCAGCTCTTGCTTCTTTTCCCAACTCGACTTCACACCCAGAGATTTCACTCTGAATGCTTTCTTGGTGACCTTCCATGGTTTTCCTGAACATCGTTAGTAATTGAGAGTCGTTGCTTTTTTGCTAAACATCCAAACTTACCGCTCACTCTTGATCCTTGGCTAGGATCTTTTTCTAGAATGCTAGCAGTGCCCACAGTCTCGTTCTCGGACGTCCCTTCGGAAGCCTCCTCCCGCCGCGTCTGCTTCTTTTTGTCGTCAGCCATCTTTGTAGTGATTGTAATGGATTTGCTGCGATACAAAGTAGTTGAGCACAAGGATAAATTAATACTTGTTTCTTCATAGAATACTTCTGGCATTATAAAATTTTCAGATCTAGTGAGAAATTAATGAAAAAAAAATTTAGGGTCACTTGCACAGCCGTATTTGCACAGCCTCATCTTTAGAGTCTGGTACAGCTGAAGTAATAAAAAAAGGTGTTGATTGACCATGAAGCGATTGATAGTGGTCGTAACTGCTTGTACATGAGGTAAAAGCAGCTGATTCTTGAATTCGATGACTTATCCGGCAATTCAATCGCAGTTTAGTGGCCTGAATGTTTCATACTTGACTTGTGGGTTGATGCAATCGCGGAATACCGCTAGTCGGTGGTCTCAAGGGGCAATCAAAGCTTTACATCCGCTTACCACTGACACATTGATTGCTTTACCATCACGTACTCGTCCTGAACTTCCCATATCTCTGCACCGCCTTAAAATGAAAATAAGGCTGTGCACCAAGGGCTTCGTAACCACTTTTCCTGGTGGCAAAAGCGAGAATTGAGAAGCAGAGAAAACAAACCTTCAAGTTGAAGTAAGTGACCGGACGAGGTAGTTGAGTTAACAGCTCAATTGGTCAACATACACGGTAAAAAATTAAACTTAGAATGTCAAGAGAAGCACCGTTGAAAGCGGAAAAGGATTTTTCCGAGACACTGGACGAACAGTTCCCGCAGATCGATGCGCTGGCGCAGAAGGACTACCGGCCAGCAGTGGATAAGCTGCTGTTGCTCGAGAAACAGACCAGACAAGCCTCTGATTTGGCGTCATGCAAGCGGATCATGACGAAGCTGGTTGACTTGGTTGCTACTCACAAGGACTGGGCGCTTCTTAACGAGCAGATCACCCTTCTCTCCAAGAAACAAGGTCAGTTGAAAGATGCTGTCAAATCGTTAGTCCAGCAAGTTATGACACATTTGGACGAAATAACCGATTTAGAGGTGAAAATCGAAACCATCAACACCATAAGAACAGTCACAGAAAACAAACTTTTCGTTGAAATTGAAAGAGCTAGAGCAACAAGGATTCTTTCGGACATTTTGCTCACCCAAAAAAATGACTTGGATACAGCATGCGACATCTTGTGTGAGCTGCAAGTGGAGACTTATGGATCCATGGAAATTGAAGAGAAGATAGAGTTCATTTTGAAACAAATGACCTTGAGCATCCAAAAGGGAGATTTCCAGATGTCCAAAATCCTTTCTAGAAAGATTCTCGTTAAGTCGCTGGAGAAGTTTGCTGACCGCAAACTAGAGTACTATAGACTCATGATCCAAATCGCATTGGATGAAAACGATTACCTCAATCTCGTGAAGTACTATTTGGCCATCTATGAGATACCTAAGATCAAAGGTGACAAGGTTGAATCTTTGAAATCACTCAAGCAAATTGTCTACTACGTTGTTCTTTCGGCATACTCAAACTTGCAAAATGATCTGATTTCTAGAGTCAAGATCGACAAGAACTTGGATAAGTTGCCCGCAGAGAAAAACATCATTAAGTCGTTCACAACGGAGGAGTTGATCAGCTGGAACCAATTTGAATCGAACTTCAGCCAAGAGCTTTATCAAGATGAAACGTTCGATCAATCTAAGGAGAAGGGAGTGCTGCATTACAAGGACCTACAAAAGAGGGTGATTGAGTATAATCTCAGAGTGGTTTCGAAGTACTACTCAACTATAAGGCTTGCTAGACTGTGTGAGCTGTTGCAACTGGACCAAGAAGCAGTGGAGCTCAACATCATCGAATTGGTCAACAACGGTGTTATATTTGCAAAGATCAACAGACCGTTGAAAATAGTAAACTTCATCAAGCCAAAGAATGAAAACGAGCTTTTGAACGAATGGAGTTCCAACATTGACGAGTTGCTGAAAGAAATCGAAACAATTGAACATCTGATCAATAAAGAAGAGATGATGTACGCAACCAAGGTGTAATTAATAGACATCTTGCAATAATACAAAATCGCGTACGTACCTACATTAACGTACTTCAACAACTCACTGCTCTCTTTGAGTTTGTAGTTCCATTTCCTTGCGTTTTCGGGCACTTTCGACCAGATTGTTCCAACGTTCTTTGAGCTTGACGATCTGATTTTCTAGTACGATGCGATCTCTTTCCAAATTGGAGTTTTTAGCTTGTAGCTCTTGGATGATTTTTTTCAATTCTGAAACTTGATCTTCTGGCTGTTCTTCTTTGGAAATGGGTGGATTGGCTTCTTGAGCGTCTTCTTTTCGTAACAAATCTATCAGATCCTTTAGAAAATCATGATTTGCTATCAGTTCGCTATAATAGATCAGATTGAGGTTTGTTAGGATATCGTTTTTCGCTTTAGCCTCTTCAAGACTCTGCTGTTTCGAGGACTTTTCCTTGAAGTTCAGCAACTGCAGATCGTGCTCAAGTTCATTGATTTTAGTCTGTTCGATGAACCTCACTTTGTTTGTGGCAAGATCTGTGTTGAGATTTTTGATCATGAGCAGGCTGATCTTATCTATGAGAGCAGCAACCGCGCTGGAGTCGCCGAGAGCAGAAATGTCTGTGGCAGTGCTATTAGGCTGTTGTTGAAGTGCTTGATGCTGTGGATACTGTTTTTGCTGTTTTTGCTGCTGCTGCTGTTGTTGTGCTTTGAGATCTTTGAGTTCCTTAGCCTTCTGTAGCATTTTGAGCTGTTCGATTCTTTTGCTAATCTGACTGCTCAAGGTCTCGAGAGTCCCGATGGTATTGAAGTGGTTTGTATGCTGTTCAGTTTTGATTCTGTCGATGATGGAATTGAGCATTTCCACTGATGTCTCGTGATTGCTGATGGACTTGACAAGGTCGTTTTTGAGCATTGCCTTTTCGGCGTCGTGCTCAGACTCATAAACCTGGGGGCGGAAATAGTTAGGACGAATTGTGGAAGACTCATGTGCCTCACGTCTACTTACCTCTGATAAACCATACATGGCGGGGTTATCTATGCTGCAGCGGTAGTTGCAACACAACCAAAGAATGGAGAAGTCTTATCGTGGAGATATATGCAAATCCGAATTCACGATAGGTATAACGCGACAGCTGACGTCATCGTGCCTAACGATTTTTTATCTTGAATTGGGGGTTTTCCCTTCTGGTGTAGGGATGATAAGATATGTACTCAGTAACTGATGGCTAATGTTACCTTGGTCTACTTTCATCAATATGCATGTAGTCCCGAGTCTAGATCGAGCTGTAATGATTTGATATGAAGATATTAACTAGTAGCCAGTGATAGGTGATCAACACCAGTCTTTCAATGTCAAAGAGTTTCCACTCGGTTTTTCATAAAGAGAAACGTTGGAGGAATCTGGGAAACTCGACTTATACTTATATTGCAATGTGTGATTCGAGTCCTGGGAGATTTTATTTGTGCGTCAGTTGAGAAAGTGCAGTACTTATTCCATTGCCACGTCGATGATTGTGTCTGTCTTCGGATATGCGTCTTGCCACACCTGTCTGGTGTAATTGGCTTTCTCCGTATAATTTTTCAACTACCAGTCTCAGAAGGGGTTTTCGTTGTCAAATTAGTAGCACAATCAAAGGTGTGCCCCTTCTCAACACCTGCTTGAACAAGCGATGATGTCTCATCCGATACTCGGCGCTCCAAATAGCGCTATGCCTTAGCATTGTAAAGATTCAAATAGTCCAGCTCCCGCAGACCTGACCGAGGTTGAGCTTGACCTGGCTGTTGCCGCTGATTGATTGATAGATATCGTTATCAAAAGTTGTCGTAACATACAACACCTGTTTTCGAAAAATGTTAGATTACTTGCTCACCTGTGCTACCTTGTAGCACAGCCTGCAATCCGACATTTTTGTGCCCCTTTTTTTTCTTGCTTTTATACGGTCTTGCTCGAGAAATTTACAAGAAGGAACGAGAACAACATACGATCCAAGTCACCCAACTGTTAGCTCTCCCTTTTTCATCCCTTTTGCACTTTTTTGTGCCTAGCGTCCTCAGCCAGTACCACTGAATACAGCCTGGTGGTTAGGTCTCCCATTCCATCTCAAAGTTCCTGCTTAAAAGTGTCGACAGGAAGACACGGATTCAAAGCTAGCGGTAAGGCTGGATGGGCCGAACTTGATCAATAGCGCTAGAAAGTCTTCCGGTTGTAGGTCTACAATGTCAACGGCAATAGAAATTCCCTACGAGGAGAACATTTCCTTGCAACGGTTTTGGGATCTGGCTAACGATCTCTTCAGTACCAGAGTGTTCTATGATGAAACTACAAATGAATACTATACGAAATGCATCAAGAAACTTCGATCTTTCAAAGTTTCTGTGTCAGAATCTGAGGATACTGACACAGAAGTGAACAGGGATGATGTTGACGACAATGAGAGTCTCACCGAGGATTCAGAACAGTTCGATTGCACCGAGGACGAGATCAATACGTTACTGGTTAGCTACTTGACTCTGGTATCAAACTACTGCGACAAACTGACGAGTCCGGAGACTGAAGACAGATTCTACCAACAAGTTTCAAAGTTCGTAATCGAGCTTGAAGATTATCAGAAGTATCTTGAGTTTTGTGTCCGCAAAATGCTGTCTCTGCTTACGTACTGTGTCAACTCAAATGGGACGAACTTGAGCATTGATCAAGACTTATTGAGTAAAGAATTGAAAGCCCAAGTGGAGCTGACGATTTCCACTAACGAGAAGCTCATCAAGATCATTGGGTGGATTTTGATTGTGAACTATCAGGAGGATAAGAAAGGACTGACGGATATCTTTATGAGCTTCCAAGGTTTCGAGACGTTTGCTGGCGTTCTGTCTAACTACTGCCGTCTCTCGCAGAACTCGCCAGAAAAAGACCCCTATTTTGCCAATTACTCAAACTACTTGGAGCTGCTGTACGAGTTGTGCAAGAGTCACGAATTTTCTTCGAAGGAGCTCGCCTACGTGGACATTGAGTTTGTCAAGTTTGTGTTCAAGAACTTGGAGGTCACCACGCGAGAAGAAAACGAGGCCAATTTTCTGCGATTCAAGTTGCTTTTGATACTTAACGAGCAATTCATGGTGTGCCACTACTCTTCCATACTCGATGGTCGAGCCAGCAAGACGGATTCGCAGCAGCTGGAAAATATGTTCTTCTCAACGATGACAGAGAACAATCAGATATTCCAGAATTTCAGCGAGGCACTGATCCTCAATTTCAATAGAGAAGAGGACCACGTGATACAGATTTTGATCTTGAAAGTGTTTTATCTGATCTTCACCACCTCGAACACGTGCCAGAAGTTTTACATCAACGATCTCAAGGTGATCATTGACATCATTATCCGTGAGCTTTTCAACCTTTCGATTGTGAAAGACGAGTCCTTGATCAACACTTATTTGAGAGTGTTGTATCCGATGCTGCTTTTCTCTAGTTTGAAGGAGGAACGTTACAAAGTGGATAACTTGGCTGAGGTGTTACGGTATCTGTCTAGTGCTGAACAGACCACAACTGCCACCAAGAGGTTGGCAGATCGGTGTCTTGTTCTGGAATTTTTCAAAGAAAAGGAGACAACTCCAACCGAAGTAACACAGACACCAACACCATCCCAGACTCCAGCTCCAGCGGCACCGAGTCTGCGGCAGACGGTCTTGAGACATGATTCGTCACAATCCTCGATTGTGAGCGAGATGGAGCTATTCAGCGAGCCCCCTTCACCCTCCAATCCACAGATACTAGATCGGGCACGAAGCAATTCGTCCCTGTCTTCTCTGGACTCAAAGACTGGCCAGAGTCGTAAGGGGAAGAAACTACCACCTCCTCCTCCGCCCCCGCCACGGAGAATGAATTATAGCAATGGTTCTGAGTTGTCCTTGAGCAGGTCCAAGGTGGCCAGATAACGAGCTGAAGAACGCTTGGAACAACAAGCGAAGAGAGTTCCCGAGGCGAGCAAAGAATCTAGTCGAGTTGGGCCGAGTTGAATAGTAGGGTGGTTGAATGAGTCAAGCCGAGCTACAGGTTGAGTTGGGTCATATTCGATCTCGCTGGATTGATTTGGACTGAGTCAGGATAAGTGCAAATGAGTTGTGCTGATCTACACTACATGTTCGCTTGGCCAACTATCATTGGCGTGGCCGGATTAACGAGATTGAGGTAAGTCCTCTGTTTGCTCGTTGTTTCAGTGCTTATTAAGTCACTACGCAGAAATAGACATAAACGACGAGCACGGAACAGTGTTGTGTAAACTTGTAACATGAGAATATTGAAGAAAAGCTATTTGTAATCAGTCTCATTCCCACTGAACGGTCAATCAGTGAAGACCAGTTTCTTGTTGACATTCAAGCAAACACATCTCGTAGTGTAATTTTGTTTTACTAGTTGGCTTGCTTCGCTCGTACAATTTCTTGATTTGGGTGAAATTTTTCAGTGATGTTAGTCATTTTTTTTATCAGTTTTTCAAGATTGCTGATAACTTTATAGGCTAACGAGATAATTCAAATCAAACAATTGCACCTCATCAGCACGTTGATATAACCAGACGTCCCCAGCTGCAATGATAACGAGTCGATTCTTGCCCAGCAGGCGACTGAACGGGCTACGCCGGCTTCCGGTTGCGCGACTCGGCGTTTTGGGCCCCTTTTCGCATCTGCACACTTCCCCAGTGCTCTGCAATCGATCCACAGAGCCCTCGTTCGAACAGCGACTCCAAGACCAACACGCGGTTCGATCTTCCGTGGAAAGCCTGATCCAACAAATGGCAACCAATCCGCTTCCGACGATCTCGCTGAACGATTTGCTCAAGTTCAACTCTTCGGCCTCGCACCATAACAAGTCGCTGATGCTGATTGAAAATGCCAATGAGACTCTGGAGGATCTACTGGTTTTAGTGGCCAAAAGAATCCACGAATTCATGAAATTGCCTTATATCGTGGTTTTGAATCCGAAAATCGGCGAGATTTACAACACTTATCTGGAAACGTTACAGGTCTTGCTAGAGTTCATTGGAACTTGCAATCCCGCGCTCGAGATCCGGTCGTATGAAGATCTTGGGACGCTCAGCAGGTTCCGCATTGACACTTTGGAGCAGAACGAAGCGTTTATTGAGGTTCTGAAGCGTACGATTGACCTTCATACGGACAATCTATCTATCCTGAGTGAAGGGTTTGAAGAGATTTCTGGGCTTAATCTGGTGGACGACAAGGACTTCTTGAACGACCATTTGAAAGAGCGGATTCTCATGAGACTTCTATCGAACCACCATATCCAGCTCACGTCACAGCTGATCCACGAAGGCGGAGAC
This sequence comes from Ogataea glucozyma, assembly GCA_003706155.2. NCBI lineage: Eukaryota > Fungi > Ascomycota > Pichiomycetes > Pichiales > Pichiaceae > Ogataea > Ogataea glucozyma. The sequence continues at coordinate 102,936 of PPKO02000028.1, forward strand.
TTTGAAAAGCTGAACAGTGTCGGCATCATTGAGAAGAATGTGAATGTTCTGGAGATTCTACAGAGGTCTCTGACCTTCGTCAACGATATGGCATCTCTCAAGTACGACGAGAAGATCAAGCTCACAGTCACGACGGTGGTGATCAACAGCGATCAGACAACGTCGACACAAACGCTACAGGATTTCTGCAACGCCGACGTGCATGAGCCGCTCATATTCCCATACATATCTGCGCACATCGAGTATGTTTTCAACGAGATCCTGAAAAACTCCACTCGAGCACATATAGAAAACAAGGTGAAAGATCCAGTGGAAACGTTGATCGTGATCAATAAGCCAGACGTCCAGAAACCAGGCCCCCAGTTCTACAGACTGGAGGTTAGGATCTCGGATAAAGGAGGTGGTATCAAGCGTGAGATCCTCGACAAGCTGTTCGAGTACTCGTTCACCACTTTCGACTCCGACAACGTCGACGGCGACTCGTACAAGACACTCAACAATACTGGCGGGAACCAGGCCAACATCATTGCCGGAATGGGGTACGGATTGCCGCTAAGTTTGACGTACAATAAGCTCTTCCATGGAGATATACACTTGAAATCGATCTACGGGCAGGGAACAACTGTTTATTTGACGTGGCTGGGCGTGGACGCCAAAAAGTTACTCAGGTGAGGCGCATTTGGCAGAGTAGGGGAAGTTGTCGAATATCGGGCGACATTCGTGGTGTTGGACTGGCCTTTTGGGTTTATCTTATAATCTTCTGGTGTAAGGATGGTTTACTTCTCGTTCAAAAATAATCGGTTCATTATACGCAAACCAAACATTAAATATCGCTATGTACACGGATGCAGAGGCGTTCTCACAACGTGGATCCTCTCTTTGGAGCAAATGAAACGTCCTGGGAAACAGAGCTTAGCAATCCGGCGGCTCTGGATCTTTTGATGGCCTTCGAAAGCTGTCTCTGCTTTGGGCCCTTCAGACCGGTAACAGATCTGTGTAGAATCTGTCCGGACTGAGAAAGGTACTTGGAAAGAAGCTGTGGAAGACAGTAGAAGTCGAGCGGGTTGATGTCAGGGGCGTTGAAGGAGGAATTTTTGAGATGCTCTTCCCTGTTGTGCTTGAGGATCTTCTTTCTGTATCTGAGCTTGGCGATCGAGAAGTCAAAAGGGTCGTACGTGGCTTGGCCGTCAAAGTTGTTGATGAAACTGCGGTCCACAGACTCCAATTGTCTAGCTTTGATCTCCTGTTGTTGGTCTTTCATCTTGGAGAAGACTGACTTGAATGCAGCAGAGTCTTGCTGGCATGATCTCACGGATGTGGCAAAAAGACGCACGCCCAAAGCGCGTGGTGCAAGTCCTGCAGAGAGCATGTTGTGTACCGTACTGGGAATACCGTGGAGCGAAGCGGAACGTGGATTATAAGTAAGCTAGTGAGCCCTTGCTTGCACTTAAAGATTTAATTGTTCAGTGTCGAGTGGTTTGAAATATTTTTACGAACCCAGTTACCCGGCGGGGCGATTTTTTTCCCCCCAAGTCGATCGCGTCGATTCGATTAGTGGTGTTACAAAAACCAACTAGATCGAGGTTTACAACTACTTACTTACTCTCTGCACACAATTGTCCAATCTCCATTCAATGACCCTGGAAACAAAGACAGACACCTGCCCGGTCTGCGACAAGAACCAAGACGGCAATCTGTCGCTCGAGGTGAGCTGGATCGGGTGTGAGGTGTGCAAACGGTGGTTCCACACTAAATGCCTCGATATGAAGCGATCTGAGATCGCTGCCATCAGCGTGTTCCATTGCCCCGATTGCGAGCCGAGACACGGTCCCTCGCTACAAAAACGCATGTCCTCGCGACAGCGGAAGAAGATAGATTACAAAGCGTTCAACGAGGGCCAGGAGTTACGAGAAATCGACCAACATCCGCACATCGCACCATTTACACAGTTCGAGAACGACGCGCCATTGGACGAGCTGATCTACGTGGTTTCTCCCGAGAAGGATGCCAACGAGCATGGAATCATTGATGATGCTGTTATTTCCGAAATAATCGCCAAAACGAAACTGAAAAAGCCGATCTTGGTGCCTTCTTGCAATCCAAGTATACCTGGCTGTAAGAAGCCATACTACAACATGGACTTCAAGTTCCCCAAGCTGAGTGTCTCTGAAGTCACCGAATACGTCGGCGAGGACAAGGTTCTGCCTGTGATGGACGTGCTGACCCAAAACAACGCCCCAAACTGGAACATGGCCCGTTGGAGAGACTATTTCAACTCCTCTTCTCAGGATCGTGATCGGATCAGGAACGTGATAAGTCTGGAAGTCTCGCAAACAAAGCTCAACGATATGATCGAGTTGCCGCGATGTGTGTTGGACATCGACATTGTGAGCAGAATTTTCAGTTCTGAGCACCAAACAGAGCTGCAAGCTCACGATATAGAGAAACCCAAGGTGAGCAAGTACATACTGATGTCTGTGGCAAACTCCTTTACGGACTTCCATATCGATTTTGGAGGAACGTCCGTGTATTACACAATTCTGCAAGGTCGCAAACAGTTTCTGATGTACCCTCCAACAAAGAAAAACCTGCAGCAATACGAGAAGTGGTGTCTCTCAGACTCGCAGAACTCGACGTGGTTCGGAGATCTTGTCCCAAGACTGTCCAAGAGCCAGCATATGAAGAATGCGCTCAAGGACGATCTGGTCGAGTCTGCTTATCTCAACAATGGAATCAAAATCAACGTCGAGGCGGGCGATCTGCTTATTTTGCCTTCTGGATGGATCCACTCAGTGTACACTCCTTGCGACTCCGTAATCATCGGGGGCAATTTCTTGAACCTGCTGAGTCTAAGAAACCATTTGCAAGTTTACAACATCGAAATAAACACAAAGGTGCCCGAAAGATTCAAGTTCCCCAACCTGATCAAAATCATCTGGCTCATTGGCTGGTATGCCATGAAAGACGAGACTCAAGTGGCCAACGAGCTGGAATTCGACTCTATCTCGAGCTTGCTTCCTTTCTACCAGACACAGCTGCAACAGATCAACGATACCGAGCGGTTGAAGGATAAAAACTACAAGAAGCTGATCACCAAGATCAAGGCCGCGTTACCCGTGAGTGTGATTGGCAAGCCCGAGACGTTTGTCAGGGATTTCGAGAGCTGGTACAACGAGAGGAGAGTCAAGGTGAAGAGAGAAGGGGGGCATGATACCGAAGATGACATTTCAGAAGCCAAAAAACGGAGAAAGATGTAGCATGGGAATTGAGAAAGAGAGCACCTTGTGCATGAGAAAGGCTAGCTAGTTTTCAAGTCGTTTGAATCTGATGATCAATTAAGAGACCATATTATTGCCCCAACAGCAGATAGCCGAGTCAATTAGCATTCAAGACCTCATTCAAATGTGCAGATGTGACACTCGACAGATTGCTCGCATGCTGATAAAGAGGCGGCCGACTGGTTTCAGCTTGTCCCCTGTTTGATGTCTCAGTGATCGATTGGTTCGTCTGTCGAATCTTGCCTTAGCGTATCGGACGCCTTGCCTGCAAGCTGATCCGCAAAACGCTTACTCACTTGCTTACCTCATTACCGGTAAAATAGCTTGAGCGATCTACCCCATTGCGATACCGGCTTGCTCGATTTTCAACACTTTAGTTCAAAGCTTCACAGACTCGCTAGTCGATCGGATCACCAAATCACAAGATTGCTAGTTTTGAGTGAACTCACCAGCCCAGTAGTTAAATAGAACCCAGTACAACACGACCCAGCCAGCTGACTAGCTGACTACCTCACTACAAACTCGCCAAAACCGCATGGGTCAAAACACAAAACAAACAATTAACATCTTACTATTTTATCATCTAACTAAGCCAAAATCCTCAAACCAGAAGCTGGAGCACCAATCTTGGTCACCTTCGTAATCGAGCAAATCTTGCCCTTCTCACTGGCATGGTACTTGGCACCCGTGAGGGCCTCGGTCACAGAAGGAGAGCCCTTGTATATAGGAGTGAAGGTGCTTGCGCAGATGTCAAAGTCGGCGTACGGATCAAAGTCGATTTCGCACGCGTCGGTGGAGATCGAGTCCGACTTGGCCTTGATCTTGTTGGCCTGATCGGCTCTTGGACCGGACGGCATGATCGCCAGGAACTCGCTCGCAAAGTACGAGGCCACCACATAGTTCTTGTGCTTGAACGACTGGGTCATGGCCACTTGCAAAGCGTTGGCTCTGTGGGCCGGTTGCAACTTGGGCTTGGTGAAGTATGCAGCCAGCTCCAAATTGCGCTTGAGCTCAGAAGCTGGCAGTGCTCTTCTCGAAAGCTCGATAGAAAGTCCCAAAATGTACTCTTTGCAGACAGAGAGGATCTCCTTACACTTCTCCTCCTCATCAGTAGAGTACACAACGAGGGTGGCAATCGTGTAAATCAGCTCGCGGAAAACGACAATGGCCTCCTCCAGCTTGTTGCTCTTGAACAGCTTGAATCCCTCGTGCAACTGGGCCTCCAGTTGGTCGAATCCTGGCACGAAGGGCAAAACTCTGTCGCCAGCTTGCTCAGAGTCGGCTCTCACGTAACTCTTCAGAGATGGCAGGCCGTCAACGGCCGGAATGGACACCTTGCTGGCCTGGTAGATCTCGAGGAACCTGTTTCTGAGCGGCTCAAAGTCGGCGATTCCCAGCTGCTTACTCAGCATTTGAGCAGCAGGCTCGAATGCTCCAGCAGCAATGTAGCCGGCAGCACACTTCGAGTTACGGACCCACAAACCGAGCTCACCGCTCAAAGCGCCAGAAGAAACTTCTTCAGAGTTATCGGTCTCCTGGACTTCCTCGTCGATATCCACCTCCAAGTCCTCATCACCCAGATCCCAGCCTTCGTCGTCCTCGATCGGCTCGTCGTCAAACAGATTCTCCTCATCAGCAATGCTAGAAGCAGCAGCACCACCGCTGACTTCCTTCTCCTCGATCGACAAGCCCTCAAAGTCGCCCATAAGAGCTTGCTCAAAGTACGAAAGAGAAGCCTTTTTCAATGGCCAAGCTCCGGTTGATGGTGACTTAACCTTCGGAACCACGCTGGGACTTGCCGTCTTGGGCATGACAACGTCAGACTCGGTGAGACCTGCCTCCGCCAAAATAGACTCGGCAACATCGTTCAAACCGTTCGTCTTGGCTGTGGCGTAGGCCAATGGAACCATACCAGCCTCAATGAAAGTGCTGATTCTCTTCTCGATCGAGTTCAAGTACACGGAATTCTGGAAGAGCGAGGACAAGTCTCCTCTGTTCTCCGCAATCTGCTCCATCTTGGCGAGCTTGTCTTGGTCTCCAGTCACAAGGTACAAGAAGGACAGCTTCTCGAGCTTCTTGAGTTGCTGGTAAACAAGCTCAACAACGGGAACGTTACCCTGGGCAAGCGCCTCTTTCGCCAACTTCTCCCAGATGACGGTGTTGTTCAACTTCTTGGCTTCAGCAAGCGCGACATCCAAACTGTTACACTCAATGGCCAGCTCGAACCGCGTTTCTGGGTCCTCGACAAACTGTAGAGCAATCTCTGGGTAGCCCTTCTCCTGAAGGTATCCGATGATGTTCTGGCCAACGAGATTGGACGTCTTGATGATACGCAGAACCTCGTTGAAGTTCCTATTCACCAGTGCCTTCTTGAATCTGTACTCGGTAGGATCGATGGTGACCACTTCAACCTCACCCTTTCTGTTGAGACAGAAGCACTTTTGGCCCGAAACCTTGGTGATGTACAAGGTGTTTTCAAGCGTCTTGATCGTGCCGTTGTCGCCGTTCAAAAAGGCGTACTTGATGTGGTTCAGAGTGGAGTAAATCAGCACTCCGGTATCGTCCCAAGCAGCACTCTTGACTCTGATGGTCTCGTGCATTGACATGACCGTCTCAAGCCGCTTGTTGGCGATGACGATTGTGTGCTTCGACAACAGAGCCACGTACTGTCCGTCGGGAGACCACGCAGAGTATTTGGCGTTGGAGATCTGAATTTTGGCCAGCTCTTTCTTTTGCTGAACGTCATAATGGACAACCTCTGTGGACTTCAGCAGCAAAACTGTGCCTGGACCGGCATACAGAACGTCCTTGACGGCTGGGTCCAGCTCGATCACCTTCGTGACAGCATCTCTCAGATCTCTAACCTCCAACTTGTGGCTTTGCTTGGAGAAGGTCACATACCGGTTGCGGGCAATGAAGCAGGCGGCAGTGGCGTCTCCTTCGCCCCTCGGGCTTGGCTCCAAAGCACCAACGATCTCCTTTGGCAAATCCATGTAAGAGTAGACGGCATTATCTCCTTCTCCAGCCTGGACCAACAAAGACCGCTCTGCAGGATTGTACGAGATGTTTCTGATCTTGGTCCAGTTCTTGGCGATTTTGCCAAGCGAGAGCATCGGCAGAGAAACTTGCTGCTTGTCAAACTGGTACTGCTGGACCTGGTTCTCGTTGTTGACAAAGAACAGGGTGTTTTGGAAGATGGTCGAAGCGGGCCTCTCTCTGTCGAGCTTGAAAACCATGACACCAGAATCGTGGCAAGTAGCAAACAGATTCATCGTAGGGTGGGCAGCAATGAGCCAGAACCGGTCATTTTCCCGCTTGAACTGCTTGACAGGCGTCCGTTTGTTCAGGTCCCAGGTTCTGATGGTTCTGTCTTCGCCCACCGAGATGATGAGGTCCTCAGTTGGATGGAACAGCACACAGGGAACGTTGTTGGTGTGACCGCGGCAACTGTCCACCTCCCAGGCCCTCGTTTCGCTCATCCGCCACAGCTTGACGACCCTGTCGTCGCCACCAGACACGATCAGAGGCAACGTCGGGTGGAAAGTGGCCCAATTGACGCCCTTATCGTGACCTTCGAGCACGTACTTGACGACAGCGTCGGTATTGCCAAAGATGTCCTGTTGCGGCACCTGCTGGCGAGCATAGTGGTCCTCATACGAGTGCATTCCAAGGCCGCCCTGGGGAGCGGAATGCTTCTTTCTGAGTCCGGAGATGTCCCAGACTCTGACGGTTTGGTCCAAAGAAGCCGACACAATCAGGTCTTGAGTGGGATGGAACTGGGCGCACATCACGTAATGGTTGTGGCCGGTCAGACACGCGATCTCCTGGCGGTTCTGCCAGTTCCAGATCCGGATGGTCTGATCATCGGAGCAGGAGATGATCCAAGGGAGGTTGTGGTGGAAGAAAACGGTTCTGACGTAATCCAAGTGGCCGTTGAGAGTGAACAGACACTTGCGGGTTTGCAACGACCACACTTTGACAGTGTAGTCGTCACCGCCCGAAACAAAGATCGGCTGGGTCGGGTGGAAGTCGACGGTTCTGACGGGACCGTCGTGCTCCTCGAACCGGTCGATCAGAGTGCCCATGCGGTAGTCCCAAAGCTGGATGGTAGAGGAGTGCAGAGACACCAGGATCCAGGGTCTCTTGGGGTGGAACGCCACGCCCTTGGCCCGCGAGGACTTGGACTCAAACTGGAGAGGATGGTTGTTAGTAAATCTGACGGAATCGGACGACATTGGCGGGGCGGGGCCCGCCAATTCGAGCGGTAGTGCCCTTGATATTGCAATTCGTGTCGGTTCACCAGCACTTGCAATACCGGGCAATCAAAAGTGTCGTGGTACCTACCTTTGTTAGCATCTTCATCTTGAGTCGCAGAAAGTGAGAAGTTCTGCTGCTCGGAGAGGGAACACTAAATTGGGTGCAGATGGAATTGAACGGTGGGGGAGGGGAGAAGGAATGTTGTGCTTTGGATCTTGTTGTTCTTTTTGGGTTGGTGAACTTTTTCAGGTGAAAGGACAGCATCTGGTTAGGTAAGCGTGCGCGCGAGCGCTTACGTAAGGTTACCCGGACGCTCTTCCCTTGCTGCGAGGTGTGGGTGGGCCTGGAGATGTCTCTGGGTCTACTCTGCTCGACCGACAGAGCAGGCATTACAGCAGCTGGCGTACACTACGGCGCTACGAGGAGGAGGGGGAGCGAAGACCAGACAAACTTCTCCGCTGGCGAGTCTGACGTTACACGGAGAGGGTCCACGAGAGCCAGGCCGGTACGGCTGCTTGGGCTGCTTGGGCTACTCGGGCAGCTAGAACCACTGTTGTCGCCAGCACAGTCTTCAGGTGGTTCCTGTGTCGCCAGATCACCACCTAATGGCTCTCGAGTCACCCTTCAGCGGCTGAAATATCGCTCCCCAAATCGCTCCTTCGCTCCTCGCTTTCGCTCTTGGAGATTCTCGTCCTGGTCGTGCACCACCAACAAAAAATTTTTCGCTCAGTTCCCACCTCAAAATCTACCTACTCTGCTCACTAATAACAACCCTCTCCTTCTTCTTCCCGTCTCTGCTACCAACACCACGGTACCAGACGTTCATCGCGTGCCAACATGTCGAGATTTTTTGCGACACAATACGAATCGGAAGGTTCGTCGGACGAGGAGCTGCTGTCCTCGTCGGAGGAGCTGCTTTCGTCCTCTGGATCTGAGGGCGAACAAGACAGCGACAGCGACAGCGAAGCGGAGGCTGTCGACAGCGGCTCGGACGAGTCTGCGGACGGCGGCGCCGACGACGACGACGACGAAGACGACGAAGAGTGGGACTCAGACGACTCGGACGACGACGACTATGCTGCGGGCAAGGCCCGCGGCCCCTCGTACTTCCTCAAGAAGGACTTCCTCAAGGGTGGCGCGTCTGCCGGTGGCGACAGCGACTCGGATTCCGAGGACGACGAGAAGCGCGTGGTGAAGAGTGCCAAGGACAAGTACCTGGAGGAGATTGCTGCGAGCGTGGACCAGATCGAGAACTTCAGCATGGTGGAGGACTGGGTCCGGATCTCGACCGAGTTCGACAGACTGTGCAAGCTGGTGGGCAAGTACCCGCAGTTCCACATTCCTGTGCCGCGGCTGTACGTGAAGTCGCTGGCGATCCTGGAGGACGCCATCACGGGCTTCCAGGACAAGGAGAAGGACGTGAAGAAGAAGCTGAACGCTTCGGAGTCCAAGGCCTACAACGTGATCAAGCAGAGGGTCAGAAAGGCAGTCAAGGAGCACCAGGCCGACGTGGAGCTGTACAGGGCCGGCCCGGAGGCGTACGAGTCCGGTGCTGCACAGCAGCAGCAGCAGGAGCAGCGGGCCGCCGATGCGGCCAAGGCCAAGACGCCCGAGTCTGAGGACGGCGGTATCTTTGCGGTGCTGCGGTCCATCATTGAGACCCGTGGAAAGAGAAACGTGGACCACCACGAGCAAATCAAACAGCTCGAGGAGCTGGCCGAGCGTGCCACGACGCCGTACCAGCAGATCTCGATCTACCTGCTGTTGCTGCCGGTGCGGTTCGACCTGTTTGCCAAGGCGGCATTCATGCCTGTCGCGCAGTGGAAGCTTGCGCTGAGGGACATGAACGCGTTCCTTTCGGTGCTCGAGCAGAACCCGCAGTACGCGGTCAACGAGACGGCGCCGCCAATTGACGAGATCGAGACCGAGCCTGCTGCAGACGCCAACGGAGTCCGCCAGGTGATCGGCTCGGTGGCTAGTCTTGTCGAGCGTCTGGCCGACGAGCTGACGTCGCACCTGCTGGCGATCGACCCACACTCCACCGAGTACGTGGCTCGTCTGCGGGACGAGACGGCGGTGTACACGTTGCTCGTGAGGGCCCAGGTGTACTACGAGGGCATCATCGGGCCCGAGGAGTACACGACCCCGGTCGGCGACCAGCTGGCCAGGGTGATTCTCAAGCGTTTGGACCACATCTACTTCAAGCCGTCGAAGCTGATTCTGTTTGCGGAGGCGGCCGCTTGGAAGTCGTTTGACGGCCGGCTCGACTCGCGGGTGTTCTCCAAGTACCGTGCGGACGCTGGTCTGCAAGGTCTGGAGTACACAAACGGGCTGTTGGATGCCCTGTGTTTGAGCATCTACGAGCAGGCCAACTCCATTTTCCGGAAGAAGGCGGTGCTGTACCACATTTACTACTACGCGTTCAACGACCAGTACTACAAGGCCCGCGACATGCTGCTGCTGTCGCACCTGCAGGCGTCGATCCACACGGCGGACCCGCAGCTGCAGGTTCTGTTCAACCGGTCGCTCGTGCAGCTTGGCCTGAGTGCGTTCAGACGCGGGCTGATCCACGAGGCCCAGCAGGCGCTGTACGAGATTGCAACGTCGCCAAGACAGAAGGAGCTGCTTGGCCAGGGTGTGCAGCGGTTCCAGGTGCAGCAGTTGCAGGCCGACAAGCAGAGGCTGCTGCCGTTCCACATGCACATCAACCTCGAGCTGCTGGAGTGCTCGTTCTACACGGCGTCGCTGCTGATCGAGGTTCCGCAGATGGCACACAACCCGGACGCGCGCAAGAGGTCGAGCGTTCCAAAGTCGTTCAAGCGTGTTCTCGAGTACCACGAGAGACAGATCTTTGACGGGCCTCCGGAGTACACCCGTGACCACATCATGCTGGCTGCACGGTCGCTCTCGAAGGCGGACTGGCGCCGGGCCTCGGAGCTGATCAAGTCGATCAAGATCTGGGACCTGTTCAACGACGCGGACACGATTAAGCAGATGCTGCAGGAGAAGCTGCAGGTGGAGGCTCTGAGAACGTATCTGTTCAACAACAAGAGCTACTTCTCGAGGCTGTCCATCGAGACGCTGGCACAGATGTTTGAGCTGGGCGAGAAGCTCGTGAGGTCGACGTTGTACAAGATGATCTACCACGACGAGATCCACGCTCTGGTGAACCAGCCCAAGAACATGCTGGAGTTTGTCGAGGACAGCAAGCTGAGACCGACCAAGCTGCAGGAGCTGGCGCTGGGCCTGAGTGAGAAGGTGAACCAGGTTGTCGAGAGGAACGAGAGATTGAGTCTGGGGGGTTATCAGGTGCAGATTGACGGGAAGAAGGGAGGCAGGAAGGTGTATGCATGAGGCGACAGCGAGCGGAGCGAGCTTGCCATACGACGGGCAGAGCGGGGGCATTTAGCAACCTCGTTTAATTGTTTGGCCGTTTGGCCGTTTGTTTGTTGTTTGGCGACCTGGCTTGGCTGTTGTGTTCTCATTATTGACCCATTGTTTGACAGACTTTCTGCTGGAGCTAAGCTTTGGCTATCGACTTGGACGTGTACCAGTCGACTTGTGTATTCATTCCACCGTCATGGTGTTTTGTGTATTGATCGTGCATAATACAATACAAATGTTTTGAACAGCGAGCGGAGCGAGTTGTAGGTGCTTTAGTTGCTTTGGTAGCTGCTTTATTATATGAGCAGCTGTTGATTCAGCCGTTGCTGTGACTCACGCTACCGCAACGGCGCCACAGCTGTCGTAAATCAGACAGCGAGCAGAGCCGGTGTACGGGTTCGTGCCAGCTGGTGCCGTTCAGGCCCTGCAGGCGATTTTCGCGTTGACGGGCGGCTTGCGAGACGAGCCAGAGAGGAGTTGAAAGGTGTGACAACCAGCCAGCATTACTCGTTGCACGACTGAATCGGGCTATTTTTCTCAGTCTTGGCCGTCCATCTCGACGTATTGGGGCACTGTGCGAGAGCAAGCCGACACTGACTATGCCGAGTGCAGAGCAGTGAGCAGTGACCAACTCCCAGCTCTTGGGCCAACTGCTTGCTCGCAAAATTCACACGTGGCACCCACGCCTAACACCCACACGTGGCACCCACGCCTAACACTATCCCATTCTCACCCGCCAAACAGCTTGCTGAAGAACCTGCATGTTGCATGATCGTTGCTCGTTCCCCTTCGATCAACTCAAGTGTAAGACGATCCGCTACGCTCAAGTCAACTCGCTTGGCCCGTTAGTTCTCGCTTGGCTCGCTGGTTCTCGTCGCCTCGCTCGTCGAGTAGACATCCCTACACCAGACAAAAACCCCTACTTTTTTTTTTTGTTTTTCTTTCCCTCAATATTTGACACCAAACGTATAAAGCACTCCACAGTCTCGCCTAGTTCCACGTCCCACCACACCCTCCGCCGCCCGGCTGCCTTGCTACTTCCACCCGCCGGATGCCTGCAAACTGACAACTTCACGCCTCCCCGATGCGCTCGTTCATGAAGTCCTACCGAAGGGGCTCGTCCTCCTCCGAAAGAGAGCAGCCCCCAGCCCCTCCGCTGCAGTCATCACCTCTCCTGCAACAGCACCTGCCCGGCGCGGACAGCCCTGCGCCCGTACCTGCGTCTGCATCTACGTCTGCGCTTGCGCCTGCACCGTCTTCGCCCACGTCGCCAGGCCGCAAGTCCCGGAACCCAATCAAGAACTTTCTCAAGCACAAAGTGTCCTCGTCCAGCCTGTCGGGCTCCCCCAGCGGGCCGTCTCCGAGACTCAAGAGCAAAGCCAGTTTTGCAAGCCTGGCCACCAGCACCAAGGGGAACGCGGCCGGCAGCCACATCTTCCCGCTGCCCGGCCTCCAGGACCTGGCCGACGGGGTCGGTGGCTCGTCTGCGGCCACGATCTACGGAACAAAGACCCACAATTGGAGCTCAGACGACAGCCCGCGGTCGCTGATGTTTGCCGCCAGCCAAGCGGGCGCGGGCGCGGGCGCGGGGCCCGTGCCAAATGACAGCACCACAGATCTCAACACGGGCTCGACGAGCGACTTTTCGATTGTTGTGATAAAGAAGTCCAACGAGCACAGCCACGAGCACAGCCACGAGCACAGCCACGAGCACAGCCACGCGCACAGCCACACGCACAGCCACGCGCACAGCCACGCGCCGCCGGCCAGAGCAGGCAACACTGCCGCGGCGAGAGGCGTTCCTGCCGACGGGAACGACTCGCTGCACTCGTCGTCGTCCTCGGACTTCTCCTTCGAGGCCACCGGCAGGAACGCCTCGTTCCGCTACTACAAGTCGCTCGACCAGCTCAAGTACGAGGAGATGCGGCTGCAGCTGCGGCAGAACCACGAGGCGTTCAAGGAGTACATCGACGACAGCGAGTCGCTGCAGGACCTCGAGGACGACATGAACTACGACTGCGTGCAGGAGGACGACACCGAGAGCTTGTTCAACCGCAAGCTGTTCTCCAGCGATGAGGAGGACGGCGCGAGCGCGAGCGCGGGCGCCGACAGCGACATTGCTGGCGGCGACAGCGCTGGCAGCGACAGCGATGCGCGGAAGACCGAGTACGAGGATTTCTCTGACGACCAGGCTGAGCCGGACGAGGACGGGGACGACCAGCTCCTGCGGCCGAACGGAGAGTACCCGTTCGACGTCTCCGACCAGGACACCACCGGCGGGGACCTGAGCCCGCTGCTGGCCCCCCAGGTCGAGACCAGGCCGGTCCCCGGCACCAACTCGCTATCGTCGGACATCATGAGCCTGCTCAGCAAGCTCCAGAAACAGTCGGACCCCTCGCGCACGTCCACCTTCGACTCCAGCGTGACGCTGAAGATGCACCAGAGCCCGGGGCGGGCCGACCGGGCAGAGCAAGCGGAGGCGGTTCCCACGGTTTCTACGGGGCCCACGGGGCCCACGGGGCCCACCGCGGTCGCCAGGGCCGTGTCCGGCGCCCCCGACGGCGCGGACACCGACGAGCTCCGTTTCCTCAACAGCCGGTACTCGTGGTTCCCGAACGACGAGCGGGCCAAGACAGCGAGCCTTGGCCAGCTGTCCGTTGTGGAAGAGGCGCGGCTCGACTTCGACTGCGCCGGCGCCGGCGCCGGCGCCGGCAGTTGTTCCGGCAGCGACGACTTTGACTACGAGGCGCTGCTGGACGAGATCAACCAGGTCCCGGACGACTGCGACCTGGACGAGCAGCAGCTGCAGCAGATGGCCAGTCTCTCGAGCACGACGCAGTCGTATCTGCGCAAGCAGCGGCGCAAGCAGATCAAGTCGAACAACACGCACAGCCTGCGGCAGGCGCCGGTGCCGGCGCCAAAGTTGTCTGCGGGCAGCAAGATCGAGATCGAGGAGAAGACCATCACGCTGTACAACTACGTGGCGAAGAGCAGCGTGCTGCCGCGGAACGCCCGAAACGCGGCGGCGGGTCTGGACGTGAGCGGCAGCGAGGACTGTGCAGACGAGCCGGGTGCCGGCGACGGCGACGGCGACGGCGACGCGTTCTCGCTCTCGCTCTCGTTCTCTACTCCGGTTGTGTCGAGGGAGGCTCCCTTTGTGCAGAATGGCATTAACTCTCCGCTGACCACGATCAGCGAGGCCTCGTTCGACAGCAACGTCACGAGGTCTCCTTTCCGCGGATGACAGGCTATATGAGGTACAGAAAAAGAAGGCGGCGGATTAGAGACGCTGCGCGTACTGGACGCTGCCCGTTGGGAGCGGGTCGGCCGAGACCGTGTGGGTGGCGTGGGCCACCCCTGGATCCGGACTGCGGCACTCGGACTGCTGTCTACGGACTCTGTGTATATTTCTCGAGAAATCCCGCTTGGAGCTTTCGATGTAGAACTGGTAAATCGAGCTTGCGTAGCCGTACAGGTCCGCCATCTTGGACCCGCTGGCGGCCCTGAGTTTCGGCAGAGTCTGTCCGGGGGCCCGGGCCCGGGGCGCGTCCACCGGGTCCACCGGGTCCTCTGGCGGTTCCGTAGGCCGGCCTCGTGGGCGCTGCTTTTTCATGGCCGAGAGTCTTTTGAGGCCGGACCGCGCGGCCGCGGGGGTCGCGGGGGTTGCGGGGGCTGCTACCGGGGCCGCCACGGGGGCCGCCACGGGGGCCACGGCATCGCTCGCAGGGACTTTGGCTTCCACCGGGGCTTCGCCCACGGGGACTTTGGCTTCCACCGGGGCTCTCCCCCTCGCTCTCTGCGAGATCTTCTGCGGAAACACAATCTCCAATGGGTACGGCAGTCCGTTGACCACGATGTAGCTAATATGGGGCTGGTTGTTTCTGGGCTTCTCGGACTCCGGGAGCAGCAGGCTGAGCGTGCTTTCAAAAGGGAGCGGTCGGGACGGCGAGACACTCTTGGCCCGAGAGTGTGCCTTGGGCGAGGCACTCTTGGTTCTGCTATGCGTCGTGGTCGGCCACGCACTTCGGGTCCGGAAATGGCCGCGGAAGTCGCTGGAGCCGCTCGGGCTGCTGCTCTTGACGTGCTCGGAGCGGCCTCGACTGTGGGTTCTGGCCGTCCCGGGGGACCGGCCTAGCTGGTAGAACTGGCTGCCGTAAGCATTCTGGGAGCTGGAGCCGGAGCTGGAGCAATCCAGCGAGCTGAACACGCTCCCGGCAGTGGAGTGCGTGCTTTGGTTGCTTGTCATCGTGCCTGCTCACTCGGGACGGTGTTGTATGCTGGTACCGCAAAGCCTCTGTGTCATCAATTGAGTGCTCTTCCCCTGGCCCCAGACTTTATTCTTCTGCAAAAGCAAGCCATTTAAGACAGAAAAGGACTCCTGCCTGATTAGGAAAGAAGTAAACACTGCACCGCCCGAGACAGAAATTTTTCACTTTATATTTTTACCTAAACTGCAAGCAGAGCCTCTGTGGGACGGTCTCTCGTATATCACAAACTCCGTTATTCCTAATTACCCAAATATGCAAAGTCTCGTACACAAGCCATCAAACCACAACCGTATCTCCCCTAGCCACCTCGCCCAGCCGACTGACACAGTCGACTCTCACCTTCATCTCCAAACCTCCAGTCGCGGTCTTTGATCCCTTCCTCTTGGCTTCCTGGGCCTCCACCCTCGCGTCGCCAACAACTATCTTCGGGACCGTCGAAACCCCCACAAACGCGTCGTTCACAAAAACCGTAAAGTAGAGCACCGAATTCAGCTGATCAGACCCCACCCGCCAGCACAACAATAGCAAGCTCTCGTCCAGCTTCTTCGTCTCCACCGTTTTCACGCTCGACACCGCCAAAAACGTCGCGGACGGGTAATTGCTGGCATTGACGACCGCAAACTGCCCGATCTTCAAGACCGGAGCCGCCGAGTCTCTTGTCTCCTCCTGCTTCGCGCCAGCCAGCGGTTTCCCCGGCCTGCCTGGACTCTCTGACGAGCTGAGTGAGATGTCCGACGGAACCAGAATCCAGTCCTCGTCCTCGTCGTCGTTGTAGATCTCGCTGTTGACCAGCTGCTCGTACTCCTCGTTGTCGATCACCGACGTCACAGCAGCGTCCTCCACAACGTAGGACTTGAAGAAACTGTCGCTGCTGCGGTCCTCGTCGTACGTCACCTGCACACTCTCCAACACAATGTACTCGTGAGACGTGCGCAGGCTGATCTGGAAGGCCTCTTCCACGGTGAACCACTTCCCAGAAGTCGACAACAGCGGAATCGTCAGGTACCCGGTTCTCACTTTTTGCACGCTTCTGAACCGCCTTTCGATCGCGTACTTCACCTTCAGCTTGAAAGTGGACTTGGTCTTGTGGTTCAGCTTGTACGTGACTCTCACGTTCACGGTCGGGAAAGGGCAGTCTCTGTGGAACTCAAACAGCATCAGATTGCTCACCATCTGGTTGTTGAAGATCTGATAGCCGTTTTCGTCCATCAGCTCACTGTACCGCAGCTCCAAGCACGAGCCACCGTGGAAAGCCTCGGACTTGTCAAGGCTCCATTGCAATCCGCTCTTGTCCTTCTTGTGAAGGTCCAAGGGCAGATCCTGCTGCAAAGAGCCATTCACCCACGGGTCCCGGTACACCTGCGATCCCTGCTGAAAGAACTTGTCTCCTTCTCCGGAGGAGAAGTTGGTGTAGAACACAAAACTGGACTCGTTGACCTTGTAGACCGCAGAGTTGTGGGGCGGAATGACCGACGAAATGGACGACTCGTTGTCAAATAGACCCACCCAGAACCGGGAGTCGTTCTCCTTGAACTGTTTCGGGCCCAGGCTCTCGTACGTCCACGCAGGAGCGAAAAGGGCCACGTTCGACCGGTACCGGGTGATCATCTTGCAAGCAAGACTCGAGTCAAAGCCCCCCTTTCCGACAAGAGTTCCGCGTCCCCAAACGTCATAGCCGACGTACACTTTCTTTTGCACGCCCAGCATCCCCACGTTTTTGATGTTTTCTTGCAAGTTTTTGATATTCCACCAGTAGTTGGTGAAAAAGGCGTCTGCCAGAGAAAAGAAGTTGTAGTTGACTTCCGTGACTCCGTTGGTATAAAAGACCCGGTTTTCTGGGTACACGTAGGAATCGTACCAAATGAGCTCGAAATGCGAACCCAAGCTGTGCAGTTGCGACTTGAGCTGCTCAATGAAGGAAGGAAACAAAGAGGCAATCTTGGTGTTGCTGAATCGTGTCTCTATGTTCACCAGATAACCGTCGAACCCATAGTGTCGAGCGAGGCTTGTGAGCATAGTGGTGAATACAAACTCGCCGTTTGCGCTTCGGGAAACCAGCTTGTCGAGCTCCTCGTGGTCCGAGGAAGCGTTTCCCTCGAAGATGAGCGTCCCTAGACATTTAACGCCCTGTCTGTGGCACGAGTTGATCCAATTGACCGGCGGAACAGACACTCTGTGGTGGCTGAAGTAGACGAATTGGTCCACAAGCTGGGGATATTGCAGGAAATAGCGGGTTCCCGAGGGATGCGGAAACGAGCCGAGCGGGTTGGCATCCTCGTGGTGTTGGTAGCCACCTTTGAAGTCGTGGCACACCATCAGTTTCGAAGGCGTAGAGTCCTGGAGTTGCGGATCGGTGCGAGTTTTCGTGCGCTCATAGGAGGAAAGCGGCTCAGTGGCGACCCTCAAAGAGTCCAGCTCCGGGATCTGGGAAGATTCAAGAAGCTTGGACCACTCAATGAGTTGTTGTAGCGAGTCAAAGTAGATTGACTGGATGGAGTTGCTCAAAGTGAGGGTATTCGGAGCAAGGGACATTGTGCGATTGAGAGACGCCAGTTTTTGGTGTTTTGACTGCCCCGAAGTTGCGGGCGTTGCCGATTGGGAAGACTGGCCCGACTTTGTAGGGTTGTCGCTTTGATTGGCTGGCCGCCAGCCGCTTACCTCGAGGGACTCGTTAGGTGGGCGGACAAACTGTCTCGGAAGGTCCAATGTGTCAAACACTTTGGGAACGGGTGATTGAGGCAATGGAACTCAACAAAAGATCATACGCAAGCGGGACGGATTTGGTAAAAAGCTCGGAAAAAGAGGTGTATGGAGTGACGGGTGTTGTAGGCAATTCAAGTATCCTTGTTTGTTACCCATCATATCGGTCTGGTTTTTTTCTTGTTTTCCCCAGGACAAGAAAAAATAAAAAAACAAAATAAAAAAAAAGATATGAAGCGGGCTTACGTCAGCAAGGCTATCGCAGTGTCACCAAAGTGACAGTCTACTTGGTGTTGGGATTTCTTGGCAAGCAGGGTGATTCTTTGTCGCTGAGAAGTGGCTGTAGAGATGTTAGCGAGGTGGAGCGAAGCGATGGGGGCGATGTGGGCGGGGGTGCGTTCTCCATGTGGAGCCGGCGAGCCATATAGGCTCTTGACCGAGCAACGGGGCGCAGGGGAGCAGGCAGGCTAAAAATAGGATGGTGGATATGCTGTGCAGCTGGCTACTCGATTTTAGCGATCAGCACAGGGGAGCGAAAAACAGGGAGCAGCGAGCAGCGAAAAGAGCATGGGCCGACCTGGCTAGTGTGTCGTGGCTGGAGGCGACAACCCCACCGATTGCTCGGAGTTAAGGCGTCTTGTGCTGGTTTTCTGAAGACCCTCAGCGCGCAGGTTTTGATTGTGTCAGTCCCTTCCAAAGCTGGTGGAGCGCGAAAACGGCCGACGCGGTGTGGGAGGTTACCGGGAATCGCGGTGCTTCACAATAAGATTTTCGGGATTCGCGGTGGCGCGATCGGCTGGCGCGCCGCGCGCCGCGTGCCGCGTGCACGCGTAGCAGACGCGGTGGGCGCGCCCGGTGAAAAAGCCCCGAAAAAAATCAGTTCCCTTGCTCTTCCATGCGGCGGCGGCGGAGTCGTGGGGCTTGGACTTGGCAGAGACCGTTGGTTGAAGGTTTCAGGTTTTCCTCCGTTGACGTAAGGAGCTGCCAGGCTTTGAGATCTGCTCTTGCTTCAGGCGGTCGCAACGCGGATTCCATTCTGCGCCTCGTCCCACCCACAGAATAGCAGAACAAAATCCAGCACTTGTTACTCACACACGCTGCTTGACGGGTTTTTGGAAAAATTAGCTGCAAAACGGCAGAAATCGCGTGGAATTTTTGGGGTTCTTGAAGATTTGGGATATAGAAAAAAAATTATTTTCATACAAGTAGTTCACAGTTTGTTGTTTAGTCTTATTAGCCCCACTAGTTTGAACGCCAGCAACTATCAAAATGGGTCTGTTTAAAAGAAATTCCTCTTCATCCGGCGACAAAGTGAAGGTCAAAATCACGCACGATGACGAAAAAAGACTCAAGATGAGATCTGCTAACGTGCACGATCCGATCTTGGACGCAGTCAACGAGGCCCAGCCTTTCGAGCAGTCGGCCAACGAGCACCAGAGACACTCCTCGCTGGGCGAAGGTGGCCTCAAGGACATTTTCGGAAACCCTATCGTGAACCCAGACGTTTCGAACCCTTCCAGATCGAGGGATGAAAGACCCATGGACACCATACGATCCTTTGAGTATGCCATCACCGGTGACACCACCTACAAGCAGCAGCTTGAGACGCCGTCTCTTGGTTGGAGAGTCAGAAACGACTTCCCGATGTTTTCTGGAAACCCTTACGGCCAGGCCCAAGGCGGCCAGCAGCAGTTCGACGAGTACGGACAGCCAGTTTACGACTCCAACAACTACCAACCACCCACTGCTACTTTCGAACAAGGAGTGTACACCCCTGCACCGAAGAAGGAGGAGCCAAAGAAGAAGAAGGGACTCTTTGGAAGGAAGAAGAAGGAGAATAAGGATTAGAGGTGATGGTGAGTGTGCTGTTTTTTATACTATTGAAATTGAACGACGAGCGAAGCGAGCCCAACGAGTGAACAACCAGCGAGGTGAGTTGTTACTTTGCTTGTTGATTGTTAGATGTCCAACTACATCGCGTTCTCTGCTGCTCTACAAGCAGACAGGAGTATAGTTTTGAATTTGTATGTTATCGAACTTGAAATTACTTTATGGAGTATCCAGTACGCACCCGTGTTTGTCTTGGGCAGAGGGTCATTTGAGTGCGGATGAACCAGTCCACAACGTTGTGTAATACTCCTTTATCTCTAATCTTACACCTGTTGATTTCTTGGTGAACATCACTTGTCGTGCGCTGCTCAAAATGAATTTTTTAATCTGATTTTTTTTTTTTTTTTTTTTTTTTGAAATTTTTTTAGATTTAGTTAGATACCATACTGATCAATACGGTCATACTACTTCCTTCCGTTCATCTCGACACACCCCAACATGCTCAGAAGACAAGCCAGAGAAAGACGAGAATACCTCTACAGAAAAGCGCAGCAGCTCCAGCAGCAGACGCTGATCGAGAAAAGACAGCAGTTGAGCCATGCTCTTGCTACCGGAAAGACCCTGCCCAAAGAGATTGCAGACGACAAGAAGCTCCAAAAAGACTACCTGTACGACGAATCTGCCCAGGAAGTGATAGACGATGAGTACTCCACCTTGTCCGGACTTGTGGAGCCAAAGATCATTATCACCACCTCGAGAAGCCCGTCTTCCAGACTGGCCCAATTCACGAAAGAGCTCAAGCTCATGTTCCCAAATGCCATCAGACTCAATAGAGGTAACTACATCTTGGGAAACCTGATTGAAAGCTGCAAGAAATCGGGCGTCACGGACGTGATAGTGGTTCACGAGCACAGAGGTGTGCCGACGACTCTCACCATCACCCATCTCCCTCATGGTCCAACAGTCACTTTCACTCTACATAACGTTGTTCTTAGACACGATTTGCTCAGTGTGGGTACCCAATCAGAAGCCTACCCTCATCTTGTGTTCGAAAACTTCACCTCGACGCTCGGGGGAAGAGTCGTGCAAATCATGAAGCATCTTTTCCCTCCGGGAGTGAAGCCATCGTCGCCAAGAGTGATCTCGTTTGTCAACTCCGAAGATTTCATTTCAGTGAGACAGCATCTGTACGTCAAGACCAGAGACGACGTGGAATTGAGCGAAGTCGGGCCGAGATTCGAAATGAGACTGTTCGAGATCAGACTGGGCACAATGGACGATAAGGATGCCGATGTTGAATGGCAGTTGCGCAGATTTGTGAGAACAGGAAACAGAAAGAATCATTTGAGCAATTAGTGTTCGCGCTTACGTAATACAGGTTCAAAATAGTTCGTTTGCAGAAAAGTATACACATAGCTCTTAGACAAAGCAACGAGAGGATACATCACACCATTCTCACACAAGCCAGGAGAATCCGGGACAAAATACCAGCAAACGTTTTCCAAAATTTCCAATAAAAAGGCCCACTCAGATAGTAAAATCAAAATATGAAGTAATCACAAAAATGTAGAATGATAAATTAGTTGACGACTCGTGGGTCACCGAACTCACGCATCAGCCATCAGCCCGGTCAGCCTGATCCGAGTCAGCCAACTCAGCCATTGATTATTCGAATCTCACAAAATACAGTGAAATTGCTGACCAATCTTTACTCTTTTCTTTCCTTGACTAAACACCGACACTGGCACTAACAAAACTCTGGATGCTCTCCTCGTCCGAGTGCGCCGAGCTCACAGATTTGGTTGTGTCCACGAGAATATCATCGATGGTCTGATTAGCCGGAGGAGCCTTCAAAGAAGATTGACTGGGCGTCGAGAGGCTAGGCGGTGCACGGGTGTTGGACATCCTTCTATGCAGCCCAGCTAGTTTCAAAGGTGCAGGAGTGGCAGAAGCAAAGCCAGCAAAGCCAGCAAAGCCAGAAGGCCCGGAATTGGCACTGCACTCGTTGTCTGCGTCCGAATCCGAGGATGGAGAGTCCACAGAGAATTTTTTGGGCTGCGGAAAGCCAGGAGATTTGCAATTCCCTGAGCCTCCCCTAGCCAGCATCACTGGAGAAAGAGGACCACCAGTTGGAGAGCTACTGTTGGTTGGAGTGACAGACACTGACGTGTTGGGGGATGAAAAAGGGTTGTGGAAGGCTCCCAACTGGGATGTCTGGAGGTTTGATGGGGATCTCTGTGAGAATGAAGCGGAGGAATGAGAGGATGTTCGAGAAAGCCTTGGATTATTGGCCATCGTAGTTGAGATCGAAGGTCTTCTGATGGGGAACTTTGACTCTTGGTCCTCTTGAGTGATCATATCTGCGTAAGAAACGAAAGAAAGGGTCGATTTGTTCTGTCTGAGAACGGGAGAAGTAGGCTGTTGAGGGAGCTGGGAGTGTGGGTTGGAGTTGGGAGAGTTTTGCTGTGGGATCTGAGATGTGGTGCTGGCATGATTTATGCCTGGTCTGGCTGACTGCAGCTGCTCAGAAAGATTCGAGAAACTGCCTTTTGTGCTTGGTCTGCTCAAACTGGCAGAGCTTGAAGACATCTTTCGGTAGCTGGGAGAGGCGAAAGCGGCCTGCAAATTGGCTGTGGACGACCTTCTGGGCGAGTAGACCATGTCAGCTTGGCTGATTTCGTCGTGCGAGATCTGTGCTGTGAGGTCCAGCGATGCTGGGATGAAATTTTCGGTAGAAAAGTGTCTGGGAAGGGATGATGGAACTGGTTGAGAGTCAATGAGTTGATCTTGAACAAACCTCTCAAAGATCAACGAGTCTTTTCTCTTCATGTCGATTGTGGCTGGTGTGGCGGTGCCGGAAAAGCCGGATGAGCCTCTTGCACCCGATCTTGATGGAATTGCACGAGCAGAAGCGGCGGTGGACACAGTTTGGGTCGAGTCGAGCGATATTTGGTCGCCGTCGAGCCTCTGCCTCTGCTGTTGAGTCTCGTCGGAAAGCGACAGCGGTGAACTGAGCGAATTGGAGCCGGACACAGAGGCTCGAGTCGAAGTTTTCGAAGCGGGCGGATCCGATGGATCGTGTGAAGATTCAACCCTTTTGAGTGAGTTGGAGCCACGACGGGCGTCGCCAAAGGAAAAAGACGTGAGTCTGGATTTGGACGATTCTTTGCTAGAAGGAGAGAGCATTGCGAACGAAATCGATAAAATGTGGGGACGAGAATCGGAACTTTTGAGTAACTGAGTGTCTTTTAAATGTGTTAGAAAGAACAGTAGTTCATAAGTTGCAAAAGAACGATGAATGTGGGGGTCAAAGTAAGACTTATTTCAGATATGATTCCGGCAATGTGCTGGCAGTACGAAGGAGTTTGAGGAGATTGCCGAGTTCAGGTGTTTCACGAGTACAATAGTAGTCAGGGGACACAAATGGGATAGATGTTCTTGCAAGGTAGTGTAGCCGTGCTGTTGTTACTTTTCGTAAGTAGCAGTTATTGAGAAGCTCTTGGTACGCTCACGGATAGGCCGGTGGAAGAAGCACAGTCGGAGTTTGATGACAACGATCCAATTTCTGGCACTGGCGTGAAGATGATGGGTAGCAAACTGTGGCGTCAGCAGACTTGTTGCGCAATGGTGTGGCCAGAGGATGAATCTGGTCTCTGTAATTACAAAAGATTGCTAAACCTTGAAAATTGGGGAACAAGATAGTTAATTTACAATCAATAACTCGCTGCGAACATGTCGTATCACCGCCGCAGGATAATTAGAGGCTGGCGTGCGCCACTCAGATATCGACCATTCAGATCAGCGCGGGTTGTTGGGGGGGGCGTGCGTGTGAGAATTATTTACGCCGTTCCCCTGCGCAGCGGGGAAATCACTGCGGGCGAGTGCCGGCGGGTGCTGGCCGCGGTAGCACGGAGGCATGCACAAAGCTCGTGGGGGCGGCCACCGGCCCTACACCGCCACGCTTTTGCTAATGTGGCGGTGTAGCTGCACTGGCGCGCCAGATCGGGAATGCCAAGAGCCAACCGACAGCGCAGCGATATAGCACAGAGTGATAGCGAATGGGGAAATGGAAAGGGAGGGTAACATGTGCATGGGTCAGGGCTGGTCACAGCCACAGCCACCTGCTAGTTGTGGTCAACAACTTGAAAGGCCAGCCAGCGGTCCCAGCATACAGACACCTCCAATTCATGTGAGTTTCCGCCTTCTTGCTCTTTTTTGTACACCCACTCTTCCCTTGGTTCGGCAATATTACCGAACTTCCAGCTACCTACCTCTCCGGCTGGCCAGGCCGTGGCGCATTCAGCCCGCTGACGTCAGCGGCCGACAAAATTCCCGCATTGCAGCAATAGCTTTTAACTTTCGCCTCGTTTTTTTTGTAGTGCCGCACGAAGATGCGACTAGGCAAGGGTTACCCGGCGAAGCGAAGGAGGCTCCAGAGTAAATGAGTAGGTAACAGGCTCCAAATGGGGTAAATTGAGCCATGATACTGAGCAATCCGACAGTTTGAAAAGCTCGAAGGATAACATACATGCTTTGAGCCAGACAGCAAATCCGTAAAAGTGTTACATAGGTATATACAGAAGGACAAGCAAAGGCTTCCCAGCTACTTTGGTCCGGACGGTTCAGTACTATGGAAATCGAGAAGACCAGATGTGAGTAGGAAATAGTGGATGATTTGAAGCGACAGTCACGTGAGGGGGGTACCCGTGACAACGTTTCTTTGACCTCATGTGTCACGGGACTGGCATCACGTGACTTGATTCTCCACACACGCGCTCGAAATTTTTCAATCAACCCGTTTAGGCAATCTTTCCTCAGCTATCCACATAAACCAGTCTACATCAAGGTCACAAACACCATCAACACCCACTTTGCTTGGTAAACAAGAGGAGAACCTCAATCTTTGCTGTTTTACCAGTGTGTTCACTTCATTGCGGGGCAAGTCATCTCAAGTGGTGTTATCCTTCTTGAAGTCCATTTCGCAAGTTTGTTTCAGCGGCGTCAAATCGTTAGTTTTTTGCTAGTTTTGTTAATCAGCGGGTCAATTTGAGTGATCTCTAAGTGGAAATCAGAGTGGAAATCCTCTAGTGTTTGTACTCCACAGTTTTATTGACGTTTCCAGCAGTGTTGCTCACGCTTCTCCACACATTCAACTCACTTGGTTCAGATTGAGTTCTTGGTGATACTATTGGTATTTATTGAGGTCTGTATATCGAAGAAATTTTGGTGATATCACCAACACATTTCACAGACAACTTGATCCACCACTCCCAACATGGCATCTTACTCATTTATTGCTCCAAATATTTACACTTTTTCTGGTAGTCAACAGCTTCAAGCTACAGAACCAATAACTACCGATTTGTGGCAGTCAAGAAGAAGATTTTCAGAACTCGATTGGTCTGATTTTGAAGACCCTGAAGCTACAAGAGACCTCAAGAAACGGCCTTCTGCGACAGCCTCTTCTCCTTCTTCGCATCTGTTGACTAAGGATATCACAAAAAGGACCCCAGAAGTGGTGATCAGACAGGCTCATCTTGAGAAATCCGATCTTTTGGGTGTTCTCAAATCTGCGAAAGAAGAAGCCGATAGCAGAAATGAGGAAGACGTGATCATCATCCAGCAAAACTCGGACCACCGAATGTCTCTATCTTGCGTTCAAGATTTGAGTTTCCATTCTCCCGTGGTTCTGGTCCTCTTTGGAGCAGGATGTACGGATTACCGACTTTTGGAATCTGTCAGTCAAGTTGTCGAGGCTCCAGCGAGACCTGATGCTTTTTTCTTGGGAGTCACTTCAAACTTGGAAGGCCGTAATGAGAACCCATTCCCAGTATTGCTGGATTCCAGAGGAGTTATTGCCAAAAGACTTGGATTGTTGGATCCACTAGGTGGTGGTTATTATCCTTTGGCTTCAGTGGTTATTTTCGACCGTGAGGGAAAGGAAGTATTGAGAATCAAAATAGGTTATGATCACGGTGTTTTCTATGACGAGACTAGCCCTGAAAATAATCTACAAATGACCATTTTGAAGACTTTGGACTATGCAAACATTGAACGAGTCTGATTGATATGAATTTGGGTGATGTCCCATGATTATCAATGATTACCATAATTGAAATTGTGATCATCATACCGACTGGAAATGCTTGACTCCACTTTATTGACTGGTTGACCAAAACAGACAAACAAAACAACAAAAAATGTACAACTTCTATTGAATCCACGCACGCAGGAATGATATTCACCGCCGTTTTTCTCCATGTATAATAATTTACTATGTGTACTTAATCAACAACAAGCGAAGCAGGTTGTTTGTAGGATTGTGGCGTTATCAGTGATCACCATCTTGCTCGTTTGTAGAGAGAGGTGCTCCCAGAGTTCAGGTGCACACCCTGATGGATCTGTTGATAGTTACGGGTTCTAAGTGTCCCAGATCACCAAAAACCGAATACCAATGAAGCTGTGTAAACCAGTCCCAACCTTCATGCACTGAAAGGACTGGCTGATATGGTTCCTGAATCAGGTATGTCCGGTAGCTCCTGCTTGAAGGAGGGCCCCGATCAAATCTGGGGACAACAGCGCAAATTTGAAGGACAGAATTCAAGTCATAACGCTAAAGTGTCGACAAAGATGTTTCAACATTACTTGATTCCGTCATAAGTGGCGCAAGTTGCCGCATTGTTTCCCCATTTCCCGATTATCGTCAATTCCTTCTCACTCATAGCTTGCATTCTACATCACTCTTCACGTGACTTGCATCATGTGCTCGACAAATTTACTTCGCGCACTGGTGGTAGATATTATTAGCCTTCATTATTGTAGTGCAAAGCAAGTGCAAAAATCCTTGTCGTTCGTTCGTCGTTTGGAACAATCTATTCTTTGCCCTCCCTTTTGAATCGTCTCTTCGCTCGCAGTCTACAAGGAGACTAAATTCTGCCTCTCCTTCTCCAACTCCTTAAATTCCACCGTCTTGGTCTCAATCTCCTTCCTGATATCCTCCAATGCCTTATCGATCCGGTCGAGCTCTTCACGTTCAGCCTCCTTTGTGAACTTTGAAGTCTCGCTCTTCATTGGTAACAAAGACCCCGGATGGGCGGTCAGAAGCTTGAACATTTTCTCTGTGGGCTCATTGAACACAATCTCGTCGTAAATGATGCTCTCGACTTCCCCTGTAGCATTGTTTGTGTTCATACTTTCTTCTCCGTATGGATGAAGCTTCAAATGGTGATAGAAAGTGATGTTCTTCTCGCCGCAATCGTTATTGAAGTACACTTTTATCACAATCTCGAACTCACCCCAACCTGTTTCGGACACTTCGAAAGGGGGCGATTCGATCGATCTTGTTGGATTGTTGTACGTTTCGTGGAGTTTGAAAACCACTTTTCTGATGAACTGCGACAAATCGTTGCCCATCGGGTCGGCAACAAACACTTTCCATGTGTGTGTGTGGTCTTGAGGAGCTGTTGCCGGAAGCGGATTTGTTTCGGAGATTTTCTTTGCTGTGTTTCCGTATATCAGAGGTTTCGAAAGCGAGATGCTTTTGATCCGTTTGGAGTTCGTCGTTGGTGGAGCCATAATGAGGGAGATGGGGGAATGTAGCGATTTCGAGCGAGTCGGTGTTGTGTTGAGTAGAGTTGCAAGTAAATAAATATAGATTCAAATTATTTTTCATTATTTCTGGGGTCCCCAAAAGTGTTCGCGAAAATTAAAAGAGGGTAGGGTAGGGTAGGGTAGGTTAAGGATAAGCTAGGACTACTAAGATACATTCACTTTTAACAGCTAGCAATATAACAACACGCAATGCTTTGAGTGGGTCAAGTCGGCTTACCCCAAGTCATCTGAATAGCTCTGGAAACAACTTGCTTCGCGTTGTTCATTCGTTGTTCCCCTTTCTGTGAGTCCACATAACATGCCTCCTTATGTTCGGGTCGCACTTCCGGTTATTATCCTTCCCCTGGAACATCCAACAAGACTCGCACAGCTTGCACTTGGCCCACGTCACCGCCACAAAAGGATTGGGTTTGCGGGCAGTAGTAGTCCCTTCAATAATACTCTCGTCCTCGCTGACTGGATCTAATCCCACCCTAGGGTCATACTGAACGTGCACAAGATTGACAAGCCCCTCCTTGCGCAAACTCTTGATCCAGTCACTTCTGTAGAAGAACCTAGTTTTATCATGGGTATTTCTGGCTCTTTCGGATAGCATCCCATAAGTTTCAAGCTCCCAGGCTTCCAATTTGGCCAGTAACTCCTCGGTCATCGTGAAATCCGGACCACTAGCGGTCAACTGAGGGTCTATGTTCCCTCTATGAACGGCCAGCTTGTAAGGAGCGGGAGTGCTCCGGATATCCAGGTCTGGGGTCTCAACTCTGGGAGTGGACTTGGCAACGCAAATTTCCTTGTCGGAACAAGCGACCTTCCTGCGACTTTCTGACTCCACCTTCTTCAACTTGACCATTTCCTTCATAGCGGTCTCCCCAACCAGATTGCTGAGGGAAAAACAACCATTTCCATTCTCGTCACCAACATAGTCACTCCCATAATCACCAGACAAGACAACGTTGCACTTTTTGATCTTCAAAGTGTTGATCTTGAGCTTGTAGACCTTTGCAGGCTTGCGGGATTTTTCTGTGCTTCTGTCTTTGGCCATGTTGCTTGAGGTTGGGAATGATTGAGTTGCCAATCGTGTGAAACTAGGTTGTGGGTTTTGATCCCTCTTTTTTTTGTCCCACTAAAAAAACCCTTTCCAGCCAGATGGTTGCTGACGTCAGCACGATGGGAGGTGGGCCCTTGCTTACGTAACTGACGCGTGAAAAAACTTTATGGTTTTCTCAAATCCAATACTAACCGAACCTGGGAAAACCTCCGGAGCTCGAAAAGTTTTACTTACACGGCCGCATACGATCTCATATCAGCTTACTTTGTTTCTTTCATTTGACTAGCTTCTCATTTTGTTTTTCTAAAGAATCCGCTGGCGACACCTGAACTTCTTGATTATCCCAAGAAGAATCGTTGGGCCGTCATGTGCACTCAGTAGGCACCTAATTACATTTTCAACACACACTGGGAGAAAATGAACAACTCGGCAGTTGAGCGAATGGAGGGAAGCCAAAACACTCTAGAGGAGCTCTGATAAGACGTAGAGAAGAGAATCGAAATTTCTGGGGGCTTTCGATGGGATTCTAAAGTATTCAGTGACAAATTCGGAGCCTGTCATGACGAATCTTAACCGATCATACATCCTCAGTTTTTTTCCAAATCTCAGCCTCTCAAGCTCTCACTCACAACTCGCTAAAAAGCTCACTTCGCTCGTTGATCGCTCGTTGTTCACATCAACTCACTGAACCCAGTTCCCACACTCTTGACAAATCCACCCTCCTTTGCAGCCATCTCATAGTACCCGTAAATGGTGGTGACAGCCAGCAAGATCGACGTTCCTGATCCCAAGCAGCCCGAGAGGTCGCTGACCACCGAAAGAGCTCCGATGGTGGCACCTCCGAACGCTGCGGCTGTCGGAATCACTCTCTTGAGCTCCTTGTACACAGAGGTCTCACGGTGGCCGGCAATCACCAAGCCCTGGTCCTTAAACTGCTTGGCCACGTCTCTTGGCGAAGAACCCGAGACTTCAATCCAGGTCTTGGAGAAGAAGGCACAGGTAGCCAGAACAAAAGTGACGTAGACAACAGTCTTGATCGGGTCCAAAAGAGCCTCCGTGACAGAGAGAGGTGGCTGCATGTAGTAGGCGATTCCGGAGGCGGCAAAAAGCTGCTGCGAGCCTTCCCGCGGCTCCCAGGAGCCCAGGAGCCTCACGACAACGTTGTTTGGGAACCGGGAGTACAGCATCTGCGAGATGATGAAGATGTTGGACGTGAGGGCACTCTGGAGCATGATCGGCATGTTGGACGTGTAGAACAGCCGGATTGGATACAGGCCGTACGGGCCCCTCTGTCTGGTGGACTTGATGGGCAGCTCAACCTTGAGCGACTGCAGGTACACGACGGCAAAGAAGACGAGGACGGTGGCCAGCACTTGGAACATGTTTGGGGCGTTGTCTCTGTAGAACGCCTCGATCAGGGCAACTCTCTTGGACTTCTTGGTGAACAGCAGGTGGACAAACGCCAGGATGGCACCTTCGAACTCGTTTCCACGGCCCCTGTTGACGGTGGTCGGGGCAAAGCATCTCCAGAAGATCTGCTCGCAGATGTTGGTGGCCATGAAGAGCGAGATTCCCGAGCCCAGACCGTAGCCTTTCTGGAGCAGCTCGTCGAGAAGGATCACCACCACGGCAGCGAAAACGAGCTGGAGGATCAGCAGCAGACAAACGCCGGTGCCGAGGTCACCGGGACGGCCGTACATGCCCGTGAGGACGTACACGGTGGCCTGGCCAACCGAGAGCAAAATGGCAAAGATCTTCTGGGCGATCTGCAGCAAGTCGCGGTCCTTTTTGTTCTCCATGTTGATTGTGAGCAGCTGCGAGCCCTGCAGCAGCTGGAACACCATGCCCGAGGTGACGATGGGCGAGATACCGAGCTCCATCAGCGTTCCTCTGTTGGAGGCCAGCATCATTCTGAGCCAGTACAGCGGGTCGGACGTGTCCGAGGACGTGATTCCGTACAGCGGGATCTCGCTCATCACCAGGAAGATCAGCAGGGTGACGCCGGTCCACATGAGTCTCTGGTTGAACGGGACTTTTCTCTCGGGGGCGATCACCTCCGGGAGGAAAGGCGTGAATGGTTTGACGAGGTCGAGTACGCGGACTGGGGTGGGGTGGGGTGGCATTGTTAGTAAGGGAGAAGAGGGAATTGGTAATAGCAGGGGACTGGTAATAGCCGGAGGGTGTCGCGGGGTGCTGCAGAATGGGGCTGCGGAATGGGGCTGCACTTTGGGGGCTCTTGGAGGGCAACTGTCATTTGCCTCTGTCCCTTTGTTCCTCAGTGCGCGTCATTTCCGTGCTCTGCTCTTTGGCTCCCGTGGCGGACAATTTCCGCAACGATGGCCCACCGGCCGTTCACAGGCTCCGTCCGCAGATCGGGTACATACATTCACTCATTTTGTGTGTGGGTCTCTTGGCTAGAGCAGAAGAAGCGAAGAAGCAAAGGGAGAAAGGTGGAACAGCGTCGAGAAATTTGTGTTTTCCTGATCCACGTCGCCCAAATTTTTCAGTCAGCACACGTATGGCGAACCGGCGCGCGCAGCGAGTGGTAATAGGTTTTTGCGAGGCGTTTTTTCGCCCCCGCGCGCAGCGTGCAGCGCGGGGGACACTAGCTTGGCGAGGCGCGCGGCGGCGGCCGCGGCCGGCCGCGCGCAGCGGCTGTGCAATGGTGGGGTTGGGGACGTCTTTTTTTCGCGAGCGGGGGCGTGGTAACCCCCACTCGCACTCGCCTTCGCCCTGCATTCCGGTAATCAGATCTGCGCGGTGCGCAGTCTTGAAAACTACTACCAGCGAACGCAGCGACCGTTACAACGTTCAACACCGACAGCCGTTTACTCCAACCCCACATTCGCTATCTCAATCGTAGAGTTATGCTATTCTAGCTAACTAGTACACACTTCACCTAAACTTTACCCCATTTCCCCCACCATATCAGGCCCATACTTTGCCCCTCGATGGCTCCAACCTAATCCACTCGCAACTCTTCTCGCCTCGCTCGTTGCTCATTGCTCATTGCTGATTCCACTCATCTCTTGATGAAACTCAGCAGCTTATTGATCTCCCGGTTGCTTCCCAGCCAGATACCACTGCGCTCGTGGATCTTCTTTGGAGTCAGATCCAAAATGCGCTCACCCTTGTCATTGACAGCCTGTCCGCCTGCCTGCTCTAGTAGCAGAGCCATCGGGAAGCACTCGTACAAAACACGCAGCTTCCCGGTTTTCGACTTGGAGTCCGCGGGATAGCCGAAAATGCCGCCATACAACAGAGTTCTGTGCACGTCCGCCACCATCGACCCGATGTATCTGGCCGAATAGGGCTTGCCGTTGTTGTCTGTCTGGGGCTGTTTCAAAGAAGCAATGAAATCCTGCACCTCCTGGGCCCAGTACAGCGAGTTGCCCTCGTTGACCGAGTAGATCGCCTTTTGGTCTGCAATTTTCAGGTGAGGGTAGGTTAGGATGAACTCCCCCAGGTGGGTGTCGAGGGTGAACCCGTTGACGCCGTGTCCGGTCGTGAGCATCAGGTGAGCAGACGCTCCGTACATTGTGTAGCCAGCAGCCACCATCTCGGTTCCAGACCTCAGCACGTCCTTGATCGACCCGCTAGAGCCGGGCTGGATCCGGTACACACCGAAGATCGTGCCGACCGAGACTCCGGCGTCCAAGTTGGACGACCCGTCGATTGGGTCGCAGCAAACAGCGTAGTTTCCCTCGCTGCCTTCGAAGATGATCAGGTCCTCCTGCTCCTCGCTCACCAGCACCCTCACGTTTCCGGAAGCCTTCATTGCGTTGATGAAGATGTCGTCTCCAATCACGTCCAGCTTCTTCTGGTCGTCTCCGGTGGCGTTGGTGATCCCAGCAAGACCAATAAGGTTCACCAGCTCGGCTCTCCTGATGGTGTGTGCAATGAACTTGAAGGCATACTGGAGCGAGTTCAGCAGCAGTGTCAATTCTCCGGTGGCGTTCGGGGCGTATCTGTTCTGTTCTTGTAGAATGAATCTGGTCAGCGTGACCAGATCGGTTTTGATCGTTTGCTGTGCCTCGGCCATTCTTAGTAGTATAACTGCAAAAGCTACAAGTATTTCCAGCTCTCCTTTCCCCAGCAGAAACTCGGATATTTATACCCAGCAAATTGCGGGATGCGGAATGGCATACCTTCCACAACAATAGTCTATCTGTCTACCCAGAGCCAATCCGAGCACCCCACACACAGCGGGTGGACAGCCAAAAAAGTGAGGCTGGCCAAATTGACACTCCGGAACGGCTATTTTGAACAATAGCGAAAAAAACGACACCCCAGAAAATTCAAAGTGACAACTGGAGAAATACACCCTACCCGCACCCCGGGTTTTGATCAAAGCAGGCAAAAATTCTCGTCCAATGCAGGATCCAGGAAACCGTCGTGCCAGTTCCTGGCATGCACGCATGCACGCACACACGCACCCGCAAACCTCAATTGAACGCTCTTCTGTCGCACCGTTCCCCAACCTTGCCCTTCCTCGGTGTCCTCATTTTTCCATCAATACACACCCCCTGTTTCCCCGAAAGTGTGGGGCACCCGAACCCGGAGAATTCCCAGCGACCGGGATCACGCCAACAGAATATATCTCCGGGGTCGGGTGGAACTACATGACTGTGCGCGCGAGCCGCGCCATGCGCGATGCGCAATGCGCAATGCGCAACCCCGGGCGAAATTCCGCGCGACTAGTCGGCTGCCACAGGCTACGTAGCCGCGAAGGCAACACACACCATACCGCAGCTACCTTCGGCTCGTGTTCAAAGAGCTCGCCCAGCACGCTGGCCAAAGTGGCTCTCCGCAACAGAAAATGAAGTAAAACACAACACACACACACAAGCAGTTTTTTTTGTTCGACTCTCTGACTCAGGCGGCGGTCACGTGTGCACACGGCACGTGATCTGCTCTCGCACGTGCCGTGCCGCACGTGACTTTCTCCTACAATACTTTTTTATTTTTCCACCCACCCCATCGCTGTTCCCTTTGGTCTACGATCCGTTTGCTTTGGCTGTCATGGTCGGTTTCCTTGCTGACTATGCTATATACAAATGAGTCTCCCCTTCTCAGGCAACCGCAACAAACCCCTCGATGGCCTTTGTCCTGGCGGGCTCACTCAGCGGCTTGGCTCCACTCAGATAGCACAGAAACAACAGCTTCCCCACCAGCGGCTCGCTGACAACCCCCATGGTGAACGGCTCCTTCAGGTCTCCCTTGCTGGTGCACTGCTGGAACGAGATCTCGAGCTTGCCCTCCTGGACGAGCTGCAAGACCAACGTGGAGTCCTTGAAAGCAGACATCTTGCGGGAGCCAAACACCGCGCGCAGCTCGTCCAGGCCCTTGCTGATCTGCTCATCCAGGAGCTCGTCCGTCTTGACCAGCTCCTTGTATCTCGGGTTGGCCTTGATGGACTTGATCAGGCCGTCTCTCAGATGGTTGAAGTCTGTGTTTCTGACGGGGACGATTCTGGCCGCGAAACGGACGCCGGCGTCGAGCAGGTTCTCCACCAGCACCATCGAGAGCTCAGGGTCTCTGAGAGCGGCGCCGAGATGCTCGCTGTGGGAGCGCCCGTCCTGCGAAGGCGTGTCGTACAGCGACTCCAGGAACCTGGAGTCCAGGACCCGGGACACCAGGGGCAGGTCGTCTCTGGCCACGTACAGCCCGAGCGCGTACACCTTCATCTGCAGGAACGTCACGGTTCGGATTCCGTACCCGAGCAGCTGGAATGTGGTCTTGAGCAGCGGGTCCTCGGTCAGCACAGGGAACGCAGACACCGACGAGTCCACGGAGACGACGGATTCCGGGTCGGCGGCGGCGGCGGCGTCGTTCTGGAGCCGCGGGCCGGCCAGCATGGCGCCCCCGGCGGCGACAGCCGCGAGCGAGGAGAGCACGAGCGTCCTCTTGGAGAGCGCAGGGGCGCGAGATCGAGGGGACGCGGAGGATCTGGAGAAGTTTCTGGCGGCGGAGAGCCGGACACGGGGCGGCGGGGCCGTGCGGGAGGCCGCGGCGGCGGTGTTCCAGCAGCGGGCGGCAGTCTTGAGCGGTCTGGCGAACATCGGTGCGGAAAGGTTTGTGTTTGGGGAGAAGAAGGAGCGGGGCTCCAATGGCAGATGAGTGGGTGATTTTTAGAAAGAGAAAAAAAAATCACACCCCAATCAACGAGCAAAGCGATTTGATTACGTAAGCAATGAGTTTGCTTGTTGATTATGTAAGCCAGTGGTTTCACTTACGTAATTTAACTCATTGATTACGTAAGCCGGTCAGTTTTATTACATTTCTTGTGGTTGAACAGCCAAGCAAGTTGGTTACAGCAGAGCAAATCTTTTGAGCAGGAGCTTGGTGATTGAACTATGAAGCCGGGATTCAACAAGCGAAGCGAGCTGATTGTAGGAGAGCAAATCTTCCGAGTAGGAGCTTGGTAATTGAATCATAAAGCCGGGAATCAACTCGTTTCACTCGTTAAGTTGGGAGATCACACTCGCTTTGCTCGTTGATTCTAGGAGAGCACCGTCAACTGGCTTCGCTCGTTGACTACCTGACGCGCTTACGTAACAGAATGATTATTGGCCAATTCTCTAGAAAGAATTCACAAGTCAACTACCTGAGGTTATGATAACAAAATAATGTACGGAGCGAGTGCGAACAACGAGCGAGAGAGCAAACAACGCAAACAACGCAAACAACTCGCTTCGCTCGTTGAGAGCAAAGCGAATCAATGCGAATCAACGAGCGAAGCAAGTTGATTTTAGTAGAGCAAATCTTTTGAGCAGGAGCTTCGTAGTTGAATTACATAAGCCGCAGGAGCTTACTCGCTTCGCTCGTTGGTTCTAAGAGAACAAATCTTCCGAGTGGGAGCTAGGTAGTTAAATTACATAAGCCGGGAATTAGCTCGCTTCGCTCGTTGATATTGGGAGATCACACTCGCTTTGCTCGTTGATTATAGGAGAGCAAACCGTCAACTGGCTTCGCTCGTTGACTACCTGACTCGCTTACGTAACAGAATGATTTTTGGCCAGTTCTTAAAATAAATTCACTATTCAATTACCTGAAGTTATGATAACAATCTGGTTTACGAAGCGAGTGCGAACAACGAGCGAACAAGCAAGCAACGCAAACAAGTCGCTTCGCTCGTTGATTCGCTTCGCTCTGCTGGAATCAACTTGCAACTCGCTTAGCTAATCAACTCGCTTCGCTCGTTGATTTGCTTCGCTCCTGCCAAATCCGGCTAAACTTTCCCTCCTGCGGCTCACAAAATACAGGGAATTTTTCCCGTAGCCTACGCAGCGATCTGCCCGGCTTTTAGTCAATTTATTTGCCCTTGTTCCTCCATTTTCTTCTCCTTCTCCTTCCTTCTTCCTCCTTCCTCCCAATTGAACCCCCAAAGTCTCGTTTTGACCGCCGCAAGCTCGTTCAGCTCTCTGAGATCCTTCTGCCTGCGCCGATTCGCACACTTCCAAGCCATGTCCTTCACCACCGAGGCCGAGATTAAGAGCTTTGGCGGAAAGCTGCTCAAGCTCTCGCACAGCTCCAACGTGACCCAAACCAAGATGGACGTCAACGTGTACCTGCCCAAGCAGTACTACGATAACCCGGCCGCAAAGCTGCCCGTGCTGCTGTACCTGTCGGGACTGACGTGCACGCCTAACAACGCCTCCGAAAAGGCGTTCTGGCAGCCATACGCCAACGAGTACGGCTTCGCCGTCGTGTTCCCAGACACGTCGCCACGTGGAGCAAACATCGAGGGCGAAGACGACGCATACGACTTCGGGTCCGGCGCCGGCTTCTACGTCGACGCCACCGAGGACAAGTGGGCCAAGCACTACCGGATGTACTCGTACATCCTGACCGAGCTGCTGCCGGGACTCGACTCGGCCTACTCCCAGCTCGACTTCGACAACATCTCCATCACCGGCCACTCCATGGGCGGCTACGGCGCCCTGATGTTCTACCTGAGAAACCCGGGCAAGTTCAAGTCTGTCTCGGCGTTCTCGCCCATCTCGAACCCGTCCAACTGCGCCTGGGGCCAGAAGGGCTTCGGCGGCTACCTCGGCGACGACAAGGCCAAGTGGGCCGAGTACGACCCGACCGAGCTGATCAAGAAGTACGACGGGCCCAAGACGCCGATCCTGTTCCACGTCGGGCTCGGCGACAACTTCTACAAGCAGGGCCAGCTGCTGCCGGAGAACCTGCTCAAGGCCGCCGAGCAGTCCAAGCTGGCCGGTCTGGTCGACGGCAGACTCGTGGAAGACTACGACCACTCGTACTACTTCATCAGCTCCTTCACCAAGGACCATGCTGCCCACCACGCCAAGTACCTGGGTCTGTCGTCCAAGCTGTGAGCGGTGGACGTGGAGGTGATCCCTATGTAAGCGAGTCGATACTAAACACAACTCTCGAGTTGCTCAGCTCACCGTGCAGACTCCCACTCGGTTCGGAGCTCTCGAAATAACATTCTTACTTATCTGATTTGTTCTGTGTACGTAATCATGGTTATGCAGCCCTGTGCACCCTCCGTTTCCGTTTCCGTTTCCGGTTTTGTTTCCGGTTTCCACTCCTGAATCAGCGTAGTCATATGTATAAACGTTGCATCTCTCTATCAGCCACTTTGAAAGCTCCGCTCGTAGATCTCACTGTGTGAATATCTCTCCCTTCATGTCGATCGTTTGCAGTAATTTGGGCCAGCCCCATTTCAAAGACGCTCACTCATCGGAATCATTCCGTTGGTATCACCCGGCTTCACTGGGCTCCAATTGGCTCCACACTCCTTCATCCATCGCGCTTCGAAACACCCGCTCTACTCCGCTCGACCAGACTCATGACAAAACTCTGTATATTGAAACATACCTATCTCGACTATCTAGGACTGTTCGCACAATGCTCCACGACAAACTGGCCGAATTTGCCGCCGAGGTAGAGAATTAACAACGCAAGCAGCACTAAAGCCTTCACCATGAAAATTCTCGCCCTTCTCGAGAGTTGCCTCTTCGGCACTCTCTGACTCTCCAAGTCCACATAAACATTCTTCTCCCCTAGCAACGGCTCGCAAACGTCGCTGTAACTTGGCGGCATCTCCGTATCCTGTACGCTCAGAGACTCGTCGTTGCTCACCTTGTGGAAGACCGGCTCCACTTTGTAGATCTTGGGCTTGTACTGCTCCATGTTGGTAGGGTCGATCGAGGAGTCGTACTCCATCTGCTCAAACTTCACGTATGCTCCCTTGGTCCACTCGCTGGCGCTGTCCATGATGTAGCCGGATTCCGTCGTCTTTGTGTGGGGGTTGTAGATGTGCTTTGGGTTTCTCATGCACATAACAGGGGGAATAATCACTGGTGTTTTTAGTTGTTATCTGCTATCTCATTATCAGTGGCGAGAAAGCAGGCACAAAAAAAAATACTTGCGTTTATTGAGATTAAAAGAAATTCCAGCCAACTGGGGAAGTCACTTTCGCGTCGATCGTCGCACAAAATTAGATAAACGTATCACGTCGATATGACAACTGCCAGCCAGACAATCCACTGCTGTCACTTGCGTCACGTCACACAAAGAAACCGTATATGCAAGAAACTCAGCCGGTTGCACTCAACAGTGTCAATGAGAGCTAGCGGGAACAATACAAAACCGGCATCGTCGTACACCTCCGCTTTGGGACACAAACTTGCCGACCTTCCACCCACCGTACCCGGGAACTATTTGAGATAGCGTTATGATGACTCGGGAAGACACTAAACAAGTGAGCCAGAGCTAGACATCCAACCCTCGTTGGCTCGAACCCGAGTAATATTCCTCCTACATAAAGGCCTTTTCGCTGCTTACGTCATGGCCAATTGGCAGGTCCATGGTGGTTGCGCTAATCTAGGAAGTCGACTGCTCCCTCCATGTATGAGCTTCCTCGACACTGACTGGCGCTTTGCACAGTGTGGAGGTTAAGTGGTGAGCTAAATTGCTCTCCAGCTACCTATACCCAGAAAAGTGGGCACTTGAACCGTGCCAACA
Organism: Ogataea glucozyma; assembly: GCA_003706155.2. Lineage (NCBI taxonomy): Eukaryota > Fungi > Ascomycota > Pichiomycetes > Pichiales > Pichiaceae > Ogataea > Ogataea glucozyma. The sequence goes on from PPKO02000028.1 coordinate 141,308, forward strand.
AAACACTGATTAGACAAGCCGCGTCGGTCGACGCGGCTTATTTTGTTTTTGTCTGCGTCGATTTAGATAAGCATCAGCAATCAGAGGGGAAACCAAGACAAAGAAAAAATAAATCAATTGCAATATTTCCCCTCTAACATTGCCCTTCTTCCTCACCAGCAACTCTTCCCCGCCTATTATATTCACCATGGTGCCCCGTCCGCTCCAGTACACGCGCTCTCGATCGAGCTCCTGCTCCACAGAGAGTAAAAGCGACGTTTCCGACGGCGGAGACATCCGACTTGTCGATTCAGCCGACAAGTCCACGTCTTGTTTCGAGTCGATTGTTTCCTTTTTCAAGTCGCGTGGCACCAAACGACAGTCCAGTGACTTTGGGGTCCCAGATCCATCACAATACACAGAAAAAGCTGGCCAGCCGCCAGTTTCAGTCCAGCATAAATTCGATTCTTCGGCCCGACTGGCTAGGCTTAGATCCCTCATGAGAGAACGCAAAATCTCCGTATACATCATTCCTTCCGAGGACGAACACCAGAGCGAATACACATCTCCTAAAGATCAAAGACGGGAATTCATCAGCGGATTCACTGGGAGTGCCGGAGTTGCTGTAGTGACGCTCACAAAGGCAGCTTTGTCGACTGATGGCAGGTACTTTTTGCAGGCAGGCAGGCAACTTGACAGCAATTGGACTCTTTTGAAGCAAGGAGTAAAAGGTGTGATGAGCTGGCAAGACTGGTGCATTCAAGAAGCCCTTGTGTCGCAATATCGGACCGTCTCCGTTGATCCGCGTCTTATCAGCTACAAGTTGGGAGAGTTCTTCAAAGAGAAATGTTTTGTAGCCAACCTGGGCTTCTCTCCCAAGATGGACAATCTCGTGGACCGTGCTATGGCACTGGAAGGCTTTGTGCCATCGGTGCCGAGAAACGACTTCATTTTCGAGCACGAGCTGAAATTCGCTGGCGAGGAAGCCTCAAACAAGATTTCCAGAGTTCGGCAGTTTCTGAGACAGCAGAAGGCGTTTGCCCTGGTGATTTCGCAACTGGACGAGGTGGCGTGGCTTTTCAATCTCCGCGGGAGCTCAATTCCTTACAGCCCTGTCTTCTTTGCCTACTGTATCGTCAAGATGGACGACGTGGCCTTGTATCTGGACAAGTCGAAGCTGACGCCGAAAGTGGAGGCGTATCTGGCTTCTTTGACAGGTCCTGTTCGTGTCCTTCAATACCGACAATTCTGGGATGATCTGCCTGCTCTTTCGAATTCTCAGCTCAAAACAGACTGGTCTAGTACCGTTTATCTGGCAACCAGTCCAAACTACGCCTTATATTTGAGCGTTCCGTCCACCTTGGATACGAAAAACCGGTCTATCATCACTGAATTGAAAGGAATCAAAAATGAGGTGGAGATCGAGGGTCATCGTCATGCTCAGTTGAAAGACTCGATAGCGTTGGCCCGGACTTTGGCCTGGTTGGAGGAGACTTTGCACCAGCCTGGAGTTCAAGTGGACGAGATAGAAGCTGCCACTAAAGCCGCGCATTACCGTTCACAACTGCCGCATTTCAAAGGTTTGTCGTTCGAGACGATCTCGAGTACCGGCGCAAACTCGTCTGTCATACATTACAGCCCGACCCCAGAAAGCTTTTCTGTAATTGATCCGCACAAAATTTATCTTTTGGACTCTGGGGCCCAATATTTGGACGGAACGACCGATATCACGAGAACGATGCATTTCAATGAACCGAGCATGGACGAGGTTGAGAAGTACACGCTTGTTTTGAAGGGTCATTTGAACGTGGCGATGCTCAAGTTCAAGCAAGGAACGCCCTCTACGTACATTGACTCTTTGGCGAGAAGACCTTTGGCGGAAAAAGGGTTCGGATACAACCACGGTACCGGGCACGGGATTGATACGTTCATCTTGGTGCATTCGGGTCCATGTGGACTGTCCCCGATCGAAACGAGTTACAATTACAAGCCTCTTGAGCCTGGTAATTTTTTGAGTGACGAGCCTGGTTACTATAAAGACAACGAGTTTGGAATCAGAATAGAGAGCGACTTACTGGTTTTTGAGAAGTCGATAGACGATGATGGAAACAGTTTGCTGGCGTTTGATTATCTGACGTTGGTTCCGTTCTGTCGCAAACTTATTGACGTTGATCTGCTTGAACGGGAGCAGGTTGAGTGGATCAACGAGTTCAACGAGAAGATAAGAAGGGTTCTCGTGCCCTGTTTGGAAAAGCTGGGAGACGCGAGGGCTGTGGGGTGGTTGATGAAGGAGACGGGGCCTCTGATAATTGGCAACAAGAGAAGCGAGTTCTGAATCACCTTGAGTCAAAATCCACTTCTTTTCCCAAGCCAACTTGAATGACATTGGACTGATGGTTCCACGTTGAGCCACACTTGAATCGTTTGGACCTGCATTCAATTTGATCTGACTCAAACTGGGAAGAAGCTCATCTGAGTCAGAGTGTGCTATTTTCACGCCTGAAGTAGATTTTCACAAACTGGAAGGGACGGTAAGTCAGGTTTGGTTGATTTTATATTCGTTTAGGGCAATGCGCGGTTAGAGACACTCTTACAAAAAAATGCTGATGTGGACTGTACATCAGAAAGGGCGTGAACTGTAGTGTATATGAGGGCTTTCCATGACGAGGCTTCTTCAAAGCAAATAACTAAGTAACAGTTCAAGCAAAAACTTGCTCCAAGCCTATCATATTATGCTATTATCGATAGGATTGGTATACCGGGTAACTGCTACCATCATACTGATCAGTAGAAGGTCATCTGCTCTACTGAAACCTCACGAGTCGCTCCGCTCGTCGTGAGTGTCATCGTCATCGTCATATTCCGCATTATCCTTATAATTACATAGCGTCATCGAATTCGTTAAAGTCAACTGCACTCAACTTTTCAGCATCACTGGCGTTTGATCACCTCCATGGGACTGTCGAACTGTACCAGATTCTCCTCCATGTTAACGTAGTAGTACATTTGCAAATTAGGGTCGAACCGCATCTCCCAGTTGGAAGGCAGGTCTGTGGCGGTGCAAGCGTTGGCGGTGGCGGTGGCAGTGGCAGTGGCGGTGCGTGGGCTGCGCGGGATTGTGGCGGTGCAGATATTTTCAGACATGGACATCAGCTCTTTTGAGTCTCTCGACTCCCTCGATGCTTCTGATGATGCTGGCGATAATTGTGACGTTGTTCTTCTCAGGAAACTCGGAATCGTCACTTTGAGACCGAGTTTGGTCTTTTCCTTAGCACTGGTGCTCGAAGGCACCTTGTGTGCTGGAGCTAGATCTTTGTTCGGCGTCTTGCTGTGCACCAAGAACATACAAAGGTGAGTAGTGCTTGCCAAGAGTTGCTATAACGCTCGAGCCGATGTGGACCCTGATCTACTTATATATATATATATGCCTGCCGCAGGTTTTGCGTGCGGCTACTCGCCGATGATACTTTTAGTCAGCCGTTTGTTGATCGGAGGTGAAAGCTTTGCTTTGCAATGCCGAGCCGAACCCGAGGGAGATAAATTTTTTCAAGCCCGCCAGGCCCACCAGGCCTGGATCGCGTGAAAGACCCCGGAAGCCGCTCGGCAGCGCTTCGCGTCACACCGGGTAGCCTTGAAAAAATTCCCACTAGCTCTCTTCTGGCTTGTTCCTTTTGCTCGGCCTTCAGTCGAAAGTCCGGGCCCCTGGAGCTACCAGCCGGAGTTAGGAGCGGTTCAAGCCGAAATCCTTCGCCAAACGGAATATCCAGGGAGCAAAAGACCGAAAGACTGTCTTGATCACCGCTTAGGTCGCTCCAGTCTCTGACGGGGCACGGACTGTGGGAGATGTGGTGGGCGAAAAAACCCAGCCGATCAAAGTAGCGCCGATCGCCGACCCGAGACGGTAAACAGATCAGACTTTGGTAATCGACAAAATGTCGGCACCGCACAGCCGTGCATAAGGATGCCGGAAAAGATCTCGCTCGTGCACCCACCTAGCCTCTCTCTTCCCTTATCTGACTGCCGTGAGAGCCATTTGTCAGCTCGCCTCACTCGCCGTGCTCGCCTCGCTCACCTTGAGCGCAGGCTGCAGGCTATTGATCTCTGATTCGTTCCTAAGAAAGCGCGCATAGTTGATTTGCTGTACCCCAGATTAATCATGCACTGCGCGCATAAAGATGTGAAAATTTTTGACTGGATATAAGAAAAAATTTAGATATGAACAATAACAACACATCCTTACACGGGGGAGGTGTTAGTGAAGCGAGCTGTGTACTCCTCAAGAAGGAGCTGGCTGACGGGAGTGGTGTGTTGTGGTTGGATGTGGACACCAACAGTTGCTTGTTTCTGGAAAGCGAGTTTCAAGTGAAGGAGTAGATCTCGGAGATCGGGAGAGACTGGCCAAGCCTAGTACAAATAGTCTGTCACCATTCTGGAGATGTTTTTGGTTTACTGATGATGCTCGATCGTGGGAACATGTTGTTCCTTTTCCTCTATTTCTAAAGTTCTCAGTTACTCCCAAGTGTATGGATGCACTTCCAAACTTTATCGTAGCGTATTGTTTAAATTTGATAGGTTGATAATTTTGCAACTGGTGATTTCCATGGCACAACCTAAACGTTCGTCTGAAATCCCCCCTCAATTCACCCAAGAACGATGTGATAACCGTCCTCTAGACAATCAGGTTGCCTTCACGTACCTTCGGTATGGCCAGTTCCCATCATTGCAATCGGAGAACTAGAATATGCATTTGATAAACTCAACACGTGACTTTTCTGAGGTCACGTGATGTGCACGTAATAACGAACTTCTCGATTTCCCCGGTTGGTTCACTCAGTATCCGAGCAGCTGTTCCCGAAGGACGATAACTTCATCCGAGGTTGATTGTTCTCATTCCACTTCAAGCATAATCCAAAGTACTGCAGAGAAGGGGATGAAGCAGTAACATTCATATCAGACATCATAATTACAGTCACATTCATAGTCATATCAGACAACTCAATTACAGTCACATTCATAGTCATAATCATACCTATGAATACAATCATAAGCTCCTTTGACTCTTTACTCAATCCCAGTTTTTGATTTAGCCTTACTTACGACTGTGAGATTGTCATGCCTTTTGACGGTCTTTGGAACACTCACTCTTCTACATCAATGTACTCCTCCCTCCAATCACGTTACTCGCCTCTCCATTTGGCAAGTTCCCCTCTCTCTTCCCATCCACAAACTGTGAGTAAATCTTCTGGAAGTTCCTCAACTCCTTATTCGAAATCGACTTCTTCGTCTCCTCCAGCCCAACCTCGAAATGCCGCGCCTCGATCACCACAGTATTATCCTTAGCAGTCTTTCCGACTTCCTTCTCATCCTCTCCAACATTTTCCCCCTCTTTGTTCTTCCGGATAGCCTCGATCTTCTTAGCGATCTCTGCTTTCTCGGTGACCTTCAGGTTTTTGAACATGGTGAAAAACTCAACCGATCCCTGCTTCTGATCCCCAGAACTGCTGGCCGTACTCTCAACAAGCTTGTCCAAATTCTCGTGCACTGCCTTCAGGTACGAGTTGTACACCAGAGCCTGCAAATCTGCGCCAGAATACCCTTCGGTATTCCGCGCGTACTCCTCGAGCTTGCAGCTGTCGGCCAACTTGAACTTCGTAGCCACCGTCTCCAGAATGTCCAGCCGGTTTCTGTAGTCTGGCAAGTCGCACAAGATCGACTTGTCCAGTCTTCCTGGCCGCAGAAGAGCCGAGTCAATCAGGTCCGGCCGCGACGTGGCAGCAAGCACATAAACCCCGTCCAAACCTTCGGCTCCGTCCATCTGTGTCAGGAGTTGGTTCACCACTCTGTCGGTGACTCCTGTAGAGTCGTGGCCTCTTTTGGGGGCGATCGAGTCAAATTCATCGAAAAACAAAATGCACGGCTTGGCACTCGACGCTCTTTCGAAAAGCTCTCTGATGGACTGCTCAGAGGCTCCAATGTACTTATTCAATATCTCTGGACCTTTGACCGAGATAAAGTTCAAGCCACATTGAGAAGCAATCGCCGAGGCCAGTAACGTCTTACCACACCCGGGATACCCGTAGAGCAGAATTCCCGATCTCAGCCTCAAAGGACACCCGGCAAAGATGGGCGCGTACTTTGTGGGCCACTCCAGCGTCTCCAAAAGAACCTGTTTGGCCTCTTGGAGCCCTCCAATGTCTGACCACGCCACGCTAGACTTCTGTAGCTTGACTCCCCTCAACGATGACGGCGTGAAGTTGGTCAGAGCCTGCTTGAAGTGCTCCATCTGCACAACATGCCCGCCATGCTCGCTCGTAATCGCCGCATGGTACGTTCTGTCGGCCAGAATCCGCAGATCGGCCGGCAAATAGCCCTCTGTTTCAATTGAAATGTCGTTCAACAGCTCGTTTCTGTGCAACTCGAGTCCGTATCCGGCCAAATACCGGCGTATGAGGGCCTTGCGGAGATCCCTGTCCGGAGCCCTGAGCACAAAATCGTCCTCGATCAAATGGCTCGTGAAAACTAGCGGATTCACAGCTTCTTTGGACTTGGCGGAACACAGTAAAGAGACTTGTCTCGTGGCCAAGACAGCCCCGAATGCCGCCACAAGCAGCTCGCTGAGCTGCCTGCTCACACCAGAGTCGCCATGTTCAAGCTCAGCAGGAATGAGACCATCCAGGTTCTCTAGAACCACCACACTGGGAGCGTGCCAATTGGCTTCACGAATCGTCTCCTCGACAAGATTACGCACACTGTGCACATTATCGCTCGAAATGGATTCGCAGTTCAACTTCTTGACGTAAAAGCCGTCCTCCGCAAACAGCTGATGAGTAAGCTCCTCCAAGACAGCCGTTTTGCCGCTTCCAGAGCTGCCAACAAGAATCGAGGCCCCTCCTCTTTTTGTTGATCTGATCATCTTTTGTATCAGTCTTTCCTGGCCAACAACAACCGATTCGTGAACACTGGAGCCCGGCTCCACAGGAATGAGAGACTCGGCTTTCAAAAGGTCTTCTCCAAGCTCCAACGGTGGTAATTTGTTGTCTTTGGTGAGATTGATGAAAGAGGGGGTGCCATTTGAGTTCGCACCCCCGAATGCACCCCCTTTGAACTCCAGTACACCCCCATTGGGGAGCAACCCTTCAAAACTCGGAAGCTTCACTCTGTGGGTCAACACTCCAGTCCGAACCTTCTCGGCCAGCTGGTCGTACAACATCCTACCTAACTCCTTGCGCTCTCTCAGCTCACGCTGTCTTTTTGTGCTGTCCTGCTTCAATGAGAGATCGCTGGCTCCTGGTGTACTCGTCACATACCTCCTAACCACGAGCCCGCTGCAGTTGACAGCAGATACTGGTGATTCCTCGATACAGACCACGTCTCCCACCCTGTTTTCCACTCCAAGTGCCACAGCCAGCAACGGCGACAACCCAATAGCTCTTGCTGGAGCCAGAGGATCATCCACCAGCACAGCCATGATTTTTTTTGATTCCTGGTCACTTGAAGAAGGCGCAGTTCCTGGGGCTCCTAGCAGCGTCCCCGAATTGTGTCTCGATGAAGCGGGGGTAGTCGACTCATTCTGCTTGCTGTGTTCAGAGAGTCCGCTGGCTTTTGAAGGGGTGCCCGGCCCAGCTACCACAGAGACTTGGACAAAGTTAAGCTTGCCAAAGTGCGGGTTGATATGATCCTGTCTGAGGTTGACGAAAACTTCGTAGCCTTTTGCGCTGCACACGTGATCAAACATCACGTGAGGAAGCGAAACGCTTCTCAAAAGACAGGAAGGAACGCTGTCAAACTGAGAAGAACGACGGCCGCTCACTGAACGTCTTCTTTTGGTACTTCCGGTCGAGGTAATCGAAGACCTCCCTCCATGGTCTCTCTTGTGAACCTTCGGCTGAATGTGTAATTCGCTATCGTTACCCAAAATTCCCGTCTCGACGTCACGTGACCCTGACTTGACACTTTTAACGACAAATCTGATGGCTCCGCTAGCGCTAGAGTTGGGAAAGACGACAATCTTCTGTCCCACAGAGACGCTTCTGATCTGGTTGAGGAACCGGTCCTCGATAGTCTGTGCGTACAGCTCAGTGAGTTCCCAATCCGCGGAAGTCTCGGGCTCCAATTCGACCGACTGGAGTCTGGGGAGTTCAAAAACAAGCCTCACGCTGATTTTGCGGCCTTCACGGGCGCCGATGAGTTTTCCAAAAAGTGGATCGAGCTCGATCGAGTTGATCTCACTCGCAAAATAGCCGCTCCACCCACAAAAGAAGTGCGCATTTTTCTTCGTGGACGGCGATTTGTATGAGAGTTCTACCACCACATTCTGGACCAGTACGTTGTTGGCTAGAAACGGGTTGATAAGGCTCGCCGGGAGATTTGCAAGACAGTTATTGAGCGTTTTGTAGGAGACCTTGAGTTCTGTGGAGTCCATGATTGAACTGATAAAGAATGATGGGAAAGGCTATGATGATCAACGATCACTGCAATCGCTGGACTGTAAGTTGTATATTCAATTGAAAACGGACGAGGTTCTTACTGATAATTCTGTATGGGCTCGATCTTGTCTGGTTCGTAGTATCACAAAGCACGACTTCTTATTGAGTGCACGAACTTTATTGAATCAGTTAAAAAGATGCCCAAGAATTTATGCGAGATTTGACTTTCGAATTCTTCTTTTTGAAAGCGACCTGTTTCTCTTCTTGAACGTCAGATGGCCCTCCCAGTCCTTCAATTGAATCCAGAGCTGTGTTGAAGTCTTATATACCAACTTCATCACCCTTTTCAATGTACTCTTGAACTTTCCAAATCGGGACAATTTTGTCGGTGGGGCAAGTAAAAAGTTAGCTAGGATCACATCCTTGCACTGGATGATTTCTTTGGCTCCAAGTATTTTTTTTGGCATTTCATCGAACTCAGTGGCAAATATACATACATCAACATGCTCGTCTTAAGCATTACCATCTCCGAAATAAATACATACTCCAACAACAATGATGATCGACACACTTTCCTCCGGAGTGGCGCGGATTCCAGATTATGAGGTGTCGCAGACGGTGTTCCTGCTCAAAGAGGGCTCATCACAGCCTGAATTGTTGCAACAACTTCTAGACAAGATCAAAGAGCTCGCAATGGCTCCGTACTACCACTACCTGGTGCACGATCTAAAGCTTCCGGGACTCGAGTGGGATCAGAGTCTGTACGAGACGCTGGTCAAACAGAACGAGGACAAAGTGAGCGATCTGAAGAAAGAGCTCGAGAAACTGGCTGAAGACGACGAAGGCGAGCTGGAAATTCTCAAAGTCTGGACCCAATTGGGCGAACACTACGCCTCTATCGGCGATAAGACAAACGCTGTGACCACATTGAAGAAAACCATCGACTTAGCGCCTTCTACTGGTTCTAAGATCGACTTGGTGCTCACTATAACGAGGTTGGGATTCTTCTACGACGATAAGGTGTTCACCAAAAAATACTTGGATGAAGCCAACAACCTCATTGAGAAAGGAGGAGATTGGGAGAGAAGAAACAGGTACAAAACATACTACGGAATCTATTTGATGTCCACCAGAAAATTCGAGGAGGCTTCGAAGCTCCTGATCGATTCCCTCTCCACTTTCACCTCTACAGAACTCTCCACATACGAGCAGGTGGCGCAGTACTCGCTCATCTGTGGTGCCATTTCGCTCGAAAGACCAGATTTGAAGAAAAAATTGATTGAGTCTCCAGAAACTCTCTCGATCAACTCACAATCGAACGAGTTGGAGCCAATTTATGATTTGATCAAGTCTCTGTGTCTCTCTGATTACAAAAAGTTCTTCCCAAATCTGATCCGCACTCACGATGAGATCCTGACCAAAAACAAGTATCTTGCGCCACACACAAACTATTACATGAGAGAGCTGAGATGCAGAGCGTACGCGCAGCTTTTAGAGAGCTACAAGTCGCTTTCTCTCAAGTCAATGGCGGAAAACTTTGGAGTTTCGGTCGACTTTTTGGATTCTGATCTTTGCAAGTTCATTCCAAACCAGAAACTCAACTGTATTATTGACAGGGTCAATGGAATAGTGGAGACCAACAGACCAGACAACAAGAATAACCAGTACCAGCTACTCATAAAGAACGGGGATTCTTTGTTGACCAAATTGCAAAAGTACGGTGCTGCTGTTCGCCTGAGTGGAGCTGAAAGAGTTTAAGTATCGTGTAATAAAGTTATCTATAAAAAATAGTGAAAAACTGATCAAGTAAACTAATCCTTCTTTTCAGTTGGTTTCTTTGATGGCTTATCCTTCAGCTCCTTAATTGTCTCCTCAGTTCCCAATTGTCTCTCGTCAGTGACTTTATTGAGGTTGCTTGGCCTTTTGGATTTTCCCTTGCTTTTGGCCGCATCAATCTGCGCTGGCTTCTTTGCTTCTCCATCAACGAGCGGTTTCTCACTTTTGGGATTTTTTGCCTGCGTCTTTGGGGCCATCTTAGGAACAGATTTCTTTGGAGTTGGCTTCGTCTTGTCGTCCTCGTCATCCACTTCAAAAGACGATGCTTCAGCGGCCTTTTTCTTTGGTAGCCCTGAGGACTTCGGTTTAGGTGGAGATGCTTTTGCTGGTTTGGGTGGTCTTGTCTTGGCGACACCTGTTGCTTGTGGGGATGGGGTGGTCTTTGCTCTGGCGCTCCCCTTGACTTCGTTTGATGGAGCCTTCAGTTTGGCGAATTCCTTGATTTCCTTTGAGCCTTTAGCAATCTCTTTGGGCTCCTTCGGATTTTTCAGGGCGTCTGTAGAATCTTTTGGGTCCTTAGCAATGTCTTCTTTTCCTTTCAGATCTTTGGAGTTCTCTTTTGCCATTTCCTTGGCAATCTCTTTGACCTCTTCAGCTTCCTTCGGATCCTTTGCAACCTTTGAATGTTCTTTGGCATTGGCCGTGTCGACAAATTCTGATTCATCTATCTCGTCCTCTTCCTCCTCCTTCGATTGCTTAGTCACAGCTGGAGTTGGCGATGCAAAACTGGCTTCAGTAGTGGCGGTCGAAACAGGCTCCAAGGCTGGCTGACTCTCAGACACTTCGCCAGGCTTTCCAGTGTTCGGCTTGGGTTTTGGACCCCTGCCAAAGTCTGGTTTCTGCAAAAGATCAAGCTCTTTGACAGTCTCGAGATTCTCCTTATACGACTGTGGAATGACGTAAGCCAGAGACAGCAGCAGCAATGCCGCCAGGGACCACAGGATGATCTTCTTTCTTGTGGATGAAAACAGCGAGCTCATGGTGATGTTGCTGGAGATCTAGCTTAGTGACTCGCCGTTGATAATCAGTTCAAGCTAGTCTGTAATATAACGGAGCGTGACACCGTTATCTTGAATGCTCAAAATTCTAATCAAAAAATATTTTTGAAAAAGTTATCTACGTGTTTCGCTGCGTGTGCGCGTGTGCGTGCGCGTAAACTCGGTCTTGTGCTCGATTTGTGCTGGTAATTTCCACAGGTTGGGGAAACAGATTTTCGCATTGACAGAGCCACACAGATGCACGTGGGTACAAAAGATCTTATATATCGTGTCACTATAACGTCCTAATTACACGCGTCAGAAAATGGCAGCAGCCGGCTTCCAGATATGCACAGAGTTGTCGTCTGACGTAGTGGCTAACATTTTCGGGTCCTTGGGGTTCCAAGCCAGGTCGGTCACCCCCAGAAGATGACCCCCGTGAACAAAAACAAGCTCTTGGCCTGCGGGTCTCGCGAAATCCCACACTTTGGCTGTCCCATCGGTTGCTCCCGTGGCAAGCACGGACCCTTGAGACTCGTTCCAGGCTACACACGTGAGCTGGCCTTCGTGAGCAGACGTCACAGTGCGAACTGCAATTTCGGGGTTCCTTAGATCGTGTAAGGAAATGCTCCCCTGCTCGGTACCAATGGCAAACCCAAACTCATTGTGCCTGCTGAAACTGAGTCCATTTATTGGTGCGGCTGAAACACGGCTGTGCTGCACAGCCGTGTTTATACCCTTTCGCGTATCGAATATTTTGAACTGACAATCTTCACCAACTGTACCGATGAGACTTTGGTGAAACCACAGATACTCAAGACTGTTGACTCCGTAGTCGTGAGCAGAACCAACCGCCACAGGTTCCATGACTGTGGTTCTGTATTTTCTTTTCTGCAACTCCAGCATCTTTGTGGAGACCGCAGAAACTGAACGCGTGCTGTTGGTCGCAGCAGTCTTCTGAAATTTTGTTAAATCCCACAGAGCAATCAGCCCGTCTGACGCTCCAGTGACAAGCTCTCCCTCTTTGAGTTTATTCCAGTCCAGCCCCCATCCCTCGCTCCGGTGGAAATTGAGTTTAATATCTGAGAAATCGTCGTCAGGGTCTTCTGGATCCATTTCCAGCTCCGCCTCGGCGAAATTGTTCGGCTTTTTGGTTCTGTCGTAAACTGAGGCATAGCCTTCGTTGGATATCGTGGCGATCATGTCTGGATTCTGTGGCATATAGCGTGCTTTGTTGATCTCTGCGCGATGTGGAATTCGTTGAACCAGTGACAACGCCGTGGCGTCCCAGTCAGAACGTTTGGCCTGTAGCTCATTCTTGGTAGCGTTGTAGTCTGTCTGTATATTCAAGTAATTAGTAGAGTCTTTGAACAATTTGAGCCCGTATAGCTTGAGACTCTCAACTCTATTGAACCCGCTCGATTGCGATGCCAGAAGTAGCCGCTGTTGCACATAGTCGGAATCGTCCAAACTCTCCACATCCGGAAACCACTGTACCGTCAGACTGGGCCATAAAAGCGATGAAGTCTGCAAGTAGTCGTACAGCAGCGGGCTGTTCTTCTTCCAGACTGCGTACTTCAGCCGTTTTTGCTCGTCAATCAGGTCATTTTCTGAATCTACATCGATATCTTCTGTTGGCACAGGGTTTTCAGCCACTTGGCTCATGCTGTAGTTTGTGTTTTTGTTGTGAAGCCAATGGTGTGTTGGGCGACAAGCCTTCCTTACGCGTGTTATAGTATACTTTTAACATTAGCGGGTCGCACTTTTGAAAAATTGAAATGACAAAAAAAAACATCTACACAGCCCAAAAAATCTCGAGGTAGTTGAGGCTATATAACTACGACAATTGGGTCGGGCAGGAGCCAAAATGACCTGCCAAACACATTCAAACCACCTCAAACTATTGAAATGAAGATTTCAAAAGAACAACTGGTTGTGCAATGTTGCAAAGACTTCTATCCGAAGATCATTGAGCTTTTTGCAAGTACTAAAAAGAAATCTAAGACCTACTCCGATGAGATGTCTTTCACAGAACTTGACGACTGGCGCAGATCCACTCTTCCCTGCCTGTTGGCCCAGCGATACAAAGATGAGTCAAAGATCTATCTAACGAAGAAAGAGCTAGTCAAAGTTATGGAATGGAAATTGGCCAGGGGAAAGTTTCGACCTACCCTTGGCAAGTTGATTGCAAGCAATGAAGAAACTGTAGTGAAGGAAACCACTACCGAGGCATTCACGAAAATGACGGACTTCCACAAAGCAAGCCAAGACTTTGATTGGGCAAAGTACAAGAAGGTGTTACGTGAATGTCTGGAGGTGCTGTGTCGTCTTCGAGGTGTGGGACCGGCGACAGCGACTCTTCTGATGTCACTTCTGAGCGAACTGACCAAGCTCAGTCAATTTGAGAATATGGTGGTGGCTCCCTTCTTTTCGGACGAGGCATTCGCTATGATCAATCCTGCCCACTCTGCCAAGTTGAAGTACACTTACCAGGAGTATTTTGACTTGTTCCTCGAGAACATATATCGCCAATTCGGCGTGGAGGTGCCGGACTATGGTGTTGTCGAGACCGCGTATTGGAGTCTCGGCAGTGCGGCTGTTTTGCACAGCCCGGAAAATTTTGATGAGGAATATGCGGAATTGTTGGAGCTATTTGCAAAGAAACGGAAGCGTATCGAAGAGGATAAGGGCGAACAGTCGACAAAGAGACGCTAAGGGACAGGGTGTAGGATTTGTGTGATTAGATCTGAGGAAGCGGGAGGACGAGATGCGAATCAAAAAACCTGGACGGGGCTTATGTAGCAGTAGCATTCAGCTCAATTGATAGTGGCTGTTTGGCTGAGGTGCTTCAAGACGGCGGCACGCTGAGATACTAGTACTCGATGTATCGAACGAGCATATTCACTGGCTTCCGATCTGCAGAGAATGTGGATATTGTAAGAGCACATTAAGGTAGTGGCTGGTGAAGGTAAAAGAAAAAGCTTTGGTCGACTGGCTGGTTACTTTTGACTACATTCCTGGCTGTGACTTGGTCATACTGCTTCAGACTCATTGGCGTCAAGAGCGTCGATCAAAAGACGTCGATCGAAGATTGTAGATCAGCCCACTATATTTGATGATCGTTGATTGTTTTTGGTGTGGCGGTGCATCTGCTTCGCTTGTGAATTTGTGGCTGTGCAACCCCGCTGTGATTTTTTTTTTCTCAAAACAAACACGATACATATTCGTGTCTGACCAGCGATCATTAACCAACCATTACCAGCTACTTCTTCCTCTTCATAGACCAACAACAAGTCTATATTTGCTACAAATACCAGGACAAACACACAGATGTCGAAATCGAATCCAATATCTTTATTTAATCCGTTTGCCCTGAGCACATTTGGCATTGCCTCGATCGCATGGATCATTGCGTTTGCTGGATCAATTGCAGCGGATAGTCAGATGACCGTGTTCCCCAAGTTCCTTTGGTGGGGGATAGTGTACCAACTACTGCTGCTAATCACAGTGGTTGTGTTTTACACCACGAACACTTTCCATTTTTACAGATTGTACCTGACTTGCAGCATTGCTGTTGCGTTCGTGTACAACTCCAACTCTGCTAATAACTTGGTGTATATCTCCGGGTCTGCCCCTGCAGCAGCCAGCGCAGGACTCATCATGCTGTGCATCACCAACATACTATGGCTATTTTATTTCGGAAGTGAGCCCAACTCGCCGATTATTTCCTACATCGACTCATTTGGCGGCGGCTCCAACATCATGGTTTCTTCCAAGCGCTCCAAAGCTAGCAAGCCTAAGAACGAGCAAACACAGCCTCCCGTTCCTAACAATTACAAAGAAGAATCATTCGTTGATCATGAAGTTGATCATGCCTCCTCAGTGGAGCGTCCAACAGGTAACCCATTTGAGCATCAGAACTATAGCTCTCAGCTTAATGGACTTGAAAACGCCTCTTCAAACAACAGAGCCTCGCTCCTGCACGATGACGACTATCCAATCGCTGTGAGGGGAGTCTACGATTACCAGGCCAGTCCCGACGACATCAACGAGCTTTCTTTCGCCAAGGGTGAGGTTTTCCGTGTCAAGGACACTAACGGTAACTGGTGGCAGGGAAAGAACTCTAGAGGTGAGATAGGAATGTGTCCAAGTAACTATTTGGAGGTTCTTACATAGTAATGGGATGATGATTTTTATAGAGCGAACGGCGAGCGAATCGTGAGTGAACGTAAGTGTAGCGTAATTCCACACCACTACTATGCTAATTATCTTGATTGGGACCAGACAGTTGAAAATGATCGATCGATGTCTTGGTTAGAAATCGAATCCGATCGACTGTTCATTGACCAATATGTGTCAAAATCATTCTCTTTCTCGATCAACTCACTAGCTGAAGTGAGCTCGAGATGAATCTCAACTTCCATCTTACAAAGACCGTCTGGTACAAACGACTTTTGTCCGGCTTTACCGGAAACTCATTAGTATGATTACAGACTCTCAGCCAATCACCCTATAATCGTGACACTGACTTCGCTGGCTCACCAGCTACACGTTTCAATCTTCAACTTTTCATCTTATCTGGAAAACTCAGCTCAATTCTTTGATCTCTTACGCTCGAAAAATCTAAAACACGCATAAAAAAAAATCTACTCCTCTGTTTACAATTATAAACAAAACATCCCTTTTCCTTGAATTTTACATTTGAACCTCCTGACCTTCTTTGAAACACGCCGTTCCCCGCTCTTATATCCGCGCCAACGTGCACAGAACGCCGCTAGCCTCAAAACACCGTCTTGATCGCGATCTTTTGCTGGTTCTGGCCGCCCCTGTTTTGCACCACAACTAGCGTGTCTGGCTTGTTCCGCCGCTGTCCCATCCATTTATCTCTTCTTTACGTGAATGAGGCCATACAACAACACCCGTCTACTCACTAATTACTTGCGTTTATCATGGCGGAACTACACAGAAAGATAAGCAATTTGTCATCGCCCAGCTCGGTAAACAGGCTCATATCTTCAAATTCGTCAAATATAACCAGCATACCCCCTCACTCTGACGGGCTCCACAACGGTTCTGGATCTCCATACTTTGCTCACAAGTCGAGCTATGCCAACGAGGAAAACGACGATTCCGACGATGAGATCAATTCCCGTCCACCAATGCTCAGTTCTTATGCCATGTCTTTGCTGGAACAACTCAGTAGAAAATCATGTTCCGAAAGTGAGAATTTACCACCAGCAGAACCGATGAAAGATGAATCTGAGCACCTGGTTCGTCAAGAAAACAACAGCATTTGCCAACTTGATAGCAGCAGGCCATCTAGCCGCCGTTTTAGCTCCACCTCGATAACATCCCAACACCATCAGCCACAACATCAACAAATACCTTACAGCTCATTTCCTCTCAACAGATACAGCTCCGATACCCACATGTATGAGATGAACACCCACAAGGCCCGTCAGTCGCTCCGATCGGCCCGCTCGTTGTCGAAACTCGGGCTGGGTGCTCCAAAAAGGCTCACAGAGAGTGAAATGAACGAGCTAGCTCAAAACACATTGTACCAGAAAGAACGACATCCCAGCATCGACGTTGACGAAAAGCACAATACAGAGAGGGGCACTTATACAACCAATGTGTTCACGACCTCAATGAAGTCGACAACCGCACCAACGCAATATGAAAATAGCATTTCTAAGGGAAGTAAACATGTGATTGTTCGTACCCCCAAACACGAAAAAAAAAACCGTCCTACATCCTCATGCTCGCCCAAAGTGAAGCGAAATAACAATGGTGATGCCTCTTTGTACACATCTTCAGCATTACAGTTTGGGTATGCCACCAGAAACGCTTGCAAAGCAGACGAGAATCCGGCTCTCAGAACGCCATTGAGAGCTGCTGGTGGCATTGCCTTTGACTACAGTGCCACGCCTGAGATTTCCAGAAAAGCTCTTACGCCTTTGTCACAGTCCAAGTTGAACGGGCAACCAAATCACGATTTTCAAAGCAACGAGTTTCCGTTGTTTGACGAATTTCTAAAGGAGAAAGCAAGTCCTGAGAAAGAGAGAGCACGAGAAAGAGAACGCGAGCGAGAACGCGAACGCAAGCGGGAGCAAGAACGTGAGCACCTGAAAAACGATAATCCTTTTTACAACTCCCCGTATGTGAAGTCTGTTATGGAGGAACGCGGAAACCACAGGAACTCATTTCCAGATAATGCTTCTGTCAAAAGTAGTTTTGGGGTTGAGAACCCAAAACGTTTATCCTCTCAGAGTTACCATGTTCTAGAGAAAAGCGCGAACGTGAATATGAACAATGATCTAATCAGTCCCGAAGTTTCGAGACGACACCACCAGTCGCCGTTGTTGGAACAAGAGTCGCCGAAAAAAGCCAGCAACGTTTTAACAATTAACAGACAAGACTTTGAGTGTCTGGAGCAGATTGGCAAAGGAGGGTCCTCGAAAGTCTACAGAGCCCGAGCTATCAATGGGAAGAAAGACTATGCGATCAAGGTTGTTACATTTGACCAGTTTGACGAAGGAGCAGTTGTCAGCTTCAAAGGAGAAATTGACATTTTGAGAAAATTGAAGAACGAAGATCGGGTGGTCAAACTGATAGACCATAGCTTGAGAAATGGATCTCTCATGCTGGTGATGGAATGTGGAGACATTGATCTTGCACACGTTTTGGCAAACCGGGCCAACATGCCTTTTGATGTGAACTTCACGAGATACCACGCTATTGAAATGCTGAAGTGCGTTCAAGCGGTTCATGATGCCGGCATTGTTCACTCTGATCTGAAGCCAGCAAACTTTTTGTTTGTGAAAGGGACACTCAAATTGATTGATTTTGGAATTTCAAACTCTCTTTCGGACCACACTGTGAACATCTACAGAGAGTGCCAGATCGGCACTCCGAATTATATGGCTCCTGAGACATTAATTGAAGTGAACAATACTTTGAAAGGAGACAACGTGAATAATGGGACCTGGAAAGTGGGGAAACCTGCAGATATTTGGTCTTGTGGATGTATAATCTACCAAATGGTGTATGGAAAGCCTCCATATGCTGGATATTCGGGCAACAAAAGGATTTTAGCGATCACCAATCCAAAAGTTGAGGTTCAGTATCCGCGCGTTACAGCCAATGGAGCAAAAGTCAATGGTCTTTTGATAGACACGATACAACGTTGTTTGAAAAGAAATCCCGATTTGAGAGCTACTGCAGCTCAATTGTTGGATACCGATTTTCTTAGACCTAAAGTGGTTACTCACAAATTCATCAATGATTTGGTGAGAAACGCAGTCAAATACGGAAGTACTCATCCGACAGTGACCGAGAGTAAACTGGATTTACTGGTAGAAGATGTTTGGAAGAAGGTCAATGAGTATAGTTAATTGATAGAATAATATAGTGTATGCGAGACAGCCAACAAAACAATCGCTGAAGCGATCATTCCCCAAGCTTTGGTGCCGACTGTTGAAATACAAAGTTAAGCTTTGGAATGATCAGAAGCATTATGATTTTAGTGGTCTATCGCCTTTGGTCATACCAACTTTACAATCCAAAGCGTAACCGTTCACCAAAATCGACTCTGTAGCGGACTCACCGTGAGCTTTCAAGACATTGACCGCCTTGACTGTGTATTTAGACGTCTGAGCTGGTACATTTTCAGCTCTCATACTCGACTGTTGTCAATATAGTCTCGTTTGGCCTGTTGCATCACCGGGGTATCATTTCGGTGGTTTTCACTGAATACCCGAATCATGCTTCCACTCTGGTAGATCGCTGGTACAGAAAAATTGGTGACAGACGATTTAAAACGACTTTGAAAAGCTCCCTTTTGTGTCTGAGAGCCTACTTGCTGTATCCATCAGTTTGGTTGTTTATTGTTGGTGAAACGCAGTGAAATACTCGAGAGGCTACACTTATCACCAAAGAAATACACACTATTGACAATTCATACGAACCCCCTATTTTCTCCTTTCATCTTGGACCCAACTTGTCCAAGACCCTTGGACCTTGTTCCTCCCACTCCTGCTTGCTTATCCACATGTGATCCTTGTCAGCCATGATGTTGGCCAGCACAGCACCTCCGATAAACACCATATGTCTTCTTCTAGGTGGGTCTTCGATCCTCACCTTGAACTTGTCCATTCTAGAGGCGTCTCCCTTCAGGACCTTGGTGAACCATTGTTGCTTGAGCTCTTTTTCAAGACGAGATGGCAGACCTGGGTACATGGACGAACCTCCACTGAGCACAATCGACTTGAATAGAGTAGACCTGATATCAACGTCACAGGCCTGGATCGTGTTGAAAAGACCTTCACCAACACCAGGTTGCTCAATGTCCACCAAGGAAGGCTGGAACAAACACTCTGGGGCCTCGAATCTTTCTGAGCCGATCTTGATGACTCTTCCGTCTGGAAGCTCGTAGTTCTCGACGAGAGTGGTGGTTTCGTTACTCAATTTCGAGTCGAAATCCAGGTCATAAGAAACGTAACACAACTTTTCTTTGATCTGTCTCACGGTCTCGAAATCGGCAGTTCTATTAAATGCGTAACCTCTTCTGAGAAGCAGGTTGATCAGGTTTCTGGTCACGTCTCTTCCAGCAACATCCAATCTTCTGGTAAGATGATTCAAAACCACCGACTCATACACGGGCACAATGTGGGTAACTCCGTCTCCAGAATCCACCACAACACCTGACGAGAGACCTTGAGCGTACAAGGCCAGAACAGCTTGGATGGCCACGTAAACGCCTCCAAAATTGTACTTTTCGAACATAACATCACACATAACTTCTCTGTTCTTCAATGGGTTCATTGGTGGCTCTGTGAGTAGCACTTTGCGACCGGTTGTGTCAATTTGCATTCTTTCGTAGAAAGCGTAGTTCCACAGATGTTCCATGTCCTCCCAGTTCTTGATGATACCATTTTCCATTGGATAAGAGATTTGGAGTGCCGATCTCACTGCCGAAGCTTCATCTCCACACATTATGTCCTTGATCTCCACATCGCCTGTTCTTTCCTCCGCTCTCAAAATGGGTCTTCCCACAATCGATGGGAACGTGTGATCAGGGAAATTGGTGCCGGCTCTCCCTATCTTCACAAAACCAGTACCTTGGTCCAAGACTGTTTGTTGAGTTAGTAAACATTATTTGTCGGCAATTCCACGCTTGCACGTGACTCAATCCACTTACCTATTGGTTGCTCCATCGTCATTTGTCTGTTTTGCTGCGCGATAAACTCTTGTATGACTCTGACGACTCTGCAATTGCTCTTGGTCTTTTGTATCTGAACTCCCCATGCCTTCCGAAAAACCGTACAACACACACTGAATTTCCATTTTTTGAGAAATCTATTTCGCTGCAGCTGGCTGGATTGGTGGAAACACGACTTGGTGGAGCTTGTGATTATGTAATCAGGGGCTGAAACCTACCTGATGTACAGTGATCCAAGCTGATATAACCGGGTACGAATACATGGCAGTCGTTGAGTAGAAGAGTAAATGGTGAACACCTTATGGCATACAAGCAGAAAAGCGCAAATTGAGCTCTAAATATTTTATTTTGTGCCATCGATAATCATACAATTCTACATCTCCCTTTGCCCAGTCTCTTCTCCGCTTCGGCCACTTACGAACTGCTCCAGTTGTCATCATCCCAGCATACTTCTCTTTCTTCCACGCAAACGAACACCCTCCAGTCGCTTGAGAATCTCTTGACGTTTCTTGCGGCCGCCCGCAGTCCCGTCATGAATCGCCGTGTACCCCTCCAGTAGCCACTGATTGTACAGAGAAGCATACACCGGGTGTGTTGAGGTCAAAGCACGCTCCAAAACGTACAGGTCCACAGCCTTGTCCTCTGCCAGAAGGGAAAACGATGATAAGCCGAAATCAATCAGCGTCGGGACGTTCTCGCCATTGCCGTCCTTCTTGACCAGGATGATATTAGAGCTTGTCAGATCGCCATGAACGATATCGTGCAGATGTAGCTTACCAATAGCCCGTCCCACACCTTCCAGAACCAGGCGCACTTCTGCGCTAGAAGCAAGGTTCTCTTCCAGCGAATCAGGACTGGCCTCCTGTTTCTTTTCCAGGAGCCAAAGCCAGTTCTTAAGAGAACTCACTTGTCCGTTCTCAAGATGGTAGCCTATAAATTCCATCCATATCAAACCATGAGGAGCATCCATAGCAACCAATTTCGGCGCTGCAATATCGAGCTGATACAGCCGACTTAACAGCCGCGCCTCAGCAGCAGTACGCGATTTAGTCAACTGGGTATCAAGTGTAGGGTGTCTGTAAGGTTTTGGAGGTCTGTACTTGATGATGTAGTGGTCGGGATTTTGGATATCTGACGGAACGAGCGATTTGGGCAGATATGGATGTTTATCTGCCAGAAAAACCACAGCCTCTGCTCCCTGTGACACAACATCTAGTGTAACACCAGGCAGATGTTTCTGCACGTTATCAAGGATCTCTGCACTCATGATGTCGATTAGGGATGTTATTATGGATTGATTTCGGCCATGGCTAGGGGAAAAAGTGTTTATAACTTTTTTTTCCTGAGTGCAGCTCAACTGTACAAATTCTCCGGGCTGTGCAAACTCATCACGGGCTGTGCAAAAAGCTTACCGAAACTAGCTTTACTAGGCCCTTAAACTACTGGCATGGTGACTACTTCC
Source organism: Ogataea glucozyma (assembly GCA_003706155.2). Classification (NCBI taxonomy): domain Eukaryota; kingdom Fungi; phylum Ascomycota; class Pichiomycetes; order Pichiales; family Pichiaceae; genus Ogataea; species Ogataea glucozyma. The sequence goes on from PPKO02000028.1 coordinate 163,208, forward strand.
ATTGTAATTCAAGATCTTATTTTCATATGAAAAAACCTACGGAGCGAACATGACAAACTTCAACGTGATTCGTAGGCTCATGCTTTGGTCCTTGTTTTACCGCTATTTTTCTTCTCGTTATGTAGAAGCATGTGCCGGTAGTACGCCAGAAACTTATTTCCTTCCTTTTCAGAGTCCAGCTGCTGTATTTTGATTGTTTCATGGCACTTTTCACACTCCACGGAGTGTATAGGCTTTTCAGTTCTGCCTCTTGTCTTTAGTTGTTTGATCTCCAATGCCTCGCCAATCAACTTGGGAAATGGCATCTCCATCCCGTTCGAATAAACCCCGTGTAGCTTGGTCACGTGATGCAGGTAGTTCGAATCCTTTCTTTCGAAAAAGAGCTCATCAATGTTGTCAGATTTGCAATACGGACATAGACCCTCGCCATCTCCTTGGCCACACTCCTGCTTGCTTTTTTTGTATCTGACAACGAGCGGCTCATAGTAGTTGGCTTTAGAGTCCGAGTATCTTGGAGGGAGAAAATATTCAGCTTTTGGATTTCTTTTGAAGATGTACTCTGAAGTTTCAGGACACTTCCTGAAATGGTTGAATGTGATTCCATTGGGCTGGATGTATGGGTAGAAATGCACCATCATCCATTGTGTAAGCTGTTGGGGATTTGTGTCCTGGAATCGCGAGTAAACGTGAGAATAAAGTGTCTTCTTAGATCTTTTAACGAAGCTTGGTTCTTCGACAACAGCAGCAACAGCGGAGGAGTCCTTGTCGATTTGAGATCTGTCTGAGATCTCGAATGCATTTGGCGATGCTGGAGAAATTGGTAGCACTTGGTCTTGGGCGCTGGTGGTATCCCAGACGGCGCCTGTCATGAGCATACTAGAGGCTGTGCCCTCTTCAAGCTTCATGATCGGGATCGGATCGCAGATGGGTTCTCTGAGAAAAGTTTTCTGTTCTTGTGGCTCGAAAGGAACCTTGTAATCCTCTTCGTAACTTTCCAGCCTTTTTAGCTCGACATTCTGTTCATTCGTAACGCTGCAGGTTGAACTTGGAGTCATGTTTGCAGTCAGATCAGTGCTAGCGCCAAATTCGGGGTGCGTGTCTGACTCAAAAAACATGTAATCCGGGGAAAGCATCGAATCATCCTGTTCTGGTGTCGAATCGGGCAAGGTCGTGAGATGGTCAAACAGTTCCTGCATTTCTTCATCTGGAACGTTATTCAACTGGCTCAGAGCAACATTGTTACCCGGATCGAGCACGTCAAACACCGAAGTGAACTCGGCAGGCTTGAGGAGTCTGGCAGGCTCGGTGAAGAAAGAGTGATCGTAGCATCCCGGATAGTCTTCTGCTTGCTCGAAGTCAAGATACTCGTCCATCGTGGAGAGGAGGGATTGTTACGGGAAAGTTGGCTATTCAGGCTTCTTCTATGGCTTTGACTGGATACACCCCACAAATGTTGGTTGCAAATGCAACTGAAACACACCTGGCAAGCTGGCTCATCTTTATACTTTGGCTCATTTGCCATCGGAGAACATGGGATCCTCGGTGGCAAATTTGCCCTCGGAGCTTTTACGTGGGTCCATCTATGTAGCGTGGTGTAAGAGGTTGCATTGTTGAAAAAGGGGTAGAAAATCGCTCCCTAAAAAAGTTTCCAAAAATGCTCCTCGAAATAACGCTGTATGAAAAAAGCCTCACAATAGCAGATCTGGAGCTTATTCTTGCAGACAATAGCCATGCCAGGGACCCTGGAGTAGCGAGCTATAAGCGGCAATCCGTCGTAACTAGCGAAACGGTTCTAAGCGGTTCTGAACGGTTCTGAACGGTTCTTATCGGTTCTGTTAGGCCAGCGCAAAAGGGTCCAATCAGGACTCTTTGTTTGACCGACGGTCGTCGGATTTGTAAGACTGATCCCGGAGAAAAGCACGCCAACTCAAAGCAGCGGAACACCTGATTTCGGCGACTGCAACTAGTCGACGAGCTGTCGAAACCCGCACACCGCTACCCGTTCAAGGCTGTGCTACCAGAAAGGAAAAGCAATAGACTATCACGAATGTACCAACAATGAAGAACCAGTTTGTTGCGTGCAGATCGGACTGGACACTTCTTACGTTGACACGTTATAGTTGGAGGGTTTGCTTGCCAGTATGAACCAAACAATTTTACGATGATACAGCTACGCGGCCGAGTCAGATTTGCCCCTGCCATATTCAGTGGCAAGTAATCGACTTCTGTCGTTTCCGGTCTGCTTGACCTGCTTTAAATCCGTCGGAGCCTCATAGAGCAACGAGACGACTTCCCATTCGAACTGCCGTCTCTGAAATGACCTTCGTCGTATGAAACTTCCCCTACTCATAGACATATCATGTAACAGACTCCTCTTATTCTCGTTCTACATAAGCTGCTGAGACGCTTCGAGACGACCAACCGCCCCCCCTCCAAAACATCCTGGATATTCCTCGCTTCGCCCCGTAGATTCCTTACTTTTGCTGCCCCCCGTACAGCGCCCTCCACTCCTCGATCTTCTTCTCGTCAATGCGCTTGAACAAGTACTGGGCCTTGCCGATACAGTGACCGCTCTGAATCCACAGAGCAAACTCGTCTGGGATTCTCAACGAAGGAACTCTCAGGATCTCCTCGATCTGCTTGGTTGTCTCTGGCATGTACGGGGTTATCACAGCAGAAACAAGGTACACAATGTTGAGCCCGATGGCGACAACCGCGTCAGCCTTGTCTGGCTGGTCATTGTATAGAGAGTTGTCAAGCTTGTTCTCCTGCAAGAACTGGTTTCCTCTAGCCGAAATCATCATGGCAGTCTCCAGGCCCTTTCTGAGGTGCGAGCCTTCCAGATCACCAACATAGGTCTTGATAAGACCGTTCAAGTCCTCGACAAGAGCGCTGTACGAGCCACAGTTGGCAACATCGTACTTGGGGACAACACCGTTGTACTTGGCAATGACAAACTTGACAATTCTGTTGACAAAGTTACCCAAGTTGGCCAGGAGCTCGCTGTTGTTCTTGGTGACAAACTCGGCCCACGAGAACTGAGAGTCTTGACTCTCCGGTCTGATCGAGGCCAGGTAGTATCTCCAGACAGAAGGCGAGATTCCGGTGGCCTCGGCGTTGTTACCAAAGACACCGACTCCTCTGGACTTGGAGAACTTACCTCCTTCGTACTGCAGGTACTCTGTGGTGTTGAGATGGTGCAGCATGGTCCATGGCTCCCTGGTTCCGAGCTCGGTCGATGGGAAAACAACAGTGTGGAAAGGAACATTGTCCTTGCCCATAAACTGGTACAAGTCCACGTTGTCTGGGTTCTTCCACCAGGCTTTCCAGTCGTCAGTGTAGTTTGCAGTGATAGAAATGTATCCAATAGGAGCGTCGAACCAAACGTACAGCACCTTGTTTTCGAAGCCTTTCAGAGGCACTGGGGTACCCCAGACAAGGTCTCTGGTGATACAGCGAGGCAACAGGCCCTCTCTGAGCCACGAGTTGGTGATGGTCTTGGAATTTTTGGACCATTTACCCTTTTCGGAGGCAGCCTCGATCCAGGTTCTCAATTCTGGCTCCAACTTGTCCAGCGAAATGAAAATATGGTTCGACTCTCTAGGAAGGGGAGTCTCGCCATCCAGTTTACAACGGGGCTTGATAAGCTCGAACGGGTCCAACAGATTACCGCATTTGTCGCATTGGTCTCCTCTGGCGTCCTCGTAGTGGCATTTGGGACACTCTCCCTCCACGTAACGGTCGGCGAGGAATCCGTTGTGAACTGGACAGTAAAGTTGCTTCATAGACTTCTCCTCGAGGAACCCGTTCTTGTGCAATTGCAAGAACATCTCCTGAGCGATTTCAGTCTGTTTATCGGTGGTTGTTCTTCCGAAAAAGTCAAAGCCAATCTGGAACCACTCGTAAACTTGGGCGTGGATCGCATGGTACTTGTCGCAAAGCTCTTTTGGAGTCACCTTATCTTCGAGGGCTTTGGTCTCGGTGGCAGTTCCGTACTCGTCGGTACCGCACACAAACAGAGTGTTGTAGTTTCTGGCTTTGCAGTATCTGGAGAAGATGTCAGCCGACAAGACTGAGCCGACAATGTTACCCAAGTGTGGGACGTTGTTGACATATGGAAGGGCAGACGTGATGAGGATGTTTCTCTCATTTGGCTTAGGCTTGATCTTGCCTTCCTCTCTCTTCACCTCTGCACCGGCCAAAACGCTGACTTTGTTTGTGTTCTTCTCTGGCACTCTGGCCACTTTGGTGTTCTTCAGAGCATTGGAAACACCGGCAGCCACCTCTGGAATGGCAGAGAACTGCTTGAACCAGTCGTCCCAGTCAGCGGAAACAGAACTCTTGCTAAGCACAGGGTACAAAGAGGCAAAAAGGACGATTTGAGCTGGGCTTTGGGCATCCGCAGAGGCAAACGAGGCCACTTTCAGCACAGTAGAGGCGTCTAGAGTGCCACTCTTGAGTGCAGAGTGCACCACAGTCTCTTCTTGGCTGATGAGGTCCGCGTTTTGGCCAAAGATAGCAGAATTTCCACCTTTGGCGGTGGCGGCAAGGTACTTGACGATAGCATTTGGCTCAAAAAGCTCGAATCCTGTCTTGGAGTCCACCAACGAGAGATCCCTGTCTCCTTCCTTGTCGATAGTGAGGGCCAATGGGGCCTGGAACACCGAGGCAGCGATCGAAACCTTTAGGTTACTGGTTAATGACGTCAACGCGGTTCCCTTGGAACCAAACAACTGCAAAGACATCTTCAGAACCAAATACTATTGAAGCAAATTCGTGAATTGGGTGTTTGAACTAGTTGTATATGCGATCTATAGAGATGTGGCTTTGTTCTGTGAGACAGTAAATTGATCGATCGATTTGAAGCATTTGTAGACGAGAAAAAAAAAGCGTGAGAAAAATTTCCGCGAGTGAGCGGGGGTCTATCTGCGACGATCGACGGGAGCTTACGTAACCGCCGCTTGGCGAGCAAGCTGGCCAACGCAAGCCAAACAAGTCAAGCGAGTAAGAACACTTGACTTCCGGTCATGGTGATTCATTGGTGCTTATCAACGCGTGCGTTGACTCGCAGCGCTCTCCCAATTGTACCATCATCACTCTATCCTCAAGTCAGATAGGCCCTTGTCTATTGCCAGTTCCTCGGTCTTTTCGACATTCTCACCATCTGCATGTTCCTTCTTCGTGGCAGTCAGCTGTCGCGTCGGAGTCATAATTGAGACCGTTCCGTCGGCTCGGAAGTAGCCAGGAGCAGCTTTTCTTATCTCGCTCTCCCAGTGCTCATACAAGGCTGCGCGCCGACCCTGAGTTTGAGCACCGTATTTGTCTTCAAAATCATCTAAAAGACTCTGCTGCTGCTCTATCAACTTCCCGAGTGCGGCGACGTCCGGATCGACTCTCTGACTGCGGAACGAGTCAAGAGAAGGCGGAAGAACTCCAAAGTTGTAAGGTAACGACACCGGACGCGGTTTTTCGTACTTCCCTGGAATCACAGCCAGCGGTATTTGCGACAGGATCTTTGAGCGTAACTCTGTGCCGTCCATGTTGCAGCAGGGACAATGAACCTCAAAATCAATTGCTGATGGGATGTGCAGAGCTGATTTCACGTAGTTTTTATCTGACTGGGGAAAAATCCGCAGACAAATGTTTGCTTAGGTAATGCCTTAGGTAATGAACCTATCTCAAGTGATTTGATTCAAAGTGCAAGGCAAAGTGGTTGAGGCAAGTCAGTGAGTCTAATTCTGCATGGGTCTCAATGTACGCTAATTGTCTCTGGGCAAAACTCTTGCGATTCTGTTCACTCATAATGTTGGTCTTAGATTGGAAATCGCAGAACAATTAAAAATGTGGATTTTTGAAGCTATCAGATTATGAGTACTCAACATGTCTTGAGTTCATTTTTAGCAAGCCAAACAAGAACCATTCAACCTCGTAGCGAGATCTCACTCCGTTGCTTTTGAACTGATTCCCCACTACTTCTCCGACCTCAATACACCCCCACCTCCTTTCTACTAAAACATGGCTTTCACGTTTCTTCGAAAATCTTTCACATACTACAACACCTAATAACCTAGAAAATAACGTCCTCCTCGGCTTGTGCGGTCAGATCACTAGAACCGCCTTCACTAACGATTGCCAACTGCTCTGCAGCCTTGGCCTCGCCAAGTTCGGCCTCTTCAGCAAGCTTGGCTTTCTTGGCAGCATTCTCAGCATCGACTCTGGCGTTCTCAATCTGTTTCTTCTCTTGCACCTTCTTCAGTCTGTAAAATTCTTCTCTGTCCAACTCGTCAAGCTCAGAGTTGATATATGCAATGGTGTTCTCGGTCCTTGGGATGATAACGTGCTCGATAGCGTTGACTCTTCTGTTGGTAACTTTGATCACTTCGTCCAGAATGACGAAAGCTGTCTGTAACGAGGCTAATGACACAAGCGTCTCCACAGATTTAGTGTAGACCATTCTGGCCTTTTGAACTTGCTGTCCTCCTCTTCCCAATCCTGTCATTTTGAAATCGTTGATGCTTTCGTCAATGTCAGCCTCGAATTGCGGTAAATAAACACCCGAAACGTTCTCCTGTCTGGCCCGCACACGGAAACGGGCCTTGTTCACCGATTCTTGCACTTGATATCCTATGTTTCCACCAGTAGCGTACGACACTTCAGCCAATGAAAAGGCTGCTGTCTGCATCACTCTGCCCATTTTTCTCTTTGCATCGTCAATTCTCTTTGTGATGTCTCTAAATCTCTTTGTCAATGCCTCGGATTTTCTTTTCAAAAGTGAGTGTCCTTGTTGTGCTCCCTTGAGCTTACCCTTCATCAACCCGAGGGTCATACGGGTTGGGAAAACCTGTTCTCTAATCAGACGTTAGTACGTGATGGTGTATTCTGTGGGTGCAATTGGTGCCACTTACCTATTGGCTGCCGACATTTTTGTGTGAATGTCGTCTTTTCCAAGCCAATTCTGTTTGGAAAGTTTGATATTTGATTACCGAGCCTGTCTTCACGTATACAACTCACTAACAAAAGTTGCGTCTTGGCTGCTTCATGAAATCTCAAAACACTCAGGCCGGGTAAATTATAGGGCCGGGGAAAATGAGGCGGTGAAAATATTTTGATATTTTTTTACCCTAGTCATTCAAGACTGTAAAGAGTGTAAGCATAGATACTGGTGTGCGTTCTATATTTTTCAGACGGTAATCTTCATTTGATTATTGATCAACTTTCTTGCCCCCTCCCTACAGATGGCCGTTCTTGATTATATCACCGATGAAGACGTTCCATATGAAACGGCGCTCCTCAAAGATCCACACTCCTTAGACAGATGGTTGGAATACGTTAGATTCAAACAAAAGACTTCGTCTGTCGAGGCCCAGCTCGCGGTCATGTATAGATCCGTCTGCTCCCTGCCTAGATCGTACAAACTTTGGATGCTTTATTTGCGAACAAGAAGGTCAATTGTGGAAAAGCAACCAATTCGCTCAGAAATCAACATTGTGGTGCAACTGTATCAAAAGTGCCTACTATCGCTGAGCAAGTTTCCAACAGTCTGGGTCGAATATTTGGGATTCTTGGTGAGCCACATACAACAGCTAAACGTGAAATTTATCAAGAAACAGTTTGATGAAGCACTTCAAAGTCTGACGATATCGCAACATGCCCGAGTCTGGAGCTTGTTCCTCAAGTTTGCAAATTTGGTTGGAGGGGAGCTCTGTTTTACTGTTCACCGCAGATTTTTCTTATACAGAACAGCTTTAGATGAGGTTGGATACACAGACAAGGAGGTGGCAAGTCTCACTGATCTCGAAACACTTTTGCGAAAACTGATTGAGCTCACTTGCAACGAAGTCCAGCTAGCCAAAATGTCGGATGTTTTCGAGTATTTGATTGCAAACCCGGGATTTGTGGTCAGACTATCTTGCTCTGAACTGGAACTTTACATCCAGTACTTTGACTTGTTGATCACGTTGCCTGAAAAATGTCGATTGTTAAATCCTGGATCTTACGATTTCAAGATAGTCGAGTACTACAAGCAGCTGACAAGCAAGTTTCCAGATCAGTTGGGCCAACTCACCGTCAAAATGGCTTCATACTGGGTTTCAAGAGAGGAATTCGAGAAATCAATCGACGTTTTCGAGACGGGGATTAAAAAAGCTGTCACTTTGAAGGATTTCACCATTGTCTACGATGCATATGTGCGCATGGAGGAGTCAAGATTGGCGAAGCTTTCAGAAGTCATTGAGAACTTGGAAGCTGCTGGTGAGGACGCCAGTAATGAGAACCTCGATTTGAGTATTCTGTTTGCTAGATTCGAAAGCTTGCTGAACAGACGGAAATTCCTAGCGAATGAAGTGCTCCTAAGACAGAATAAGAACAACGTTGCGGAGTGGCTGGGAAGAGTGGAGCTGTTCGACAAGGAGAAAGAGCTGGAAAAAATCATTGATTGCTATTCCGAGGCCATCGAAGCCATTGATCCACAGAAAGTTTCAGAGCCTGCGTTACTTGCAAAGTTGTGGATAGATTACGCCTCATTGTATGCAGAGCACAATGACATTTCTTCTGCAAGAGCGATCTTCAACACTGCCACCAAGGTTCCATTCACTGGCGTCGAGGAGCTGGTGTCAATCTGGATCAGTTGGAGTGAAATGGAACTGAAACACAACGATTTCGATCAAGCGTTGCTAGTTGTCAAAAAAGCAGTCGAAATCCCAAAGTACAAAGGGAAGATCAATTATCTAGACACAGATTTGAGCCCACAACTGCGGATCCATCGATCGAACAAGCTGTGGAGTCTCTACCTGGATCTTGTCGAGAGTTCAGGAGACTTTGAAGAAACGTGCGCGGTTTACGACGAGGTTTTGAACCTGAAACTGGCCACGCCTTTGATCATCTTGAACTACGCTTCTTTCTTGCAAGAGAACGAAAAATACGAAATGTCATTCAAGGTTTACGAGCGCGGAGCTCAACTATTCAAATATCCGACAGTCTACGAGATATGGAACGCCTACCTGACAACGGCCGTGCGCCTGAAACATGATTTGAAGTTAAGCGACGAGAGACTCCGAGATCTGTTTGAACAGTCACTGGTGGATTGTCCATTCAAGTATGCCAAATCGATATACCTCTTGTACGCTGACTTTGAAGAAAAGTCAGGATCCAAGCTCAGATCTTTGAGAGTGTTGAAAAAAGCGATCGCCAAGGCAGACTCGAGTCAGGAGAAATTAGAGCTATATCAGATGCTCATTGCGAAAACTATTGAACATAAGGATTTGGAGAGTACAAGACCTATTTACGAGGAAGCTCTTGAGCAAGTTTCCATCAAGACTCCAGGATTCATCAGCAGCCTGGTTGTCGCATTTGTCCTGACAGAAGCTAGACTAGGCGAGTTTACAAGATGTCGCGAGATTTTCAAGTACGTTTGCGAGCTGTTTATGAGATTTAGCAAGAAAGAAGAGGACATCGAAGAGCTCTGGGCTCACTGGAAGCAATTCGAGCTGGATCATGGTAGCGAACAAACCTACAAAGAGATGCTCAGATATAGACGGCATCTGGAGAACATTCTTGCGCCAATTCTCGAGCAAAGAGCAGCCAAGAAGGCTGCCGTTCCTGTTGGGTTCGTTGCATCGACAGATGGACCAAAAGTTACGAGTCTCTCCTTCGAGCAAAAGGACTTTGGACAAAATGAGTCTGAAACTACCAACAAGGATCAAATCGAGCTTGATTTGTCCGACATTGAATGAGGTCCGAATATATTGAGGGGGTAAGAGGTGGTTGTATAACTGTGTATAATTTTCTGTACATTAACGAGGTCTGGCATTGTCGACCCAATCTTGAGTGCTCATCTGGCTCAATCTACTCAGAGCTCTGGCGAAAGCAAACCTCTCTTCGTCCAGGTTTCCAAACATGGACGCTTTTTTGGCGATTTTCTTGTCAAAGCCATGTTCTTTGACCAGGTTGTCGTTCTCTATGATTTCGTCTATCTCGTCTTGAGGTTTTTGTTTGAGCGAAAAATCTCCGTCTGCGATGTCTTCCGGTTCAACAAAGATGTCATTGAAAGGAGCAGCGGCAGTGACAGCGAGCCGCCCGTGATTGTCATAGACGGCATCCAGAAACGTGATGAATCTCCTCACTTTGTCTCTCACGTTGATACTCATGTATGGAATATCGGTGACAATGATGGACGAGAACGAAGTTGCCAGAGTCAAATAGTCACCTGCTGCCAGAGGCTGGCCACAAAGCTCCTCAAACGTGAACTGAGCCACATACGGTGGAGAACAAGTCGGCACTATGAGCTTTCTTCCCCAGATCGGCAGTGGAACGTTGTACTCTTTCGGGTGACCTTGGGAGAAATACGTGTACCAACTGTCGATATGGTCCTGTTGCTGTCTTTTCGAGGTTTTGGAGTTGAAACTGATCCCAGGCTTGGGGTAGTAGTACACTGATGAGATCGGTTTGGGCACTTTACGATAGTCTGTTGGCGAGTTGAGGTAGATCACGTTGGTGACCCTTTTGATCAGCTGGATGCACGGAACGAACGATTCTCTTTGGATTCCGTTGATGTAGAGGTCATCGGGAGCTCTGTTGGAGGTTGCAAACAAAATAAGACCATGGTCGGGTCTCAAAACCAGGTTCAACAATCGGCGAAGTAACATAGCATCGGCCACATCTGTCACTTGGAACTCGTCAAAACACAAGACAGTCGAGTGCTGAGACAATTCCCATGCCAGCAAAGGAATGACGTCAATGTCCTGTTTGCCGCCGTGTTTCATCTTGAGCTCATGGGAACGTTTGTGCAGGTTTTGCATGAATTGGTGGAAGTGGAGTCTTCTCTTTGTAAGGTGATCAGGAATGGTATCATAGAAAAGGTCCATCAGCATGGTTTTCCCACAGCCAACATCTCCATACAAGTAGATTCCGTGGGGAACCTGGCGGGTCTCATTCTTGGCATCCTTCCGACCGGACTTGCCGAATATTGATCCAAACACCTTGGACAGTCCAGTTTTCGGTGTCAAATCTCTCACGTCGGGCTCCGCAACCTGCGGTGGCTTATAGCTCTTCAAATCTGAATGGAGTCCTTCCAGACTGGCCAAAATGCCTCGTTGATACAGATCATCCTTTAGTCTGCCTTGCTGAACCAAAGAGTTGTAACGTTCCAGAGGCGATTGGACAATGCTTTGGTATCTAAGACCTGCCCTGGGAAAGGTCTTCAAAATTCCCGTGACAACGCGCGTCGAGGGTCTCAAGACGCTCATGGACATAGTGTATAGCCAGAACCCAGCCGTTGGTCTCACAGTGTTTCGGGATCAAGGGTAGTGGAGTCAATTGGGCTTTTTAGGTAGATGACATCCGATCTTAGCTAAGGTCCCGCTTCCGTGCCCGCTCTCCAACGGTTCGCTGAAAATCTGTTCTGCCAATTTGGAATCGCGGGTTTTAGGCAGTGCAGTATGGTCACTTGTCGGGCTCCGTGAATGGTAGCACGAAGAGAGGGGTTCAAGAAAACGCCGGGCAAATGGAGTCATATCACAAAGAGTACCAGGGTCGCACATAAGCATTGTCATTAGGGTCACTTTGCTTCTTTCCTCAATGATCTTTCGTTACTCGATTTACATATATAGTGAGAACTGTAGCTCAAGTTGGTAAGCACGAGTCCGAGTAGACATTGGCTAGTCGCGATATTCAGCGTGTTTGTAGCGCGTGAACCCACACGAGGACTGACTCGAAGACAGAGACGTGCGATGAGCGATGTGAACAACTTCATGAATGAACATGATTGATTACTCCTTGGCTGTATCGGCAAAAAAAACTGATGTCTTCCCGCGGAGGACTTGTTTGTTGATGGGAAGTCATTCACGTCTCACAAGTCGCTTCTCCTGTCATATATTCCACCACGGGCCACTCAGACTGACTCAGGCCTCGTCTTATCGTCCACGCCCGGGTAACTCAGCCGGTTTGCTTACATAACCGCTTACCTTTCCGAGGTACTTGAAATTTTTTTTTTTTTTTTTTTTTTTTTTTTTCTTTAAGGCTTTTTTTTCACTCTTTACTCTGTGTTTTAC